>CM076584.1:1239221570-1239806615 GCA_034641835.2 Pinus albicaulis
TATTATTGGGGTTTGGTATGGGCTGAGCTGGCAATTGATTGGATTTTTTAGGGAATGGTAATGGAAGTGGTTGATTTTGATGAGGTTGGTTCGGATGATGTTGTTGAGGATTTTGTTGAAAATTTTGTTGAAGATTTTGAGGAAAATTTTTTTGAGGATTTTGAGGATAAAAATGTGGATATGGTGGATAGGATGGTGGATACTGATAATATGGAGAGTATCTTCCATAGGGACCTTGTGATCCTTGTGCCCAAGCTTGAGATTGATTTTGAAATTGGGGCCAAGGTTGCTGCCAAGAATTCCAAGGTTGCAACGGCGCCAAAATGTTGGGTCTCAATCTAGTCTCCTAAACTGAGCTCATTTAATTGTCAACCAGGATTTGTAAACTGTTGAAGTGAAGTGTACCATATGTACCTAGGTGCTTGTTTCCTAATGCGTTGTGTGTAGTGTTTTGTGATGTTTTTGGTCTTTTATGTTGATTTATGATGTTTTTGGTCTTTTGGAATTTTATGTTTACAATGAAAATGCCTAGAAAATTAATGGAAAGAAATTGGTGGTCAAAAACACAGTTGAACCTAATGTAAGGAATGGCAAATGCAATTAGAAATACTGAAGTAACATCTGAACTATGACTAAATAGAAACAAAAGCTTGATAATGACTTCTCAGGCAAATGACACAAACTAAACTTGAAAAATGATCACTAAATATGCAAGTTCTCTAACTGAATAGTTAAACACTAATGATGCAATATTCTATCTTAGCTCATCTATTCCATGATTAATCCCTAATTCTATTCTGCAATTTAATTGAATGTCACAGAACTTATACTCAAAGAGTTGTTGGTTTCTTTTCCAAAGTAGTTCTTTTGAGGAAGAGCTCTGTTTATGATGAGGAATTTGCAGAGATATTTCAGACCTTGTAATGATGTTATCTTCTGTTCCTATGGTTATGGTTCACTGATGGTTTTTAGAACAAAAAGATATTTGTAAATAATGAAGGCTGTCTTGTGAATCCTAACAACTAAAGTAATCTCTTGTGCAAAGGATGACAGTGTGACTATGAGATGCAAGTGCAATAAGTTGATCTAAAAATGAACCTAAGATGCTACTAAACTAGCACAATGTTGAACTATGAATCATCATCAAACTTGAAACAAAGTAGCTGAACATGAATTGAATGCAAAATGAAACTCCGGAGCGTTCTAATTAACATGCGTTATTCTATGAAGTTACACAATCTGTTTGTTCATCATTAGTGATATTTTGGAAGAGTTCCTTCTTGTGGAAGAGGTAGAACAATTCTGACTGTGGACTTGTATGCAATTGAAAGAAAATGAACTGAAAGCAAATGAAAAACTAAGTTATCACATCACGGTCATATCTTGAACTTCTTAAGGATGTCTTGGAAGAATTTCTTCTTGTGGAAGAGTGATTAGAACAAGTGCAACTGTGATAGTGAATAACAAAAACTACAACTAATTCCTACAGTACTATAGCTATTCATCATTCATTGTTATGATCTGTTGGAAGAATGTCTTCTTGTGAAAGAACTGGAATGAATATAACTACAGTATCTAATTAAAAAAAAAAAATACAAATTCAACTCCTATCCTACAATACCATAGTCATTAAACATTCATCATTTTGGTCTGTTGGAAGAGTGTCTTCTTGTGGAAGAACTGGAACGAATTATGACTACAGTAGCTAGTTAAAACAAATACAAATTTAACTCCTATCCTACAATACCATAGTCATTAAACATTCATCATTTTGGTCTGTTGGAAGAGTTTCTTCTTGTGGAAGAACTGGAACGAATTATGACTACAGTAGCTAGTTAAAACAAATACAAATTTAACTCCTATCCTACAATACCATAGTCATTAATCATTCATCATTTTGGTCTGTTGGAAGAGTGTCTTCTTGTGGAAGAACTGGAACGAATACGACTACAGTAGATAAAACAAAACAACTACCAATTCAAATGCAAAACGTAAAGGCAGCTAGGAAAAAATTATCTAGTTTACGCAAAAGAAATCCGTGCAAGAGGCAGGGGCCCTCTACCACTTGACGGCATTCAACTTCAAATCAAATCACGCCTTCAGAATAACTTTGTCTGCTCCATTAACAATGCAATAGTTCGAACATAACACTTTGTGTCTTCAAGGACGTAACACAGAGTTTACACAAAATCTAGCAGCAAATCTAACACAAAATCTCCAACTAAGCTCTCGGTCTACTCAAGAGTTTATAAAGTAAATGCAAGTAACAATAATTACAACAATTTAGGAATGATGTCTTTCCATATCCGAATCATCTTAAAAGTCTTTGAGGTGGCTACGTGAAGAAGAAAAGACACCTGGACTGAGACAGTCCTAGTAGGAGTCTTACTTCACAAATGTGTTCCCACGTGCATAACCGTACCCAGAATTCATTTCCTCTCCCATGATGAGCAACAAACCATGTAGGCACGACGTGGATCATGCCCATATGCGTTTTTCCTCAAGAGGCCACCTGGAACATACTCAAACATAAAGGTAGTTGCAGAATCGCCGGTTAGCTACGGAATGCCTGCATTCTGCAGCTAGTTCCGGTCAAAATGCTTAACAATGGCAACAATCACAAAATTCAACAAGTCAGTCATGTAAACCATTCTAGAAGTAATTTGAACTATTTTTATTGATCAATTGGGTTTAAAATAGAAATGGACAAGGGAGAATGAGGTAAAATGAGGTGAAGGAAAGCACAAATTTGAGGCTCAACAGTTGGCCATTGCATGGTTGGTAACGGTTTTTGGCCCTTTGTAAAACAATTTAAAACTACAACAACTTAAGTATGTCAAATTTGTATTTCTATGGAAGTGGAATTTCACTATATCACTAGCTAATTAGGTAGTATTATATCGTGGCTTTACATATGTGATATGTATGGGTTAACCCCCTCATTCTAGTTTAGTTCTTATTCCACTTTTCTTCCCTTTGCACATTTTCTATTACGTTCCATTTAATGTTGGCATGCTTGCATTATTTGAAAGAGCAACACCCAACCCTCTCTAAGATGGTGGGTTGGCACTATGTATGGCTATGCTTGTTAAAAAAAAAGGCTTGTAATAACTCCACACAAAAATATATCCTTGAAAATTATTCCTTTCTATAAATTCGAAGAATACCACCATGGTTGCAAATGTGTTACAATGCTTGGATACAAGCCTCCTTAATTAGTTCTTCCACCAATACATGTAACCCTAGTTTTGCAAAGAAAACCACATGATTTTTCCTCTCTCATCGACCTGAGCTACACTTATTTACTTTTATGAGCCCATAAGATTTAGTATTTTGTTTCCAAGTTGAATAAATCCACCCCCTTTACTCCTCTCGCTCCACTACAATCATTCAATTCTTCATAGAGAAAAGGTGATATTATTTCACGAGTTTGCGTTGTCACTTGCAATATATTATGGTTGACTTATATTGTGCATTATCACTATGAGTAGATATTTATTTCACTCAAAATTACTATTCTTTGTCCCACTTAGAATTATTATAATATTGGACTAAAAAATTTTATTTTAGAAAGTTATGACTCCCTATCATGAATTTTGTTTAGAGTGTAAGTATCCAATTCATAGGTCTTGTTGCATGCATCCTATTATTGTATCCATATTTTGTTAATTCAATGACCATGCATTGATATCTCAATTGCTTAATGTAATTCTTGTAATCCATTTTAACATAGGCCTCTCACCTTAAACCATCTTGCCCATAACTTGAAAATTCTGATTTAGTGCACTAGCCTCTTGCTTTTGTATTTTCAATCATGTTATGTCATCACTATTTCTTGTTTGCACACTTGTAAAATGCCTTTTCTTTAAATGAAAATGATACATGGCCTTCATGCCAACACTAGTGAGTCATTGCGCCGAGAGGCGCATCTACAGCCCAATATGACCCCGATGTCAGGTGGGTCACGTCCTCATACAAAATGTCGGCTTAAGTTTTAAATTAAAAAAAATAAAAAATAAAAATCCCATTGTGCTAGAACATATATCAATTTCTAATACAATTATGTATTATTTATATAATTTGAATGGATAGTAAATTATATACGTGAATTTGAATGGATCATAAATTTACCTTTAACAAAAAAAATTACCATATTGAATTTCCAAATTAAGTAAAATTTTAAACATCTTTACTCTTTACTAAAATCAATACCATTCCCTAAATCAAAGGAAAAGAGTTTAATTCAACACAAACAATCAAAATCCAAAATCTTTTAATATTTCTTTTAATTAAATATTTGTAAAATGAATTTATACTTACTCAGAGCTATGGTAAATAAATAAAAATATATATAAACTAGATGTATGGTAAATAAATAAAAATTCTTTTTATATTTATTCCATAAACCTTTTTATATTTAAAAAAACTTTAAAAAGAGGTTTTATTTAGATGAAGCCTATGGAACGAATACCATGGGACAAATTAATATTGATACCATGGGCCAAATACCATGGGTAAATAAATAAATATAAAAGAGGTATAAACAAGTATGATAAATAAATATAAAATAGATATAAAGAGGTATGGTAAATAAATAAATATAAAAGAGGCATAAAGAGGTAAGGTAAATAAATAACAATATATCAAATAGGATTATAAATAAAAATTTAATTATATAACAAGCCTATGGGCCAAATACCATGGTAAAGAAAAGGGGTATGGTAAATAAATAAAAATATAAATAAACTAGAGGTATGGTAAGTAAATAAAACCTCTTTTCATATTTACTCGATAATATGTTTTATATTTACGAATATTTATGTTCATTAGTTTACATAACTAAGAAGAAATAGAGAAAGAGAGAGAGTGTGTATGTTTAAGGGTGAGATAAAGAGACAAAGTAAGATGTATGGAAAGAAGGGGGGAGAGAATAAGTGAGAAGAAGAGAGGGAGGGATATAGTAATGTAGTTGGAGAGAGAGAGGGGTGGAAAGAGAGAGAGAAATAAAGGGATGGGGGAACATAGAGGATTAGAGAGAGAGAGAGATATGGGGGAAGAGAGAGGATTGGAGGGAAAAGAGAAAGAGAGAGGTGGGAGAGAAAGGGAGAGAGAGGAAGGATGAGAGAGAGGAGGAGAGTGATGGGGGAAGAGAGAGTATTGGAGAGAGAGAGAGAGAGAGAGAGAGATCACGGAAGAGAGAGGGATTTAGGGGAGAGAGAGAGAGAGAGGAAGGATGAGAGAGAGGACTTGAGAGAGAGGAGGAGAGAGGGATCGATAAGAGAGATGGAGTTGGAGGGGGAGAAATGTAGGAAATAAGAAATATAGAGAGTGAAAAGTGGAGAGAGAGAAGGAGTGACAAGGGAGAGACAGAGAGAGAGCATGTATGTTTGGGGCTGAGATAAAGAGACAAATAAGGAGAGATGGAGATAAGGGGGAAGAAGGAGATATAAGGAGAGAGGGAGGGATATAGTAACATAGTTGGTGGGTGAAGAGAGAGAGAGAGGGAGAGAGAGATGGGAGAGAAAGGGAAAGAGAGGAAGGAAGAGAGAGGATGTGAGAGAGTGGAGAGAGGGAGGAAAAGAGAGATGGACTTGGAGGGGGAGGGGGAGAGAGGTAAGAAGAAAGAAATAGAGAGAGAAAGGTGGAGAGAGAGAGAGTGAGTGAGTGATAAGGAAGATGGAGAAAGAGGGAGAGAGGGGGAAGATAGAGATATAGATGGAAGGTGAAGAGAGGGAAGAAGAGAGAGATGGGGAGAGGAGGGGATTGACAAAGAGATTGATATATATGGATTGCGAGAGTGTGTGTGTTTAGGGGTGAGATAGAGAGATAGAAAAGAAGAGATGGAGGGGGATATAGATATGGATGGAGGGTGGAGAGAGGGAAGAATATTTCTCACACTAGATGGATTGATATAAGTGGAGATGGTGACTTATAATCCTATTTGATTATTTGCACTATATGCATCGATTTTAGTGTAGATATTTATTTCTAATGATATTTGATTACTTGCAATATATGCATTGATTTCAGTGTAAGTGGTGATTTCTAATACAATTTGATTGCTTGCACTGAATTTGTTGATTTCAATTTAGATGTCGATTTATAATTATATTTGATTACTTGCACTAGATGAATTGGTTTCAATATAGATGATTTCTAATCCTATTTAATTGTTTGCACTAAATGCATTGATTTTAGTGTAGATGGCGATTTATAATCCTATTTGATTTATTTGAGTAAATGCATTGATTTCAGTGTAGATGTTGGTTTCTAGAGAGAGAGAGAGAGAGTGATAAGGAATATGGAGAGAGAGGGAGAGAGGAAAAAAAGAGGAAAGAGAGATATTAATGGGGGAGAGGGAGATAAGGGGAAGATAGAGATATAGATGGAAGGTGAAGATAGGGAAGAAGAGAGAGATGGGGAGAGGGGGTGATTGAAAAAGAGATTGATATATATGGAGTACGAGAGCGCGTGTGTTTAGGGGGTGAGATAGAGAGACAGAAAAGAATAGATGGAGGGGGATATAGATATGGATGGAGGGTGGAGAGAGGGAGGAATTTATCTCACACTAGATGGATTGATATAAGTGGAGATGGTGATTTCTAATCCTATTTGATTATTTGCACTAGATGCATCGATTTTAGTGTAGATATTTATTTCTAATGATGTTTGATTACTTGCACTAGATGCATTGATTTCAGTGTAGGTGGTGATTTCTAATACAATTTGATTGCTTGCACTGAATGTGTTGATTTCAATTTAGATGTCGATTTATAATTATATTTGATTACTTGCACTAGATGACTTAATTTCAATGTAGATGATTTCTAATCCTATTTGATTGTTTTCACTAAATGCATTGATTTCAGTGTAGATGGCGATTTCTAATACTATTTGATTTCTTTGAGTAAATGCATTGATTTCAGTGTAGATGTTGGTTCCTAGAGAGAGAGAGAGTGAGTGATAAGGAAGATGGAGAGAGAGAGAGAGAGACGACAAAAGGAGGAAAGAGAGATATTAGCGGGGGAGAGGGAGAGAAGGGGAAGAGATGGAAGAAGAGAGAGATGGGGAGATAGGGTGATCGACCAAGAGAATGATATATATGCAGTGCGAGAGCATGTGTGTTTAGGGGGGTGATATAGAGACAAAAAAAAAGAGATGGATGGGGATATAGATATGGATGGAGGGTGGAGAGAGGGAAGAATATTTATTGCACTAGATGGATTGATTTAAGTGGAGATGGTGATTTATAATCCTATTTGATTACTTGCACTAGATGCATCGATTTTAGTGTAGATATTTATTTCTAATGATATATGATTACTTGCACTAGATGCATTGATTTCAATGTAGGTGATGATTCCTAATACTATTTGATTGCTTGCACTGGATGTGTTGATTTCAATTTAGACGTCAATTTATAATTATATTTGATTGCTTGCACTAGATGCATTGATTTCAATGTAGATTATTCCTAATACTATTTGATTGTTTGCGCTAAATGCATTGATTTCAGTGTAGATGGCGATTTCTAATCCTATTTGATTGCTTTGAGTAAATTCATTGATTTCAGTGTAGATGTTGGTTTCTAATCTTATTTGATTGATTGCATTAGGTGCATTGATTTCAATGTAGAAGTTATTTTCTAATCTTATTTGATTGCTTGCATTAAATGCATTGATTTCAATGTATATGTTGATTTACGATTTGATGTAATTGGATATATGATGGTAAATTAATATTAAAGTGATTGGATTAACAATATGCATTGATTTTAGTGTAAGCACAAAAATTTATTAACAATGTAGATTGATTTTTGTGTTATAGTAATTTAAGCTATTAATATTGGAGAGCAAGAGAGACAAGGTATCATGTTTACTACAATAGATGGAGCTAAAGATTTAAATGGTTTACGATTTAAATTTTCTTTTTCATATAATCAATATGAAAAGATAACAAAACTAACGAGGGAGGAAATAAGAATAGTAGAAGAAAATAGTTTGAGATTGATTGTAACATGAGTACGTTCTTATTATTCACATTTTCTATCTTTCAACACTATTATTGTCACTTTGCATTTAAAAAAAACATTTCATCATTTTTCATCATTATAGTTATTAACAATAATTATCATCTCAACAAACTGAGGTAACTAAGAAAATTTAAAATTAAAATGACCAAGTTAATCTTAGAAATATTTAGCATATTTAAAATGATTATATTAATATTTTATATATTTACATATTACTGATAAAATTAATCATATCTTTGATAGATTTTCCTTGGCAGCACACGACTGAAACTAGCCTAGATCCATCTTACATCTCAAAAATATACAAAAATTTTAATAATCTGAAAAATGTGACGTTGATGCCTCCGACTGGAACCAGCCTAGATCCATCTAACTCTGGATCTATCATGCGCCGAGAGGGATCAAATCTCTCGAGGTGTAAACCTTTCCTCAAGTTTTGCACTAAAAAAATAGGTTTGCACCTCAAGAGATTTGATCCCTCTCGGCGCATGATAGATCCAGAGTTAGATGGATCTATACTAGTATTTATTAATGCACAAAATCACCTTCCCTCTCATCCATTTCATATCATTTTTCACCCGCAATTTCCATACCACACATTGCTAAAATAAAGTATCAAGATTCTCTTTCATATGTGGCCATGTCTTGCCATTTTATAGAATATATGATATTTTTCAACCTATTACAACCATTTTCATTGTTTTATTTTTAGAATGCAAATATTACATTGTCTTGAATGTTTCAAAATTATTCTCAACTTGTTCACACATCATTCCACTCATTTCATTACCTTTGGTAAAAATATATATACCGTAGTTGTGTCCTCCATTTGAATATGAGTGGTATCCAATAGATTAATGTGCCCTGACATGTATGAATAAAATATCCCTATCACCAGTTTACTTTTCTTATTTATCTCTTCTTTATCCATATGTTCTTTAGCTCTTCATTATCCATATGTTGTTTCAAGTACCTAAATTATTACGTTAAAAAATATTTATGTAGGTGACTAATTGATTTATTCATTTTCCATGTGATTGAGAGATATGTTATCGTAAAAATTTATTTTTATTCCGGCCATAGATGAGTTTCTTCAATAAGGGAACCAGGGGGTAAGATAGGAGAGAAAATTTAACATGGCATGAAAACAAAAATAAAAGAATCGTATTTTCTATCCACATTGGTGTTGATTCAAGTGAATTCAGTTAGTTGACCCGAACATGCCACGTGTAGCAAGGAGGCCGCCCCCTACTCTTGTGTCACACAACTCTCCTCATCCATACCCTAATATCATGGATATTCCCAAGCACAATCCACCTCCATAGTAGCAGCCTCGATGTCATGGCAGATGGGAACCTTCGGAATTGTCAAATACGCTTTTGGTTTTTGAGATGATGAGAATGATGGGAAGAGAAATGTCTTTGATTTAGACATGGATCCAGAGTTATCATGATTGGTATTTTAATTGGACTTTATCTTCTTACTTTTTAGACATGGATATATGCATATACCATGACAACAATATTTTTTTTTTTTTTTTTGGGAGACACCAGGATGATATTATGCATGCCATTTTGATTATTTTTTACTATGCTTTATATTCATAATGTGTGTGTTTGTGTGAAGTATTTGATGGTATAGTTGACTATGGTGGGTGACATTCAAATTTGTGCCATGATGTGTGTGAAGTATTTGATTGTATAGTTGACTATGGTTGGTGACAATGAAATTTGTGTCATGATAACATTTATATTATATGTTTGTTATATTATATGTTTGAGGGAGTAAGAGGTGATTTTTTAATGATAGGTTAGGGATATGAACTTAGTGGGCTACCACCTACTCCAAATAAATTAAAAATAGAAAATTTCCTTCAAATGACTTTCTTTTCTGAAATATTAAAGAAAAACACTTATTAAATACATTAATAAAAAATTAGAGGTAGTCACCTTGTAACTAACTGAAATAAATTAGAAAAGAGGCAAGAGGCCTTTGAAGGAAGGAGCCTAAAAAACGTGAAGAGGGGTATGCTACACTTTTGAGTTGTCATACAATTTATTTTCTGAGTCTAGAAGCCTAACCATCTTGTTGACAACAAAAAATTCTTGAGTGGCAAGGAAGGAGCGATATCATCAATTCTTGTTTGTTCCTATAGGGTTATTTTAGCTTTCTTGAAACATCTTGTCCTTTTTAGAGGTCTGATTAATTGTTAGTGCTAATTAGTCCATTTTTTGTAGAGCCTTGATTGTGAGAATCTCATCGGTAGATTCCTAATCATAAACTTTCATTATTTTGCTTCTCTTATGGCACCTGATTGCATTTGTATGTAAATTTAATATATTTGGCTTCCAAAGTCATTTTTGGTCCAAATTTTCGTAGAATTTTAAAATATAGTTGGTTGTACACTCTCACTTGATTAATAAAATCAGTTTTTGGCTTCCTTATTTATGGAATATATCTCTTGATTATTTAAAAAAAAAAAAAAAACTTTAAAATACGAAGTAGAATGATGCCATGTGTTCCCTAATTATTGGTTTTCATATGCCGTGATCTTTAAGACGTGCATAATCTTTCTAAACTGCTAGTGTATACTTAAAAGTATGCCTCTAATTATTGTTATTTCACTACACATATAACAAGTTTTATTCAATTCCTATAATTGTAAAATGTTGATTTTGTACATCAGTATTTAAAAGTTTGTTTATTTATTTTATATACTTGTAATTTTGTAATATACATTAGTAGGAGTTAAGTAGGGATAGAAGGAACTAGGCTCAGTTCCCATTATCTCACTTAGCCCGAAAAATTTTGTAGGAAAATCATTGGAGCTCTACCCTCAAAATATACGAAAAATGTTCAATAAAACCAAAACTTTGTGACTTTTATTAATGGTGAATATTCAAGTTTTGAGACAATTAAGGAGTAAGGATTAACTCATTCACAAGGGGGAATCAACATGAATCCTGTTGAGGAACTAGTGCATTAGCTAGGAAAGACACACGAGATTGTGGAATGTTTGAGTGAGAAAGATAATGTTTTTCAAGGTAAGGACTTTTCTTCTCCTTTCCAATTAGGAATTATACTGGTAGGGATAAACATTTCTCCAATGTTCCTCTCTAAGCAAGAAGGGATTATAGAGACCAATTTAGATTCTATTCAAAAGGATTGATTAGTTAGTGACATGGATAGACCTATCCCAAAGGCTATAGATTTAAAGGAAGTATATTCCCACAATTAGTCAAAGACAATATTGGATTGAATATAATTCACTGTCCTTTAACCAAAACATGTATGTGGGGAGATTTAATTTTAAAATATTATAATTCAAAGGGGGGGAAACCCCTATATACAAATATCAAGAAGAAATTGAAGATCAAATATCATATTCATCCAATTAAACCAACTACGGATGATACTTAATACTTTCAAGTTATGGGAGGAATCCAATAGGTAAAGGATCAATTTTTACAGGCTCTGTGCAAGGAAGGAAATATTATATTCATTTGGGTATGGAAAAGGATAATATAGAGCTGAAGTTAAGAAAACAAAGCATGATATTAACGACTATTGGAGAGGGGAAGTATTTAAGAAAGGTTTAAAAATGATAATACTTTCTATGCCATATCCAAGGTTTGGAGGCAAACCATAAAGTAAGCATAGCTCATAGGTTAGTCAACACTCGCAGTGTTGATGTTCCTGGTTTGTGATAAATAACGATCGAAGGAAACACATCCATAGGTTCCATGAAAAAGGACATAAAATGGCCAGGACTTTATAGCTTCAACTTTTGAAAGTAGATTTAGGTTCTATTAATTGGATGGAACAAAAATGTTAGGTATAAAATATAAAACTATTCTAGAAAGGTATTAAGGTGGAGTTGTAATCACTTAGTTTAAGTTTTTTACAATATTCATTATGTATAGGTCATACCCAAACAAGAAGTATTTCTAGGATATTTGGTTCAAGAATAATGTTTTTTGGAGAGGGAATATATTTGTTAGGGGAGATACGGATTTTACTATGAAAAGAGGAAAAGTATTTAGGACCTAAATGTATGCCCAACCATATTTTTTTTTTAAATGGAATGATAAATTTGTATTTATAATAAATTTTGTGCCTCGGCCACAATAGGTACCTCGGGAACTATATATATCATTACTATCAAATATTCCAATTATTCCCTCCTATCTAAAAATAAAACTAACTTTTCGGAGGGACATGAAACTGAGCTAGAAAAAAGGGGCTTTGTAGGTGAACACCTTCAAAAATTGCCCCACCAAAAAAAAATTATAACCCATACAAATATTGATTTATAATGAAATATATCATGATAATGAATTTCCAAAATCTCCAGAAAGCTCATGAAAAAGAAAACACTACCCCAAAACCAAGGCCCAAATTCACAAATATTCTGCTTATCCTCAATATTATCAAAAACCACAACAACAAAAAACCCGATCCAAAGGGTAAACATTTAGATCGTCATTCAATAGGGGTTTCCACGTATCATATATACAGTTGTGGATATCGGTTAATAATGGCCAAAACCCATTAAATATGCAGGCCCAAAACAAAAAATCATTGTCGGAGGCATCCTCTTTCAAAGGAACATTAAGGGTCAAAGATTCTTGGAAAATCGAAAGAACAAATCTATATTTCAGCATGGAATTGTATAAAATTTAGGTTTGAGTTGTCATTCCTTCAACAAAATTATTCTTTGAATCAATACAATTCACCATTGATAATAGAGTTGTAGAAACCCTAGTCGTTGCTCTACATCCTGGCTCATCTCTAATTGAATTGTTTGAGTAATAGTTGATCTTCTAGGATGTTAACCATGTTTCCCCCTCATTTAAATTTTTGGCCTAATGCTCCTCATGAACCCTTTAAATCAGCTATCGTGGCCATAAACCCTCATATTCTATCTACCGTTACCCTTCCCGCTCGCAAAAATACACTGTACAAAGGCTCAAAACCCATAATTAAAAATTTATCGGGCCTAGCCCCTGAGATCTCAACCCCCTTGTTTTTATTCTCACATGACCCGGGCGCAAAACCGTGTGCCGGATAGGCAGGAGCTTATCGTCAGAGATTTCGGGTGAAGTCAGAACCGTCCGATCCAATAAAAATCAATGGCCCGCAATCAAATAATACGTGGTGGCCCCCGCGCCCGAAAACCGGCGGTTAATTCCGCACCGCCATCGCTGGGCGAGCGGTATTTCCTACGGACCCAGCGATTCCATACGCTGGGTGACAAGTGTCCTCATGTACGGTGACTGAAACCGCTCATTTCGTGCGTTAAAAGTTAGATCAAAGACGTGCAGCGGAATTAATGACCACCGTCAGATCTTAGAGCCTCCATCCAACGGTCGTGGTGCTCCGGATATGCGCGCTGATTAACCAAGCTCTCGCCCTCCTCGCACGTTAACCTCCGGACGAAAGTCGGGTAGCGGAATACTTTGCAATCGCCCGATCCTGCGTCCTCCATCCAACGGTGGATATTCTCCGAAGCTGCGAGCGCTTTAATCCATGTCTATCGCGTCCATGGCCCACTGTTTCATTGCCTCAATGCAATTGTAGCCGTGGATCTTACTCCAGGATTGAACGGCTCATATTATTTGTATACACACTGGTTGACCAGGCCCGCCTCCACATCGCTCATTCCGATTGACCTTTCGTACACCTACGTGTCATCTATTTCCCCTTCCGCCATTTATATAAATATATTTCATTCACACACCATATTTTAGTGTTTTGTGTTATAAACCTCCGTCAACCCATTCTTCACAGTTCCTCTGCGTTTTCATCACCATCCTGTGTACCGCCACCATTGTGGTCACATCGCTTCGTCACACGGCCACCCTCATTGCATATCCATCACAAAGTCTGGTTTCTTTTAATGAGTTTGTGGATTTTTGCAGGTGTTTGGTGCTGAAGAACCATCGTAATCCGGGGTTTACATCACAGAGGACGAGTGCATTTCAAAGTTCTATTCAGCAGGTGCTGGAAGATGAAGCAGAGATCCGAGAAAATATTATTGAAAAGACTTTTATTTAATGAAGCAAGGCTGAAATTTATCAAATCCCTCAGAGCAATTCAAAAGATAGACCCTAGTAGCTGAAGACATTAATTCCATAACAAAGAATATCAATTAGAGAGCAAGGAATTCAATGGTTGGAACCAGAGATTTCAAAAGTCGATTTAACATCTAGAAGGCTCGAGTACAAGTGCAAAGAAATCATATCCTCCAGGGTGCTCTTCAATAGATTTTTCTCTCAGAAAAGTACAGAATGTTTCATATTTTATTCCTCATATTTTGTCTCCAGAAAAATCTACTCCAACTGCATTTATTTTATGGAGCAACCACAGAGTACGTTCAGCACTACAGCGTCGTCAAGCAGTATGGGCAGGCATCTTTCCGCCATCTTGATCAAATTAAGCAATTTAATGTTTTCACCTACCCTCATTCTCTAGGGCTTTCTATCTCTTCTATAAAAACCAGAAAGAAAGACATTGTAAGGGTTCCAGATTTCTATCAGCAAACTGTGCAGTGAAAGGCTTTGTATACATCTTGTAAAGTTTCTGTATGAAGGCTCAGAGCCCGTAGGGTCTCAGTGAGGAGGAGTTATAATTGTAATGAGGATTCTGGTCTTTGATATCCTACAGTATGTGATCTTTTCTTATGTGTTAATATAATATCTCATTTCATTGCATTTATCTTCTTGTATCATGTTCTAGAATGCGAGTGGCTCACTGATCTTAAGTAAGGATTCATCCCAGTTGGTGCCCATACTTGGATTAGTCAAGCGCTTTAAATAGGCCTAGTCATGATATATTGTTCCATGTTCATGTCATTCATATTTTCTGCTATATTAGTTACTTGAGGAGGGTTCTTTTAAAACGCCATTGTCATGTATGGATTCTTAGTTGGATAAGCCCATATGTGGTTCTGTTGTGTATCTGGGTATCAGCCTCATGTTAACTAGTATCTCCTTCATGTTTTCCTCACTGCATCCACTTTCTGATATTTGATTTCTGTGGCATACTATTTGAACTACCCCTCTTTGCAGTAAGATGTCTCTTAATTGTCTGATGCTTTTGTATTGGAGTTTTGCATGCTGTTCCTACATTATTCTTATCTTTGTATCAGCGTCTGAGAGAGTTTGGTTCCATTTAAACTAATTTCCTTGTTTTACAAGAGATAGTAACAGAGCTTTTGGATTGACAACCCAAGATATATTATGAGCTCCTTGCTATGCTAAGATGTCCTAGGCACTGGTCTATGGCAACTCTATACTGTCTCTAGGGGATGACATAAATTGTCGACAACATCTTTCTGGCGCCGTTGCCGGGGACGAATTTGAGAATATCAGTTTCCCTGGGCCTCAACAAATCATATTCACTCTCTAATCAGGTGAGCACAGAGAGTTGAAGAGTTGCATATCTCTCACCTTGGTGACTCCACTGTTATTCATTTGATAAATCTATTGGTAGTCCTGGCTCCTTGAAAGCCACATTTAAGGACAGATTCCTCTAAATTAAAGACATCCTCTGTATCTGACCCAGAGAAGATTATTCATAGGAGAAGTTGGAGAGAAAGACAGTCAGTTCATGTTGAAAACCCTGAACATTCTGTAGAAGACTTCCCATCCTCCTCTTCTCAAGAAATCCTGGTTGAAAATTTCGACTCCATCGAGGAAAATCCTGAATATTACTCAGATAGTCCACCCCGGAGAAGTGCAAGAACTAAAGTGAACTTTCATCCTGCCCCTGAGGCTGAGGAAGTTAAAGAAGTTACAGAAGTAGCCCTGGTTAATCGTGAATTGTTTCCAGCTACACCTCAAGCTGTTGTACAGTATATCCCCATTGTTATTCATACTCCACTTCCTCCTCCTCCTCTGCCTCCATTTGTACATCAGATTGCCGCACAAGCCCCACCTCCTCCAATGGCTAATATTCCTGCGTTCCTGTTAAACAAATATGCTCCTTTGGCCTTACCACAAGTGCTAAATGATATGCCACAGGATTATTTGAAGATTTTTCCTATATTCAATGGAGAAAATGAGATTGATGCTCAGAAACATCTTGAGGTCTTCTGTGCCTTTGCAGAAAATTTGAATGTTGAACATTTGGATGTAGTCTTGAGATTGTTTGTTCAGTCTCTTTATGGTGAAGCCAGAAAATGGTTCAAGACATTGGGAAACCGCTCAGTAACCACTTGGGATGACATGGAGAATAATTTTCTCAGGAAATGGGGAGAAAAGAAATATCATGGACAGTGTCTCACTGAGTTCAATACACTCAAGAAGAGACATAATGAAGGGGTGTTGGATTTTATTAAGAGATTTAATAAGTTATATCTAAATCTCCCTGCAGATATGAAGCCTCATCAGAACGCTGCAAAATTTGTTTTCATTGCAGCCTTTGACTCAGATTTCGGTTTCTCCTTCAGGGAGAGAAAGCCTGGCACCCTAGATGATGCTCAGTCAGATGCTCTTGAGCTGGAAGAAAACTTTGCTTCAAATGGAAAATTAAAAGGAAAAGCTGAACAGGAAACTAGGAGAAGAGGTAAGGAAGAGGTCTCTACCTCCAGTCAAGACAAGGACGTAGACATAATTGAAGAAATGAGCAAAATGATCAAAAATCTGTCTAATAAGCTGGGTAAGCTAGAATTGGAGGCTAAAAATGCAGCTCCCAAGAATTTCTATAATGCTCCAATCAAAGGATACAATCCCCAGTATAAGAGACCACCATTGCAAATATTTCCAAGGGAAGCAAAGGAGTAGCAAGATCCGGTACCACATCCCTTGTACCTGGAAGGTCCAGCAGATGACTCCACTGAAGATGCTGCTTATGAACTAGAAGATTCAAATCTTGCTTTCTCAAACAATGATGAAATGGAATTCCCATTGCAAGAAGAAGAAGAATAAGCAGAGATTGATCATTATTGTAAACAATTTGCTGATTTCATGCAAGTACACTTCAATAGAAAATCTGATCTCAGATCTTCAAGGAAGAGGACCCGAACTCAAGATCAAGAAGATGAGCCACCTCAGAAGGAGGTACCTGCTCATAAGGAATCAACAACAAAGAGAAACACAGAAAAAGGTAAGAGTCCTCTAAATACTCCCTTACAGTCTAATGACCAAGTCCCTTCTTCTTCAAAAGTAGTCAGTCCTCCTAATGATGAATCTATGTCAAAGAAATTAAATTTTCAGCTAAAAATAAAGAGTCCAAAGGAGTTGTGATAAAAAAGCCCCCTCCTGATTTTAGTTTTCAAAAAGAACTTGAGAAAAATAAAATTCCAGTCCCCTTGACCGAGCTGCTAAAACAACCTGCATATCAGTCTCAAGTTACTTCTTTTATGCTCCCTCCTGAAATATCAATTGTGCCTGATAGTTTAAACCTTCAAGAAGAAAGACCCATGGTAGTCTTTGGCCCACATGTTGAGGAAGTAGATCCTTCTACTCCTCCTTTTTATGTGTCTCTAGTTATTCATGACCTGCTGTTACACAATTGTATCTTAGATTCCGGGGCTTCCCATAATCTTATGCCTCTATCTGTCATGGAACAACTAGGACTGCAAATCACACGCCCATATAAAGACCTTTATTCATTTGATTCCAAAAGAGTCAAATGCTTGGGGATGATTAAAGATTTAGTGGTCAATTTGGCCCAAATTCCAGCAAAGAGTGTGGTCATGGACATTGTGGTGGCTGATATCCCAGCCCACTTTGGCATGTTGCTGTCAAGGTCCTGGGGTACAAAAATTGGTGGGTCAATTAAGATGGATTTAACATATGCTACCATCCCAGTTTTTGGTGGACAGGAGAGGAGGTTATACATAGAGACTAAATTTGTCAAGGTAGTTACTAAGGCTGATAACTCTGAAAATTCACCAGTCTATAGTAAAGAAGGAGATTTTTCATGCTTTATGCTAGAAGAAGATCAAAATTATGTGCATGAATCCTCCTTCAAAATTAAGGATGAGTAGCCTTCAGAAAATCATGAAGCTGGAATCTGGACTTTACATTTTGATGGGGCAAATTCAAGAGAAGGCAATGGACCTGGGGTGTTATTAATTTCTCCAACAGGCAAATGGGTCCCACTATCCTTCAAATTGGAATATGAGGCTATCAATAATATAGCTGAATATGAAGCACTTTTGTTGGGATTGCAGACAGCTAGAAACATGGGCATCCAAAGTCTAAAAGTCGTGGGAGACTCTGAGCTGGTGGTAAGGCAGGTCAGAAATCAATGTCAAACTAAGCATCCACGGCTGAGAGCCTACAGGAATGAAGTATGGGACATGGTGGAAAATTTCTTCTCGGCTTTTAATATACAGTTCATGCCCCAGGAACATAACAGAATGGCAGACTCTCTTGCTGTGGCTGCAAGTACATTTCGTCCTCCACAGAATCCTCTTTTGAGGTATGAAATTGAAGTACGATACAGACCATCAATCCCAGATAATATTAAACACTGGCAGGTTTTTGAAGACGATGAACAAATGAAGAGATTCCTAGAGACATTGGGTGAGTTTTCAAATATGGATATTGATGATAATGAAGAAGAGGAAGCTGAAAATGTTGTAGAAAACAAATGGGAAGAAAAAATAGCAGGCAATAAAGTGCTGCAGCTAAAAGGAAATATCATACCTAGAGGGTTGGTACCTCTAGAAAGATTGTTTGACAAAAATGATGTTCGATTGCATCATAATAAAATAGTAGAAGAAAATCAAGTAGAAGACTTGAATTTGGGCACTAATGCTGAGCCAAAAATTGTGAGATTATCTAAGAAGGTTTCAGAGGAATACAAAAGAAAATATTTGAAATTATTTCAGTCATACAAAGATGTATTTGCATGGTCTTATCAGGACCTAAAAGATTTTGATATTAATATAATGCAGCATAAAATTCCTTTGAGGGAAGATGCAAAGCCTTATAAGCAGAAGCTCAGGCAGATAAATCCTCTACTGCTTCCCTCTATTGAAAAAGAAATCAAGAAGTTGCTGAAGGCCAAAATAATTGTGCCACTGAGATACTCAGAATGGGTAGCAAACCTTGTTCCTGTTCGAAAGAAAAATGGAGAAATAAGGTTGTGTGTAGATTTCAGAAACTTAAATAGAGCATCTTTAAAAGATAATTATCCATTGCCTAAGATGGATCACATTCTGCAGAAAGTGGTCGGAGCCTCCAGAATGTCAATGATGGATGGGTTTTCTGGTTATAATCAGGTAGTTGTGTTCCCAGAGGATCAGAAGAAAACTACATTTACAACACCATGGGGAACATTTATGTATGCCAGGATGCCATTTGGATTAATTAATGCAGGAGCTACTTTTCAGAGGGCAATGGACATAGCCTTTGTTGGAGAGCAGGACGAGTTTCGGGTGGTATATCTGGATGATATCACAGTATTTTCAAAGGATGATACTGAACACATTCAGCACTTGTAGATAACCTTTGAAAAATGCAGAAGGTATGGTCTCTCCCTCAATCCTCAAAAATATTTATTTGCATTAGATGAGGGAAAAATCTTAGGGCACATTGTAACTAAAGATGGTGTGAAAATAGACCCTAAGAGAGTTGAAGTTATAAACAGTATTCCTTTACCCAGGAATAAGAAGGAAGTGCAGGTGTTTCTAGGCCGAATCAATTTCCTGAGAAGGTTTATTCCTAACTATGCTGAGATAGTTAGGCATATAACTAATATGTTGAAAAAGAACAATGAGGTGAAATGGTCCCAGGAATCTAGAGATGCATTCACCAGAATAAAACAGGCATTTCCCGAAGCTCCTGTACTAGCTGGACCAGATTACAACAAGCCATTTATGATCTTCTCATTTGCTTCACCTCATACTGTAGCTGGAGTCTTGTTGCAGAAAAATGAAGATGGATATGAGCAGCCTATAGCCTTTTTCAGTCAGGTATTGCATGATGCAGAATTGAAATACAACATATTGGAGAAACATGCATATGCCCTGGTAAAGTCTCTTAAAGCTTTTAGAATGTATATTTTGCAATCTCACATCACTGCATATGTCCCTACAGTAGCTGTCAAAGACATTCTTGTTCAGGGGGATAGTGAAGGTAAAAGAGGAAGATGGATTGCAAAAATACAGGAGTATGATTTGGACATAAGACCCACTAAGCTGGTTAAAGGACAAGGGTTAGCCAAAATTTTGTCTGAATCAAATCATCAGGCTCTAGGTATAAATTTGTCCATGATAGCCAATGAAGAGTCTGAGAAAGGAGAAGAGTAGCATGGACTAGAGATGGCCACTCAAAAGATACACATAAAATATCTCACTAGTCCTTGGTACAAAGAAATAGTTGAATATCTTTTAACACTCAGTTGTCCACCCAACTGTGATAAATCAAAATACAGGGCTTTGAGGCTGAAATCACAAAAGTATATAGTTTCCAATGGTCAGTTATATTGGAGAGATCCTTCAGGCATACTATTATTGTGCCTCACAGAGGATGAAGTAGAAAATATAATGATAGAATTTCATGAAGGAATCTGTGGAGGACATTATAGTTGGAGGGCTACAGCCCATAAAATCCTGAAGGCTGGTTTTTATTGGCCTAAATTATTTGGAGATGTTTTTAATTGGGTTAGAGCATGTGATAAGTGTCAAAAATTTGCTGAGAGACAAAAGATGCCTGCTTTGCCCCTAATTCCAGTTCATATAGATGAACCATTTCAGCAATGGGGATTAGATTTTATTGGAGAAATACATCCCCCTTCAAGTGGCCAACATAAATGGATATTGACTGCAACAGATTACTTTACAAAGTGGGTGGAAGCCATACCTGCGAGAAATGCTACAGATGTTGTAATCATCAAATTCATGGAAGAGAACATCATATCCAGGTTTGGCTATCCAGCTAGAATTGTAACCGATAATGCACAGGCCTTCAAGTCCAATAAATTTGTAAATTTCTGCCAGCAGTATAATATTGCATTAAATCACTCCACAGCTTACTATCCATAGGGGAATGGCTTGGCAGAATCTTCCAACAAAACTCTGGTGAGGGCCTTGAAGAAGACAATTAATGAGCATCAAAAGAATTGGGATTCCCAATTAAAATTTGCTCTGTGGGTGAATAGAGTAACTAGCAAGAGAGCAACTGGGAAATCTCCTTATGAACTGGTATATGGACGAGCAGATGTGTTTCCTGTACAGCTGGCTTTACCAGTGGCATGTTTCGTGTAGGAAAGTCAGGAAGAGCCAGATGACATGGTCAGAAGAATTAACCAACTGGTAGAATTGGAGGAAACACGGAGCCAAGTGAGTTAGAGGTTAGCGGAGTATCAGGAGAAAATGAAAAACACCTTTGATCAGCATGCAAAAGACAGGAAATTTCAAATTGGTGATCTGGTTCTCAGATGGGATATCTGGAGGGCTGAAAAGGGCAAACATGCTAAATTTGATCCACTTTGGTTTGGCCCATTTAATATTATGGAGCTAAAAGGTAATAATAAATTTATTTTAGAAAATTTGCAGGGTCACTTGTTAGATGCCCCTGTGAACGGCCAATTCCTAAAGCCCTACTTTCAATTTTGATTCGGGCAGAGTATGCCTGTTGTATTATATTGTATATAGACTTTGTTTCAGTTTCTATGTTAATAAGGGATTGCCGAATGGAGTTTACATACAGGATGGTCTGAGGTCTGCGTGTTCTCGACATGTCCAAGGATTAACATGCCGTCCCCAGCTGGAGCCGATGTTAACCATGTTTCCCCCTCATTTAAATTTTTGGCCTAATGCTCCTCATGAACCCTTTAAATCAGCTATCGTGGCCATAAACCCTCATATTCTGTCTACCGTTACCCTTCCCGCTCGAAAAAATACACTGTACAAAGGCTCAAAACCCATAATTAAAAATTTATCGGGCCTAGCCCCTGAGATCTCAGCCCCCTTGTTTTGATTCTCACATGAACCGGGTGCAAAACTGTGTGCCGGACAGGCAGGAGCTTATCGTTAGAGATTTCGGGTGAAGTCAGAGCCGTCCGATCCAATAAAAATCAACGGCTCGCAATCAAATCATACGTGGTGGCCCTCGCGCCCGAAAACTGGCTGTTAATTCCGCACCGCCATCGCTGGGCGAGCGGTATTTCCTGCGGACCCAGCGATTCCATACGCTGGGTGACAAGTTTCCTCATGTACGGTGACTGAAACCACTCATTTCGCGCGTTAAAAGTCAGATCAAAGATGTGCAGCGGAATTAATGACCACCGTCAGATCTTAGAGCCTCCATCCAACGATCGTGGTGCTCTGGAGATGCATGCTGATTAACCAAGCTCTCGCCCTCCCCGCGTGTTAACCTTCGGATGAAAGTCAGGTAGCGGAATACTTTGCAATCGCCCGATCCTGCGTCCTCCATCCAACGGTGGATATTCTCCTAAGCTGCGAGCGCTTTAATCTGTGTCTATCGCGTCCATGGCCCACTGTTTCATTACCTCAATGCAATTGTAGCCGTGGATCTTACTCCAGGATTGAACGGCTCAGATTATTTGTATACACACTGGTTGACCAGGCCCGCCTCCACGTCGCTCATTCCGATTGACCTTTCGTACACCTACGTGTCATCTATTTCCCCTTCTGCCATTTATATAAATATATTTCATTCACACGCCATATTTTATCGTTTTGTGTTATAAACCTCTGTCAACCCATTCTTCACAGTTCCTCTACGTTTTCATCACCATCCTGTGTACCGCCACCATTGTGGTCACGATGCTTCGTCACACGGCCACCCTCATTGCATATCCATCACAGAGTCTGGTTTCTTTTAATGAGTTTGTGGATTTTTGCAGGTGTTTGGTGCTGAAGAACCATCATAATCCGGGGTTTACATCACAAAGGACGAGTGCATTTCAAAGTTCTATTCAGCAGGTGCTAGATGATGAAGCAGAGATCCGAGAAAATATCGTTGACAAGACTTTTATTTAATGAAGCAAGGCTAAAATTTATCAAATCCCTCAGAGCAATTCAAAAGATAGATCCTGGTAGCTGAAGACATTAATTCCATAACAAAGAATATCAATTAGAGAGCAAGGAATTCAATGGTTGGAACCAGAGATTTCAAAAGTCGATTTAACATCCAGAAGGCTCGAGTACAAGTGCAAAGAAATCAGATCCTCCAGGGTGCTCTTCAATAGATTTTTCTCTCAGAAAAGTACAGAACGTTTCATATTTTATTCCTCATATTTTGTCTCCAGAAAAATCTACTCCTACTACATTTATTTTATGGAGCAACGACAGAGTACGTTCAGCACTACAGCGTCGTCAAGCAGTATGGGCAGGCATCTTTCCGCCATCTTGATCAAATTAAGCAATTTAATGTTTTCACCTACCCTCATTCTCTAGGGCTTTCTATCTCTTCTATAAAAAACAGAAAGAAAGACATTGTAAAGGTTCCAGATTTCTATCAGCAAACTATGCAGTGAAAGGCTTTGTATACATCTTGTAAAGTTTCTGTATGAAGGCTCAAAGCCCGTAGGGTCTCAGTGAGGAGGAGTTATAACTGTGATGAGGATTCTGGTCTTTGGTATCCCACAGTATGTAATCTTTTCTTATGTGTTAATATAATATCTCATTTCATTGCATTTATCTTCTTGTATCATGTTCTAGAATGCGAGTGGCTCATTGATCTTAAGTAAGGATTCATCCTAGTTGGTGCCCATACTTGGATTAGTCAAGCGCTTTAAATAGGCCTAGTCATGATATACTGTTCCATGTTCGTGTCATTCATATTTTCTGCTATATTAGTTACTTGAGGAGGGTGCTTTTAAAACGCCATTTTCATGTATGGATTCTTAGTTGGATAAGCCCATATGTGGTTCTGTTGTGTATTTGGGTATCAGCCTCATGTTAACTAGTATCTCCTTCATGTTTTCCTCACTGCATCCACTTTCTGATATTTGATTTATGTGGCATACTATTTGAACTGGCCCTCTTTGCAGTAAGATGTCTCTTAACTGTCTGATGCTTTTGTATTGGAGTTTTGCATGCTGTTCCAAGAACTAAGAGAGTTTGGTTCCATTTAAACTAATTTCCTTGTTTTACAAGAGATAGTAAGAGAGCTTTTGGATTGAAAACCCAAGATATATTATGATCTCCTTGCTATGCTAAGATGTCCTAGGCACTGGTCTATGGCAACTCTAGACTGTCTCTAGGGGATGACATAAATTGTCGACAACATAGGCGATAATATTTTTCCTTTATAGGATGAGACTACTTAAATTGGACGACCCCTTACAATTTCTTAATGATTCAAGGTATCCCACCCTAATTCACCTTTGGGTTCTAACTATCTTGATTCCTCTATTAGTTCCCCTGCTTCTAATTCCAGAAAAAATTAACCCACTACCATAGTAGGTTTTAACACTGGAAATAATGTTGGTGCCACTATGGGTGCCAACAATGAAGGAAATACTAGTGTTAATACTAGTACCAATGTGGGTCCTAACCTTGGAACCAATGTGGGAGACCTTACCAAAACAAACATAACTCAACCATTTCTCCCCTTCACGACTAGCTTCAATCTACATTATCTAAGCCAACTCATTAATGATCCTCTTCTCCACGATCTAACACGGCCTCCAATGGCAACCAAACTTCCCTTGAATATCCCTAAGTTTTAGGGGAACCTAAAATATGATTGTGTCAATCATATCTGATCATTTCATATCTCATGTTACTTGAACTCCATCACAAAATATTTGTTTTTCCTTTGATTGTTTCAATGCATATTAACTAGTGTTGTAGAGAAATGGTACGTCAACCATCCCCATCACTAACTGTGTGTTCGCCACCATCGTGAACACATTCCTTTCATATTTTTAATTACTTGTCTATCATGATATAGGCATCGATATCTTAATCTCATATTACCAAAGCACTGCCATTCATATCACTAATCATATTAAGGAGTGGCATAGATGGTGGATCTTGTGCAAATCTCTAGAACTTAATGATCGATTCTTTATGGACTATTTCTTGAAATAACTCCTTCCTCCCATTTCTAATGATGTTACATCAACATTCCCTAGAACTGAAGAGGAGGAAATTTAGAAGGCCATGTAGTACAATGTAATATACACCAAATTGGGTTATCTATATACTATCATCATCAACGCTCCATGCTCTTTCCCAGGAGAAAATTCAACACCAGGGGCAACCCATGCCACCCATAATGTGATTAAATCCATAGCGTTTCACCAACCAAGACAAATGGGATATGGCGAGCCCCAAGGGTATCCCACTAAATCTTACACGTATCCCCTCTCAAATCCCTCTCACATTGCATCACAAGGGATACTAGTACCTCTTATTCCTATGCCCATCCACATCAACCTATGTATGGGTAAGTGTGTACTCCACCCACCTACTAGAATGAAATGGTGAAGTTATATTATATGTTCGATATACTAGTGCTCCACCCCCTTCGGCATCAAAACCTCAAGATCCCATGCTTTAGCATGCAAATACTTATCAAGGTCAGGTGGATGCCCAGAAAAATTTCAACAAACCCCCTAATTTGAAGAAAAGGAACAAGGGAAATAGGTTAAAAAAATGCCCAAAATAAGGGAAACCTGGGAAACTAGGGTGAACAACCCAATACCAACCTAGAAGGAAACTCGAATACCAAAATTTAATGACAAAGAAATAAAATAAATAAGAACAAGGTTATTCGGATGGATAAGCCATGTCCATGTTGTGGTACTTATGGTCATTACACGCACAAGTGTCCTCTCCTCCCTGAGATGTGTAGGCTATGGGAAAACTAAGAGACGGTTAAAAGGAATATTGGCGTCCTTCCACCTCAGTTATACCCCTTTTGCATCCAATTTTTCTTTGGAACCCCTTCCCTAACGAAGGGCATGTGGTAGCTCATGATATAAAAACTACTCCCATTTCTCCACCTCCCAAATCAAATCATGATGATGGATTTTTTCAAAATAAACCTCTCCACTCGTTCGTGTCAATCTCCACCTAAGACACCACCAAAACTTGGCACATAGCCTTTTTCATCAATAAATGGCACCCTACAAATCCCTTAACAAACGGTTTAGGTACCTCCAAATGTTACCAAGGGACCATTATCATCGAAATGCTACAGATTCCCTTAAACATGCCACCTATAAATATATCATCATAGATGACTTGGTGTAGACACTTGTCGTCATGTCAACGCTGGAAGTCCTCAACACATTTCCTTCTTATTGAAAGGCTTTACCCTCTAATTTAATCATTATGAATCCTTTTGATGATCAAATGTTTGTCTTTGATGTTAATAAAGTAGACCCTCCTTACCTCCCCCCGTCCATCTCTTTCTAGGTCCCATTGTCCATCAATAAAATTTTCATTCATTGATGAAGGGGAATCCCCAGGTGTGATGTCTGCACAGGTTTGGAAAAATATTAGATCCCTCAAAATTTTAGTATCCATGATCATATTATGAGCATATGATGGTCACCCCTTGCAATCTGAAGTCTTGTATTAGAATTATCCTATCAAGTTAGCCAGCAAGCAAGTATTGATCAATGTGGAGGTTATTGATGCCCCTCTAGACTATAATCTCCTACTAGGATGTAGTTTCATATATGTCATGAAGGAATTTTGTTCGTATGTATATTGTTTATGAGATTTCCCCACAATAAGAAGATTGTCTCTATCAAATAGATAGCATACTATGATATGATCCTTCACGTTCACCCTTATAATGTCATTTCCTTGATGGTTGGTAACCACATAATTCCTTCTCTCACTGAGATCATTATTAGGGTATACAAAGACTCCTCTCTGCTTGAGGCATATTATGGTTGTAACAACCCCAAATTTAACATGCAATTAATTATATCAAATATGTAATTAATAATCAACACAAAAGCTGTTTAACTAATCAGCTTAGAAATTTCAGAAACACAAACAAGGATGACTTACCTGTAACAATGGCATCCCTTACTTGAGACTCCAAATTTGAACATTATTTGAATTCCGCTAACCGCAACAAATTTTTGGGGACAACTCTCCCCCCAACCGTAGGCTCAGCTGCACATAATCTTTCCATAGTTGGCCACCCCCGATCCCTCAATCAACGTACTACTGCGAGGGAATTCTTTGCCTCACAATACCTTTCTCCCAAGAGAATGGATGAAGGAATGATGAATCAATCTTCCTCACTGTCTATTAAATAGACCAAACAATGGAAAGGGAACCGCATGCACACATTCATTGTGTCAACATACAACTTTTATTTCTTTATTTTAAGTTTTACTTAATTTAATGTTTCTCTTAATTTAACTCTTTCTTATTTTATTCATTTTTACTTTTGTTAAATTTATTTATTTTTATAGTTTTCTTATTTTTCTCTTTCTTAATTTATTCCTTTTTACTTTTGTTAGCTTCACTTATTTATTTACTATTTAGAACTCCAGTTTATTATTTACTATTTTATTTATTATTATTATTATTCTCTTTATTATTTATTTTGTATTTACTATTATTGACTTATTATTTATTTACTATTTATTTAATTGTATTATATTATTTATTATTTATTTTTATTTTATTATTATTAGGGGATATTACATATACCCCCTCTTTATGGAACTTCGTCTCGAAGTTAAGTTGAATAATTTATCATTTTATTCATTTAGTTATTTATTACTTCATGTTTGCCCAACACCCTCTGTTGAACTAGTATAACCAGCAGGCATCGAAAGTTTCCACAAAACCCGAAAAATCTCAAGGAATATATGTCCTTTTTCCCACTTTCGGAAACAGATATAAGCCTCATCGGTCTATACCATAGCCCAAGGCTCGCACCCGACTCAGACCTCATCTTCCCCAAGGCAGACACTCGACTTAGTACTCCATGCATCTGGCAAGGTTGGCCCACTCCCTCCACACTCACTAAGGTGCACAGCCCTAGGCATCGAATTCCTTACACCCCTTCCAGACTTTGGCATCCCAATCCAATACCAGGTGCTTGGCCTACAATATCAGGCATTTGACCTCCTTAAGATGGTCCCACGACCCCTCAAAAGCTATACAAGACAAAGGAACCACTGACATATGTATTTTTTATTAAGTTTGTCCCCAGCCCATATAGTGTTACTTATTCTCCCTCATAGGTATGGGCTCCCATGAGATCATCATATAACTCAGCCCTCCCGGCCCATTTGTGGAGTTCCTGTCATTCGTCACATCTCAACATGCATCCAATGCATTAGTTATAATCATAAAATCATAAAAATAATCTACATGCCAACTCTTGCATGTCATCATGATAACATAACATCATTGTTAATCACCACATTTTGAATAGTAAAGAATTGCATGCTCATGCATGCCATAAAATTTGCATGAAATCACCACATGCCTCACATCATAAAATACCCTTGTAAGTTATAGCATCAACATATCAACATCAAAGATATATCATGACATCAAATATTAATTGAGCCACATGTCAATATACAACATATTGTAACATCATAATCCCTATGCATATCATATCCATCTATTAGGTCCCTATATTACTAGTGTAGCCACTTATTGTTGTTAGTATAGCCCCCTTATGGTCATTTTTGTACCCTTGTAACCCCCATATTGTTATTATTTTTCCCCTACATTATTATTGTTAGGTCGGATAGGATTATATTGTGACCCCATGGACTCCTATATATATAAAGGAGGTTTTTTCATTTGTATAATCCAAGAATTTTTCATTTATGTAATGTAAAGGAGGTTTCCCCCTCCAAGTGGCTTATTTATAAGGATTTGATCTCTCTTTTCTTCCTTTTGTGTAGCTCGTTTCATAACATTTTGAATTGGAGTTTTGTATTATAGGGTTTCGCTACTCTGAACAGGTCATCATGGAAATTTTGCTATAACTTGTTTCTACGAAGGTTCATAAGCTGGAATTTTTACCACGCGAAACCGAAATCCTAAGGAACTTCGAGTAAAAATTTCAAATCTTAGTTCGCAATATTTGCAGAGATATGGTTTATGGAAGTTAGGGTTTTTGCAGGCTCCTGAATTTAATCTAAAATAGGTGACATTGGGAAAATCGCCATAACTCTCTCTTTGAGCATCGGATTGGAATTTTGTAAGAATTGGCCAAAATTACATGGACTGTAGCTTCCTATGTATCAATTTCAGATCTGAAGGAGGAAACAATGACACATGGCACATCGTACAAGTTCGCTCTACTGAACTAGTCCTTAATTAGGTCACTGTGGGAGATTGGGCATAACTTTGTCTTGACGCATCCAAATCAAGTCAGACCAGTGGAATTCGAAAGAAGATTCAGAGGGATACTACAGGACCGAATTTAAGACATTTAAGATCCGAAATCACAAAGATAATTCATTTTCATTATCGAGCTCCTCAAATAATTGATTCCAAGGGCATATTGAATAATAGATATCAGTATTGGGTTCAAAAATGCCCCCTAAAAATGATTCAACACCCATTAAGCCCTCATAATACTCTGCTATGACTCATGAAGATGAAGAAGTGCAACATGATATATCAAAATTACAAGAGCAAGTGCACCAAATTTTTCTCTCGCAAAGAGAAACAAAAAATGAAATGTAAGTTTTGAAGAAAGGCATGGAAGCGAAGATGGATGGTTTGAAGAAGGGAGTGGAAGATAATATGGATGGTTTGATGAAAGGCGTGGAATCTAATATGGAGGGTTTGAATAAAGGCGTGGAGGCTAAGATGGATGGTTTAAAGAATAGCATGGAAGACATGGAAAAAAAAATGAAAGACAACATGGAAGACATGAAGAATGATCTAAAATCATACATGGAAGGTTTGAAGGAAGGTTTGACAAAGTTGATACAAGACATGATTCCTAATGGTGAAAATATATTAGAGGAAACTCATGATGAGAACAAAATAAATGTTAATCGTGATTTCATGAACTCTAATGTTGGATCGAAGACCCGCCATATTCCAAAGATCGATATGAGGAATTTTTATGGCAAGGATCTCATAACATGGATATTAATGATGAAGCAATATTTTGATCTCAATAATGTGAAAAAAACACAAAAGTTACGCCTTGCAACTTTATATTTAGAACAAAATACATATGTATTGTATCGATGGCTTTCCTCCCGTAAAAAAATTGTCACTTGGTCAATTTTTACAGAGGAAATGATAGCACATTATGAGGATAGAAATAGCAACACCTTCCTTAACTAATTGATAAATATCAAACAAAAGGGTTCAGTGGTGGAACACATTGAGGAATTCCAAAAATTGAATATAAGGGTAGATGATATTCCAGAGGAACACAAGATTGATGTATTCACAGAGACTTTAAAGGATAACATCCAACATGAGGTTCGCCTTTGGAACCTGATTCATTGGAGAAGGCATTCAGGTTGGAAAGAAAAATTGAATGTAAAATTATGGCGACAAGGAAGCCTACCACTCACATCTATAAAGATGGAAGAGTTTCTACTCCTAGAATTCCACAACCTACAAGGTTGACACTACAACAATTGGAAGAAAAAATAGCAAAAGGGATTTTCTACAGTTGTGATAGAAAATACACTAAAGGTCATAAGTGTTTTGAGAAGAAATTATTTTACATAGATTGTGAAGAGGAGGAAGAAAATGAACAAGAAAATTCAAAAGAAGAGGATATACACTAGGAAAAAAACCTAGAGAAAGAAGAAATGACTCTGACCATATCTTGTAATGCATTGGCAAGAATTACCACTCCTCAAACTCTCAAGATGGAAGGAAATACCAAGATGAAAAAGGTGATAGTGTTGATTGATTCAGGTAGTACCCATAATTTTATTCATTGTAAGGTAGAAAAGGAATTGAATTGCTTCATGTACCCAACACCATAGTGTCAAGTGATGGTTGCAAATGGAGGAACTATAAATTGCTTTGGAAAATGCCATAATATCAAGCTAACCATGGGGGAATATGTATTGATTAGTCCAATTATTTCCATTCCAATGGGAGGTGTTGATGTTGTACTAGGAGTACAATGGTTAAAATCTTTGGGGATGATAGCTTATAATTTTCAAGAAGTTTTCTTGAAAAAAAAATCGGAAGGAAAGGAAGTTGAATTACGAGGTATCGCAAGGAAGCCAGGAAATATAATAAGCTCTAATGTCATGAAAAAACTTCTGAAGAAATAACAATGAGGCGTAATTGCACAATTATGCTCATTAAGGAATGGAAATTCCCCACAACCATAAAGTAGTTGCGAGGATTTCTCGAGTTAACAGGGTATTATCGTAAGTTTCTTAAGAATTATGGGAGAATAGCAGCACCTCTAACAACATTATTGAAGAAAGATGCATTTTTATGAATTCCTAAAGAAACTAAGGCCTTTGAACATCTTAAAGAGGAAATGTGCCTAGCACCGCTCTTAGCTACGCCAGACTTCACAAAAACCTTTATTGTGGAATGTGATGCCTCAAGAAATGGAATTGGTGATGTTTTAATGCAAGAAGGAAGACCCATTTTTTTTAAAAGTTGTCCAATCAAAGGAAAGTATTTACATAAAGCTATTTATGAGAAGGAAATGTTGGCAATACCTCATGCACTAAAGAAATGGCGACCTTAACTAATGGGAAGACACTTCAAGGTAAAAATTGATCATGATAGTCTTAAATACTTTTTGTAACAAAGACTATCTTCAAAAGAGCAACAAAAATGGGTCACAAAGATGTTGGGTTATGACTTTGAAATCATATACCAAAAAGGGAAGCTGAATGCTGTTGCAGATGCACTCTCAAGAAAGGATGAAGAGGTGGAAGCATTTATTTGTGCCATTTCTATTATCCAACCAAATTGTATAATCAAAGCAAGGGATGAATGAAAAAAGTAAGAAGAAGTGTGGACACTCTTTCAAAAGTTGCAGCAAAATCCTAGTTGATGCGGGGTAAGTAACTAATCCAACTTTATTTGTAAGATCATTACCAACCCCACCAATTCCCCAGGATAATGTAAATTATTTGAATTTATAAGAGGACCTATTATTAACGGAACCATATATTATAACTTCAACACCCAATCCATTTTATAAATTAAAGCGAAATTCTTTTTAATCAATCTTTCCCAATTTTGTTGTTTGACTTATATACTTAAGCCAAATTCCTTGACGCATGCCCAATATACATTAAGCTTTAGATAAGCTAACACATTACTCAACCAATACTCTAACCTTTATATTTGTGAAATGATAACTGTGGATTCCTTCCACTCAGATCCAACGATCATAGCACTATATCACAAACCAAATAGCATGAGGGATAACGAGTTGAAAGTGTGCGATATGGGTAGTTTCCCATTACCATTGAACTTGATGTGTCAACATCTCATTCCATCACTTAAAAATAAAATAAACCACTTACCACCTCAAATCTATGTGATAACCACTTATTGGGTTCAAGAAAACCACTTCAGGTTCCACCGTGATACTCGCCACAGAATTACAAACACATTTCACCATTCTGCCTTGATTCAAAGTTCTTCTCAGCATTTAAATCATAAGGTCACATCCATATTTACTGCACCTTTGACTCTCTGTTTCAATTCTTTACCATTCACCTTATTAACTCTGCGTCTCAAATTTGTATACTATGATAGCTTCTACCATAGTTACGAATTATGTGATCATTTGGATATGCTTCGATTGGAATAAAAATTTGTTGAAACCGATCTTAAACCAGTTGCAGGAACAACCAATTGATCTGGCTTTCTTCAAACGCATAGTGTGGTGACATGAAACATCAACAACACTATGCTCTCGTTGTTTGACTAATCTTTAATTGAAATCAACCATTGAATTTTTTACTGGAACTCACGGTCCCAAGTTCCAAAACCCATTCGAATTTGCAATTAAATATTTTAAAGCATAATTCATTGGGTAAATCGAAAACCCTGTCTACGCTACACTTAGTTCTGGTTTTAATACTCTAACTTCCTCTAGAATCAGCCAGATCCTACAGCCATTTAAGTCTCATTCTCTCAGATTCAACATTTGTAATTTAATTGTGACCAGCTTCTAAAATCCCATAACCACAGAAGCTTAATATAAACAGACCCAATTCAACATGCACAGTAATTCAAAAATTCATAAATTTCACAATTCTACTCAACTTAGTCATTCATTCATCCGAGTTCATTCAATTCTTCATTAATTTTACAAATACAAATAAACTTTATATATAGTCTAGATCTGGCTTGATATATCCTTACATGGCCTTTTCTCTTCCTTTTTGTCAAAGCCCGTAGGCTTACAATCAAACTCCTTTAATCATCTATCTAACTCTCGCTCTCCTCTCCTCTTCTCATATGCAGGCTTATACTTATAAATATATATTTACATAATTATGGATTACTCCAATCTGTGATCCTCTATACAAATCACTCAACCAATTCCTAATTTAGACTTGAAATCCCTCAAATCCTCACTATTCCTTGGATTTCTCACTCATCCCTAAGATTTCTATATCTCACGAGATATTCTCATTTAATTAAATTACAATTAAATATCTTCAAAATCAACTAAACTTAGGAAAATAAATAAATTGATTAAGGGAACCCACTCCCTTTAGTAAATGTGAAATAAGACTCATGGGTCTTAGAAGTTTCAAAGAATTCTCCTGCATCACTAGTACATATGATACATTTAATTGGAAAAATGGTTCCTTATGGAACAAAGATCGCTTATATCTTTGTAAAAATTCCCAACTAAAGCAAAATTTTATTTTGGAATTGCACACTTCTCCCTTAGGAGGACACTCGGGAATTTTAAAAACTTATCACAGGGTGAAGAAAGATTTTTTTGGGATGGCCTTAAATCTGTTATTCAAAAATTTGTGGCAGAATGTTTGGTTTTCCAGCAAAATAAAGTGTAAACAATTAAGACCTCGGGTTTTCTACAACCTTTATACATTCCAAGTCAACATTGGGAGGAGATTTCAATGGATTTTATCACAGGTTTACCTAAGTCCAAAGGAAAGAGTGTCATCATGGTGGTATAACACTTCCTTCCATGCCGTAGCAAAAATGACCCCATTTATGGCACTTTATGGATATCATCCACCGTCCATCACATGATCTTTAAGAGAAAATTCTAAGGTTCAAGCAGTGGAAGATCACATTGAGCATCAACAACAATTTCTCCAACTCTTAAAGGATAACCTAAATTTGGCACAATATCGAATGAAAGAACAAGCAGATCAACATCGCAGCGAGAGAAGTTTTGATGTACGAGACTAGGTATTTTCACGACTACAACCATACAAAAAAATGTCCCTCAAGCAAGCTAAGAAGGTTAATAAATTATCGCCAAAGTACTATGGTCCTTACAAGGTGTTGCAAAATATTGGTACTATGGCATACAAATTGGAGCTTCCTGATTCTTCTCGAGTGCATCCATTTTTCCACATTTCATGCTTAAAGAAGGTTATAGGTAACAAAATTACAGTTCAAACAATATTGCCAGAACTTGATAAGGAAGGAAAAATCATATTGGAACCTGAAGCAGTCACGGAAACAAGAACTCGGCAGCTACAAAATCGATCATTTTCAAAGTATGTCATCAAGTGGAAGAATTTACCCACTGAAGATTCTACATGGGAGGATGAGAATTTTATACAGAAACATCCAACTCTACTCAAGCGTTGAGGACAACACTTTTTTTAAGAAGAGGGGCATGTTAGGTCCCTATATTACTAGTGAAATCCCTTATTGTTGTTAGTGTAGCCCCCTTATGGTCATTGTTGTACCCTTGTAGCCCCCATATTGTTATTATCCTGCCCCTACATTATTATTGTTAGGTCGGTTAGGATTATATTGTGACCCCATGGACTCCTATATATAGAAAGGAGGTTTTGTCATTTTTATCATCCAAGAATTGTTCATTTATGTAATGTAAAGGAGGTCGCCCCCTTGAAGTGGCTTATTTCTAAGACGTTGATCTCTCTTTTCTTCTATTTTTGGAGCTGGTTTCATAACACTATCATGAACATACAAAAACATTATCATATCAAACTAAATGAATAATAACCACATGTGCATCATTATCATCATACTTAAACATTCCTATGTTGACATAACAAATAACAGATACCATAACCTCACACATAGTACCATAGTGTAACAATAAAATTTAAGCCATAAGATATGATTCATATATATATATATATATATATATATATATATATATATATATGTGTTCACTTACCATTATTCTTTCTCCTTTATTGCATATCATCTTTATGCTAAAAGATCAAAGGAATATTTATAAAAAATCACTATTAAAAATCTTTTACGAAAAACTCCAAACCATATTCTAACCAAATTAATCACTATACCCATTAAATTATTTTTGTTTGTCCAAACCATCGTTACATTATGTTTACTATTTTTTTCCCAAAAACTAAACATCACAAATAACATTTATAAGAATATATTTACTCATATAAAAACTATGATTCCGTATTCTCTATCAAGATTTTAAATTAATTCATATAATTTGATTTTTTTCTTAATCGCTAAATATATCAAAAATTAAATATATCAATAATACACTTTTAAATATTCTATACATTAATACATAAATATTTTATTTATTAATAATATATTCATACTATTTTAATACTTAAATTTGCCTTTCTCTATTTATTAAAAATATATTTAACATATCTATCTTTAAAATCTCCCTTTCATAACTCATTGTAGAGTCTAATTGATATTGATTCCTAAATAATCAAAAAATTTAATCCAATTTCCCATGATTTTACTATAAGGCAGCTCAATATTTTGTATAGAAGTTACACATAAGAGTTATATTTAAATTCAAAACATACAATAATACTATTTTATAAAATTAAAACACACTATGTTTTATAAACAATTAAAAAATACCCAATCGAACTTAATACCTACACCTATTAAGATATATGTTTTGAGATATAAATTAACACGAATCTAATTTCTATAAATCTTTTTATAATGAAAACTTTAATTCAGATGTAGAAAATAGTGTTACCTACTGACATTTTCCTTCACACGTTGGAAGTTTTAGCCACGTTTTGATTTTATTTGGATATCCTATTAGCTTCCTGAATGGATTCATAATGATATCTATATGAAGATTTTGACTTCTATGTTGGTATAGTGTGCTCAACATGATTCAGTGCATCATAATTTATATGAAGATTATTTTTTTTTTCTCTTTTCTTTTCACAGTACATTGAATAATCATTTAAAGAAGATGCAAAACTGTGGGCCATTTATCAAGAATACCACAATGCTCAGAAAAAAGGTGTTTTATCTGATTAACGTATTGAATTTACTACTCACATGTGTAATCTAGCAAAACGATTTGAATTTACTACACACGTGTAATCTAAAATTATGTAAGGTTAATCAAATCACTTAGGTTTAATTAAATCAATTTGTTTTTTAATATGAGTAAGAAAAGTTGCCAGGAAAAAATTTTAATCAATAAGAATCAGAAAAATAAAATCGAATCAAAATACCCAACATTAATTCAAAAAAATAACCAACCAGCCTGTAGCTATAAATGTTGTATTGGGGCAAATTTTAATTTCATAAACCCAAATACTTTTACCATATTCCAAATTCGAGCAAAATAAAGGTACCACATTCCAAAGGGATTGGTATTCCATTGTATACAACACCCAAGAGGTGAAATTTGGTCCTAATTTTAACAACAATTTTATGATGGTTTTCAGATTTCAGTTACAAGTTTAGAGAGTTATAAAGTAATTTGTATAATATGTATATCTAGAGTTCGAACCACTAGGATCAAAGGAAGAAAAATGAGGTTCTTTTTGTTACTGTCATGGAACTTGCAAAGCCGAATTATGAATGGGATTCCCAAGAGCCCAATGATATAGAAAAGGCTTATTTTTGCTCATCTCAAGGACTCTTTCCTCCACCTCCATATTTGCAGTGATGGTCAGTTAGATAACATAAAGCTTTCTCATAGCTTTCTCATAAATCTTTAAATCAACCCATTCATATCTAAATGTTCTGGATTAATATCTATACTAGCATATACATATTTTTAGATTTTTTTTTCTTTTTAATATTAAATCCATATTTATATAATTCTTTGTAACTTACATATAGATTTTGTATGAAGTATAAATTTATTATTATTGCTAATATTTTAAATGCAATCTCAAAGTTAATAACTTAATGGCTTACTCGTTGATTTGCATGCATGTATTTACTTACTAAATTAATAATTTTTTTGTCATGCAATTTTAGTTAATTTCCAAATAAGAGAAAGTTTATCATATCATATTCACTATTAAACATTTTGTGTTTAATAGAAAATATGTTTTTATATAATGAATGTATATAATAACGAAAGGGCTCATGGATTCCAAGTGTTGCAACTTGGCTCTGAGACCCATATATCATAGAGAAGGATATTTGAACAAAAAGAGAACTCGGTTATAAATTTGTTTAATCAATCGTATAAGTCATAGGTATTTTTAACAAGGTTCACAATCGACTTTGCATATAGATTTTTACTAAAACTGGATATGTATGTGAGGACTCATAGGCCTCAGGGTTGCAACCTTGCTCTGATACCATATGTAACAACCCCAAATTTAACATGCAATTAATAATCAACACAAAAACTATTTAACTAATCAGCATAGAAATTTCAGAAACACAAGCAATGATGATTTACCTGTAACAACGGTATTCCTTACTTGAGACTCCAAAGTTGAACGCTATTTGAATCCCGCTAACTGCAACAAAGTTTTAGGGACAACTCTCCACCCAACCGTAGGCTCAGCTGTACATAATTTTTTTCCACAGCTGGCCACCCCCGAGCCCTTAATCAACGTACTACTGTTAGGGAATCCTTTGCCTCACAATACCTTTCTCCCAAGAGAATGGATGAAGGAATGATGAATCAATCTTCCTCGATGTCTATTAAATAGACCAAACAATGGAAAGGGAACCGTATGCACACATTCACTGTGTCAACATGAAACTTTTATTTCTTTATTTTAAGTTTTACTTAATTTAATGTTTCTCTTAATGTAACTCTTTCTTATTTTATTCCTTTTTACTTTTTGTTAAATTTACTTATTTTTATAGTTTTCTTAGTTTAACTCTTTCTTAATTTATTCCTTTTTACTTTTGTTAGCTTCACTTATTTCTTTACTATTTAGAACTCCAATTTATTATTTACTATTTTATTTATTATTATTATTATTATTATTCTCTTTATTATTTATGATGCATTTATTATTATTGACTTATTATTTATTTACTATATATTTAATTATATATATATATATATATATATATATTTATTTATTTATTTATTTATTAGGGGACATTACAATGGCCCACAACATGTCGCTACTACATTTGGCACCTCTGAGATATGTATGGCATCTAGATCCCAAGTTACTTAACATCATAGGCCTTCTTTCCAATAGCTAGCTACTCAAAATTCTACTACCACAAATTCAACTCAAGAAAATAGGGTTGTTCCCCGTGGTCAATATTCATTTGATTAGATAGTTTTCTTATTCCCACATCTAGGAGTATTAAATATGCCTATAATAGCCATGTTGATTTTTTCTAACCTCACATTGTGAATTCCAATTTTCTACCTAGATCCTCCTTCTCCAACCCCTCCCAACCACCTAAAACTTATATGGCTTTAACCCTCAACCTATTCTAATGGTCCCTTCTATTACTTCAATTCCACGAAAAAAATATACTCTTGTTGTGCAAGAAAATAAAAAGAGAGGCAAGGCCAAGAAGAAGGGGGACACTGAGAAGACAACTTCAACTATGGACACCTAAACATTTTCACTAAATCCTCCACCTTTGTGTGCTTTAAGTATATTCAAATCCATGTCACTAATAGTTGTCCCCAAATCCCTAAATTAAAAGGTGTTATCAACTTGGATGAACTTCAGCTAGACCTAATGGTCCACAAAGTGCAAGTCACTCTCCTTGAGTCATTTAAGAAGAATAGGACCTTACGCACAAACCACCCATGTGCTTTGTGAAAAATTTATGTCATTACTCCCATTAATACCTTTATCTTCCATTTTTTTTTTAATACACTCATCGTTCTTTGATAAATCAATGCCAATCATAAGGGAGTCTCCACCCTCATACTTGTGGCCCTCAATGCCTCTTATATGTAAAGGTAGGGAACCAATTCACCAATTATGGAAATTGGTCCCCCTAATTTGGATATCACAAATAATATCATACATATCCTTTATTTGTCATCATCTATGGTATCACATTCTCAGAACCCCTAGAAGCATCTAATAATGTACATTAAAACATACCTCATATGCATGATAATGATTTGGTCTCAACATCAGTAGAACTTCAACCCACTAGTCTTTAGTATATCTCTTTAGATTTCATGCATGTGAACCGTTTCTCCCAAGATGGCGATTCAAACCATTCTTCATCGTTTATGTCAAGAAGTCCTTTGTGGTCTCATGTTCTAGCTTCCCACTTCGATTTGGACATTATGAGGTCTCTTACCACACCAAATTGTTCATGTGATGATATGCATCATTGTTCCTATCTCTTAGCCCAAAAACCAAGACGCTCTAAAAAAAATGTTATGGAATTTAAAGGCTTCACCTATTGTCAAGTATATTGGTTTAACAACCCCTTATTTTAAACACAAAAATTCAAGCAATGTCCACTTTGTGTCCATTACATTATTGAACAATGTTTGGGTAAGGGGACATATATTTTTGAGGGATCAGAAGAAGAAATTCTCACAATCCCCCATATTACATCTAGCAATGTTGACTCTAGTGCCATTATTATTCTCTATCCCAAAGTACTTCTAAAGTCCCACATCAATCCAAATCATCCTAGGGATGATACACTTAATCATTCATCTTTATTAATTCAACAACCTAATCCCCTTTGATAATTTTGTTGTTCAATTCTAGTCCTATATGGATGATAATTTGTACACTATATCCCAAAAAACTCTTTAGTATGGTGACACCTCTCTGCAAACCCAAAAATTTAGTCCATTTAACTCACATATATAGTACCAAGTGATATGGGCACTCCACCGTTGCCTCTCTCCCATTGTATTCATCCCTTCTTTTCATAAAAAGATAGATAAAATAAATATGATGGTGACAACACCAAACATAGAAATATGCATAATCATATTATATATACCATCATGTAATATTTTCATCAACAAAGTGTCTGGGATCCCCTACTCTAGACACATTTTGTATGTCCATAGCATGATAATACTTGGGGGCACATTTTACCCCTATATAATCCTCCTAAGACGAAGTGTCCCATGCAATAAACCCCGCATTGTTTTCTAAATTTTACCCCTAGTTAATATGTGTATCACTACCATTTGGTTAATGTTATTGGCATGCTATATGCACAACCAACAGGGGGCATCATTCCCACCTTTTGCATACCCGATTAGTTCCCCTCCATCATCATTTATTGAGGAGAAGTATTTCATGCTTGGGGGGATTATGCCCCCTCTAACCACTTTTTCACTTCATATTTATTCACTCTCAGACTAAGCCCCAAATTTCTAGGTAGGTTTAATTATCATCTCATTCCTTGGGTAGCTCGTCCTACTAGCCTCTCCAGCGATCCATTTACACATTGCATATAGTAGATGATCGATTTCATATATTGAAACATTCTATTGTATGTGATGGGACACTTAAAATCTGGTCCCTATGTTTTATTTGGTGGTGGGGGATGACTCTAGACCCTCTCTAGTCGTTCATCCCTTCATCCTTTCTTAATGTGATTATTCACTAGGAAGCATTTTTCCAAGAAGAATTAAGGCCATTTTCTCTAACCCTTATAGTTGTTTTTAAACAATTATTAGACAATTAAAGCTACCTACCTAAAAGTTTAAGATCCAAATTCCACTAGTCGGTTTTTTCACAACGAGCTTGCCAAGATTTAGGGCCTCCTTCTTCCCTCCAAGCTCTTTGAAAGCCAATGCACAAATGACTTGTAATTGAAGCGAAAAGTCCTTTTATAGAAAAATACACAAATTTTCACTTGGCCATCACGATCTCATCCTAGCTCCATTTGAAAAATACTAAGCACCATTGGAAATCTATTTTCGAGCCCTCAAATGGATCTTCCTTCATTTATTTATTTTTATACTTCACCTAGAATCCATTTTTCCCATGACATGTCAACTCCCCTTCTTTCAAATCAAATTTCTTCATATTTGTTGCTCTTAATCGAACATCATCTTGTAGTTGGACCTCTTGATTCATGGGCATAATTTCGATGTGAGAAAACCATATTTAGTCATTCCTTTGGACCCATTCCCTATGGAAATTCACATATAAGAAGCATCAATTTGTTCATTACATTTTCCTACCATTCAACGGAAATCACCTTAGGGACCCCCACACTTTTATAGGTGTATCAAACTATCCCTCTTTTTCATAGACATCTATTAAGTGTTAGATCCTTCCTCACATGGGAACTCCAATATGAGTATCCCTTTGAATTTTAGTGACCATATCATTCAATCCCCATTGGATTGGGAGTCGGATTTATCTTCACAGCTTGCATTTCTCATTATCATGATCACAACCTGTGTCTCCCACGAACCCCCTCCTCTTATAACCTCTTGGTTTACTCCAATAAGGCCTTGTAACACTTTTACTCGATTAGGTTAGTGGCAACGTCATTGAGCCACCCTCATTCATAGCATCAAAGACGAGTCTCCATTATATCGCATGGAGTTTTTTCAAAAGCACATTGAGTCTTGTTACAGTATGTCAGCCCCTTCATGCGTCGTACATGTCTTGTATTGCTAATATTTGACCTCCACCTATCCCATTGGTTTATTGATGTGTCTTTAAAAATATTATGTCTGATTAATTGAATGTTCCTTATGGAATGTTTGCAGTCACTATCAGGTCGACCTTGCATGTTTTGTTCTATCAAGTGAAGTCAAATTCCACCCATCATACCACTCTTTTCCCATATTGGTGTCAAACTTTGTAAGTTACGTTGTACTATGTCCCTAATGACTTTGTTGAGCACTCCTCATTTCCTCAAATTTGGAAGGCTTCCTTTGTTAAATTTATCACAATTATTCTAGGGGAGTGGCCTAGAGGATAGTGTACATTCGATCCATTTCTCTCCTTTGTGGGTGCCTAGGATCAAGCAGAGGGAGAACCCAATGCCCTTTGACTTGGTTCTTTCTCATGTGCTCGACTTTAACTGATTATTGTATGATCACAAATTGGATACTTGATGGCCTAGTGCTTCAACATATTGTACTAGGATTCACTAAGCATTTTTGAGAGGTTCCCAAACCTCGGGACGGGGTTTCCCTTCAAGTAGTCCCTCACATGCTCGACCTTTATTAGTTCATGATCCAGTCTCAGATGTAGTTCAGTAGATTTTATTGGCTTGGTTTCATCCATTCTCAAATCCCATAGCATAAGCCTCCCTTCAGTTGGCTTATTCAAACCTTCATAGATACTTAGCTTCTCTGGTTGCAATCAACCCCTCCTATTTGAATGGTGGAATTTGATCCTATGTACCTAGCTAATCAAAAATTATTTTATCGGTCCTATCCCTTTGGTTCAAGGCACATGTATATCATACTATGTATTTAATTGTGTTAACTTATATCCCATTGATGCTAGCACATTTATGTACTATATATTATTTTTCTCGAGCCCACTTTGTTGGGAACATCATTATTATTTGTACCCATTTGCCTTGGTGGGTATGGGTATGCATCCCCCGCCTTATTTAGATCATGTGCACCCACTTGGAGATTCTTGTTTGATGAGTTGTAACCGCCTCCTCCTCTCGTGGTTCAAATTTGTGCAACAGTGATTCTCCCTCTCTCTCTCCATGACCAATTCCTATGTCTAGTGAAAGAAAACTACAATATATTTTGGTCATATATTGTGCTCCTAACACTCGTACATTGGGGGGGGGCAATTATTTTCACACAAAAAGTGATCACCTAGAAAAAAACATTAGGTGGATCGAAATATTACATGTTAGCACGATTTTTACACATTAAAACCTACTTTCATCTAAGGAAATAACCTAAGGAATCACTTTTCAATAGTTATTTTTGTTAATTAACACACTTACATGAGAACAAGCCATAAATTCATTAATTTCATGTTATTCTCATCATTTAACCCATTTAGGTGAAAATAATTCAATATATTTTCACTCACATTTTCAGTTTCCATAGGAGTAATTCAATAAATCATTTATTTATTGATTATTCCTTAATATTTTAAACATTCTCATAGATATAATTTATTAAACCACTATTTATACATTTTTTCCAACATATCTTACCATTTCACCTAGAATTAATTTAATAAACTCATTGTTTATTAATTATTTCTAACTATTTTAACCATTCCTCATTAATTAACTCAACAAATCATTATTTTTTAGTCAGTTAACTAAAAATTGATCATTAACCATTATTTTTGACCTTTTCCTCTCACAAATAATATAAAATACCAAATCTGTTAGATCTTGATTTCATCATGTTGAGAATTTGGAGGGTTGGATATTAATTCAAATTCTCTTCTTGATAATTACTTTTGAGCTTACTTGAGTTACTTATGTCTTCTCTTGCTTAGCTTATATAGTCTTTCATCAAGTCAATTACCAAAATACAAAAGACACAAATTTAGGCTCCTAGAGCCAGGGAAAAACCTCTCCCTCTTGGAGAGGAAAACCCATGAGAAATTCTTCTTATAGACTTTCAGATGACAAGTACCATGACCAAGATTTAGACCCTAGACCTTTATATGCTTCCAATACCTTGTCATTGCTTCTTCATTGGCTCCTTCTTTCCTGCACCTACTTACATTGATCTACACCTATCAACATCAAGGCTAGAGAGCTCGATCTCTCCTTGTGTTCTTCCTTCTCTGGATGTATATAATTCTTGCTTGAGATATCAGCAGTTTACACAGTCATAATCCTAAAGTAGTATGATCTCTTCCTCATGCAAACCACTGCCTTGATCTCGCATATATTCTAGACCTGAACTCGCACTTTAGTATGATTGCAATACCTCTGTAATCCGCATTCATTTCAAACTTAAGACTTTACATCAATATGCTGACTTGACTTCACTTCAATGCTGCCTTAACTTTACTTTAAACCCTGTACTTGACCGAGGTTGTATCATTCCTAAACTCAATGATATGTCTGCACTATTTTCCTGTCTCAGATCCACAGTTTCGTTGCCCAGAACAATCTGCAATTTCCTATGGAAATCTCAGAGAAACATCTGCAAATCCCTTCAGTAAATCCAAATTTATTACACCAAGAAATCTGCATTTTACTTCAGAAATCTGCATTTACAACTCCTGAAATTTCGCATTTTTATCTCATAGAAGTCCGCAATTCTTCTGTGTTTTCTGCACAGCATAGGTGGGTATAAATAGTTGTTCTAACCTGTATTTGAGTTGACCTTACAGCCAGCTAGTAAGCCTACTTTATCACTGTACATGAGTCTGACTTGAAGTGCAATAATTTCAGCGTTGTAGCTTATCTTCCTTTGTGGTTTGAAGGCTGAATTTAACACATCATTTTAGCTTGACTTCCAGTGTTGGTGAGAGCTATTACAAGCCATTATTCCACAAGGTCTTGGCATGGTCTTGGAGCATTCTAGACTAGATCCTTCATATGAATGAGACTTAATTATATTTATTCCTAGAAGACACGAAGCCTAATAGACATCAAGAAGAATTCTATTTAATCTATAATAAACTCCTACTCATGAAACCCATGAAGCAAGTACAAAATACATTTTATTATCTTTGTCTTCTAATTTATATAAATCCATAATTACATATTCAGTATGAAGACTGACCTAGTTACACTTTTCAACACTCCCTCTTAACTAGGGAGGTATTCATACAAGTACATGGTCACTTTCAAATTGAAGAATCTCATAAGAATAATCAGATTGGTAATCGCATATGTATAGCATCATATCAACCAACATTTTCCTAGTGCAAGGCCTTCACTAACAGCTCCATCTCTCAACGAGACAATGGGCTACAATGCTAGCAAGACATATGACTTATAGACACCATAGTCATTGTCTCTCCAAGGTACATACTCCACCCGGGTGTTCCCAAAGTATGACCTTCTTGGACTATTCTTCTCTTGGGTAGCTAGCCCTCAAAGAATATCGGTCCCTGAATACTCTTATCTTGAATGCCCTAATACATTCTCAAAGAGTATCGAATGCTAGATGATTACCCAATCCTCCATTCTTCCTTCCCAAGTGAAGACCAGAATGATGTGTTTATCTCTCCCTCTCAACCAGGGAGGACCTATTCCACAAGGGAATGTACTCATTCCTATACAAGGAATGTACCTAATCTCATTCTTAGGAATTACAAAGTTTCTTCCAAGTAAGAAACTTATCATCATGCTCCCTCTTAACCAGGGACTTATAGCAGCAATGGTGAGACACCCAACTGCTGATGAAGAATTCTTGTCGTCGATTTCATGGATTTCGATATTGAGGAATCTTCAACTTTTAGCTTCATAGGGCACAGATCATCCATCACTTTCATCCTAAGTCATGTCAACTGTCAGAAAGTGATTCATCGGGATTCCTTATCTGGTCCATTATTGTGCCATGTTGTTGTATTTTGAATCATCTCCTAGGATCATACATCCTTTCTCATGATTAGCAGCCCTGCACAATTTCATCTAGATAAACATATACATATGAACTTTTAAAACAAAATTTACCTCAGTGATGATCTTTCACCATGACATCTTCCTATAGGCATCAACATCCTTCATACAGATTGACACATCTCTTAACGATATGTTTTTCCAAGGGTCTTCTTATTTACCAGACTTCCGTCAGAGTCTACATATCTTTCCAAGAGATCTCCTAGCCACATATTCTTGGCCTACGGATGATAACTGCCTCTTGACATGATTTCATTTCATGATATCTTCCTCTCTCATATCTATTTTCCTTGATTCATCCTATAGCAGTTTCTCTTGAATGAAAATCTTTATTCCTTTGACCTGCTTCAACAATATGTCATCACATCCCAAATTATGTCTTCATGATGACCCTTGATCTTGATGACTGCCTTCCATCAGTATTGTTATCAAAGAGTTTTCCTAGGAGATTTTTTACCAAGGACTCCTACCATGCCTTGATCAGGATGCTACACTGCTTCCTATCATACAACCAACAGAAATGACTTAAAGGAGAAGATGATCTCAATCATAGTGGAGATCCCTCGTTTCCTCTTTCTTAGATTTCTTTACATCAGGTTCTTCTCTCATTTCTGAGATATGGGATTCTTCCCTTATTACTCTTGTCCTTTTCATATTTAGGACAATCTCTTTTTATAATGCCCAAATTCATCACATCCAAAGCATCGTGCTTTTTCCATACTATACTGGTGACCCAAACTTACTGAATCTTCCTTTCTTCCTTGACGTGCTTGCCAAGGCTTGATTCCCTTCACTTGATCCTATAACACCTTTGGCTTTCAACCTTGTTTCATCTATTTTACATAAAGACCCTAAATCATGGAATGGTTTGGCTTCCTTCTTCCCATATAAACCTGAAGAGAAGTTTCCCCATTCATCTGGTAGAGATTCCAACACTACTTCAGTCATCTCAGTGTCAGACATTACTTCTCCCACTTCCTACATATGATCTCAGAGAGATTGCTTCTCCTACAATACTCACAGATAATAGCTCCACCAATTTCTCATATATTTCTTTTGATGATTATAGATTTGGTACATCGGAGATAAGAGAGACTTTTATGGATTCTTTAAGAATCCTTTGGGCTCTTATATCTCTCTTCATGTATTTGGCATGAATTCATTGTCCTTGTCTTCTAGGAAAGTTTGAAACCCTAACCAGTTTGTTGCTTTCTTTGCAAAGAAAACATTTTGATATATTCATATGAAGTCATAGAGATACTTACTTAAGTAGATGTTTTTCTTCTTCTATCAGCTTCCTTGTTGAAGATGATGGCAAGAACTCCCTCTTAGAATGATTTCAAAGTAGGTGATCTTGGATCCTTGATGGTCAAGGATTAATTCATAATGAATATGTCTTCAATAATGTTGAGTGATTCTTAATGATGTGTCTTCCAACAATGTCTTCAATATCAAGAATATTTGATGTTAAATATTACCTCCCCGATGTGTGGATTCCTTGAATAAGGGTGAGATTCTTCTTGAGATGGCTTGAGGATTTCCTTGCGAACTGATTTGACCTTACAATGTAGACTTTGACTTTTGCCTTGATGCTTTCCAGAAAACTGAATTTGATCCTTGAGTGTCTTCTTGTCAAATAGCCCTTTGTCTTTAGCACCTTAGCTGTGATACCATGTTGAGAATTTGGAGGGTTGGATATTAATTCAAATTCTCTTCTTAATAATTACTTTTGAGATTAATTGAGTTACTTATGTCTTCTATTGCTTAGATTATTTATTCTTTCATCAAGTCAATTACCAAAATACAAAAGACACAAATTTAGGCTCCTAGAGCCAGGGAAAAACCTCTCCCTCTTGAAGAGGAAAACCCACGAGAAATTCTTCTTATAGACTTTTCAATGACAAGTACCATGACCAAGATTCAGAGCCTAGACCTTTATATGCTTCCAAGACCTTGGAATTGCTTCTTCATTGGCTCCTTCTTTCATGCACCTACTTAAACTGATCTACACCTTTCAACACCAAGGCTAGAGAGCTCGGTCTCTCCTTGTGATCTTCCTTCTCCGGATGTATATAATTCTTGCTTGAGATATCATCAATTTACATAGTCATAATCCTACATTAGTATGATCTCTTCCTCATGCAGACAACTGCCATGATCTCGTATATATTCTAGACCTAAACTCGCACTTTAGTATGCTTGCAATACCTCTGTAATCTGCATTCATTTCAGACTTAAGACCTTACATCAATATGCTGACTCAAATTCACTTCAACACTGCCTTAACTTTACTTTAAACCCTGTACTTGACTGAGGTTTTATCATTCCTGAAATCACTGATATGTCTGCACTATTTTCCTGCCTCAGATCCGCACTTTGGTTGCCCACAACAGTCTACAATTTCCTGTGGAAATCTTAGAGAAACATCCGCAAATCCCTTCATTAAATCCTCATTTATTACACCAAGAAATCCACATTTTTTTTCTTAAGAAATCTGCATTTACAACTCCTAAAATTTTTCATTTTTATCTCAGAGAATTCCGCAATTATTCTGTGTTTTTTGCGCAACATAGGTGGGTATAAATAGTTGTTCCAACCTATATTTGAGCCGACCTTACAGCCAGCTAGTAAGCCGACTTTATCACTGTACATGAGGTCGACTTGAAGTGCAATAATTTCAGCGTTGTAGCTTATCTTCCAGCGTGGTTTGAGGGCTGAATTTAACACATCATTTAGCTTGACTTCCAACGTTGGTGAGGGCTATTACAAGCCATTCTTCCACAAGGTCTTGGCATGGTCTTGGAGCATTCTAGACTAGATCCTTCATATGAATGACACTTAATTATATTTATTCCTAGACGACACGAACCCTAATAGACATCAAGAAGAAGTCTATTTAATCTATAATAAACTCTTGCTCATGAAACCCATGAAGCAAGTACAAAATACATTTTATTATCTTTTTCTTCTACTTTACGTAAATCCATAATTACATATTCAATATGAAGACCGACCTAGTTACACTTTTCAACGAACTTGAAATTTTGGTGCTGGGTATAGGAAACAATTCAATTCCTTGGCTATGTTACAATAAATAAAATTATGGGTAATACCTGAATCAATCAATGCTATTAACTTTTTCTTCTTGATATGTCCTTCTATCTTGAGAGTTTGAGGAGTGGTAATTCCTGCTAATGCATTACATGATATGGTCGCACTCATTTCTTCTTCTTCTGGGGTTGGTTCTTGGTGTATATCCTCTTCTTTTGAAGTTTCTTGTTCATTTTTCTCTTCCTCTTCACAATCTATGTAAAATAATTTCTTCTCAGCGCACTTATGACCTTTAGTGTATTTTCTATCACAACTGTAGCAAAGCCCTTTTGCTCTTTTTTCTTCCAATTGTTGTGGTGTCAACCTTGTAGGTTGTGGAAGTCTAGTAGTAACAACACTTCCATATTTATATATGTGAGTGGTAGGCTTCCTTGTCGCCATAATTTTACATTCAATTTTTCTTTCCAACCTGAATGCCTTCTCCAATGAATCAGGTTCCCAAATGCAAACTTCATGTTGGATTCTCTCCTTTAAAGTCCCTATGAAGACAACAATCTTGTGTTCCTCTGGAATATCAGTTACCCTTATATTCAATTTTTGGAAGTCTTCAATGTGCTCCCCCATTGAGCCCTTTTGTTTGAGATTTATCAATTGGCTAAAGAAGGTGTTGCTCTTTGTATCCTCATAATGTGCTATCATTTCCTTCGTAAAAATTGACCAAGTGACAATTTTTTTATGAGAGAAAAGACATCGATACCATACAAATGTATTTTGTTCTAAATGTAAATTTTCAATGCATACCTTTTGTGGTTTTTGCACATAATTGAGATTAAAATATTGCTCCATTTGTAGTATCCATGTTACGGGATCCTTGCCATCAAACTTCCTCATATCCATCTTTGGAATATGGTGGTTCTTCCATCCAACATTACAGTTTATGAAATCGCGATTAACATTTATTTTTTTCTCATCATGAGTTTCCTCTATTATCTTTTCGCCATTAGGAAACATTTCTTGTATCAACTTTGTCAAACCTTCCATGTCTACTTTTAGATCATTCTTCACATTTTCCATGTTGTCTTTCATTTTTTCTTCCATGTGATCCATCTTAGCTTCCATGCCAGCTTCCATGCCATCCATCTTAGCTTCCATGCACTTCTTCAAACCATCCATATTCGCTTCCACACCTTTCTTCAAAACTTCCATTTCATTTTTCTTACTCTTTGTGAGAGCGAAATTTGGTGCACTTGCTCTTGTAATTTTGATAGATCATGTTGCAATTCTTCATATTCATGAGTCATAGTAGAGTAATATGAGGGCTTAATGGGTGTTGAATTCTTTTTAGGAGGCATTTTAGAACCCAATACTGATATCTATGCTCAATAGGCCTTTGGAATCACTTAAAACTAACTTTTCAAACAAGACTTATGCAATTTGAAAAAAAATACACACCATGTTCTTGATTTTGAGGAGCTCGATATTGAAACTGAATTATCTCTGTGATTTCGGATCTTCAATATTTGAAATTTAGCCCTGAAGTAGCCCTCTGAATCTTCTTTTGAATGCCATAATTCTGAACTGATTTGGATTCTTGAAGACAAAGTTATGCCTAATCTCCTACAATGACCTAATTATGGACTGGTTTAGTAGAACGAACTTGTACGACTTGCCACATGTCACTGTTTCCTCTTTCGGCTCTAAAATTGATACAGTAGAAACAAAAATCCATGTACTTGCGACCAATTTTTACATAATTCCAATTCAATGCTCAGAGAGAGAGTTATGACAATTTTCCCACGATCACCTCTTTGAGATGAAATTCACGAGCCTGAAAAATCCCTAACTTCCACAGACCCTATCTCCGCAAATATTGTGAATCAAGATCTGAAATGTTTCCTCGACGTTCCTTAGGGTTGCAGCTTCGCTCTGTGAAAATTTCAGCTTCTGAACCCTCGTAGAAAAAAAATTATAGCGCAAATTCCACGATGACCTATTTAGGTTAAATTCAGGAGCCTGCAAAAATCCCTAACCTACACAAATCATATATCTGAAAATATGGCGAACCAAGATCTGAAATTTTTCCACGACGTTCCTCAGGATTTCGGATTTGCTCTATAAAAATTTCAACTTCTGAACCTTCGTAGAAAAAAAACAGTTATAGCGAAAATGCCACGATGACCTGTTTGGAGTAGCGAAACCCTAGAATCAAAAGCTCTGATACCAAATGTTATGAAACTAGCTCCAAAAATAGAATAAAAGAGAGATCAACGCCTTAGAAATAACCACTTCGAGGGGGAAACCTTCAATACATTACATAAATTAAAAATTCTTGGATGATTCAAATGACCAAAACCTCCTTTCTATATATAGGAGTCCATGGGACCACAATGTAATCCTAGCCAACCTAACAATAATAATGTAAGGGCACAATAATAACAATATTGGGGTTACAGGGGTACAACAATAACAATAAGGGGTTACACTAGCAACAATAAGGGACTATACTAGTAATATAGGGACCTAACACTCCTATGTAGAACACTACTCGACTTCCATGAGTATCAGGTTGACATCCTCCATTCCCCTAAGCATTTTCTTCGTCACATGAAGGACCTAGATTGTGAGATGGAGCACATAGAAAAACAACTTGACATAGCACCCTTAGATGAGGTATTATTAGAGAAAACAAATATCCCATCTGGGCTGCCACCACAAACTCATATACATGTCCTAGAGTTTATTTTATGATCATGCTATATTGGTATTGTGTTCCTAATGTCTATTTCCATGGCTATTCGAGTCATCTATTCAGTTTTTGTATGTTAAATTTTTATTTTCCTAGTACTTAAATGTCTTTTACCTCTCTACAGAAATTATAATTTTTGCTTTGGTTAGGTATCCCTAGCGAGAGACTAACCTAATCTGAATATATAATTCTAAAACCTGAATTGTTCATGGGCATGATAATTAAACTAATTGATTTGTGCTGGTAGTTGTTAATACGTTCAAGCTAATTGAAATCCTACAAAAATGAACATAATATTTGAGATTGATGGTTCCTCCAAGCTGAAATTGATCTAGAAAAATTCCAAATCAATTTTAAGTCATGATAAAAAATTTATAAGTAGACTTAGAATTTTGTTTGTTTTCAATGCTAGCAATGATAAATTTTTAGGAAGTATACGAGATGAGATTTTGGTTACATAATCTTGAGGTATTGGGTTTGCAAGTACATTTAATTTCTCAAAACATTTCGTCGAGTATTTCTTTCTTGAATCTTCTCACACTTTTGATGCAATATTGGTATTGTGTTCCTCTGCCCCTTATATTAGGATTGATGATGAGAACATGGAAGTTGAATAGGCATATTATTATGCTTGATCCATGAGCTTTTATAGTTGAAAATAAAATCAAGATGACAAGCACATAATTTACCAATTGAGTATCAAGGTGTATAATCATTCCTACTATAGAGTGTCAAATTTGTTTTTAAGTTTTTTTACTATTTTCAAAAATGTCCATGTTAGTCTTGGATGTATTAGAACCCAAGGAATTAAAAAGAAAACAAAATAGCCATGCATAGAAATAATGGTGTACTACCTGCATGGTCATTATGACAACATTGAATAATGAAATGCCTAGTGGAAAATGTTTGTCCTTTGAACAACAATAATGAATTTTTGGTTGAAAAGGTTCATGCCACATGGTAAAATAACACAACAGAAAATAATTATAACCTAAAAAACATTCATCTATTATATCGCGAACCATGCAAATATTGTAATGTGTTCTTCCCTAACAATGTGTTCTTCTCTAGTGAAAGAACCATGCCATGATAGCCCTGAAGAAAATGATAAGAATAACACATTCATATATTTGAGACTTATCATGATGTTGATTAATGACTTCTCTTGCAATAGATCGTGACCCGGTGTCATCTCTGACACCTGCATCTACACTTGAAATTCCTTCCACCAGTGTATCAGTGGACATCCTATGAATGTCTACAAGCCATTGTGTGTTGAAATATTTAAACTAAGAGCTCCACATTATTGCTTCCTTGTAAAGGGGTTTTAAATTATCTTTTCGAACTTCGTAGATGCCATTGTGTTAAGTCCCTATATTACTAGTGTAGTCCCTTATTATGTTAGTGTAGCCCCCCTTATTGTTATTGTTGTACCCCTGTAAACCCCATATTGTTATTATTGTGCCCTTACATTATTATTGTTAGGTCGGCTAGGATTATATTGTGACCCCATGGACTCCTATATATAGAAAGGAGGTTTTTTGCATTTGTATCAGCCATTAATTATTCATTTATGTAATGTAAAGGAGATTTCCCCCCCAAAGTGGCTTATTTCTAAGGCATTTATCTCTCTTTTCTTCTATTTTTGGAGCTGGTTTCATAACATTTGGTATCAGAGCTTAACATTGGTATCAAAGCTTTGGATTTTAGGGTTTTTTCAGGCTCCCGAATTTCACCTAAATAGGTCATCGTGACATTGTCACTATAACGTTTTTTCTACGAAGGTCTAGAAGTTGAAATTTTTAGCACGTGAAGCCAAAATCATGAAGAAATTCTTGTAACAATTTCAAATCTTAGTTCGCAATATTTGCATATATATGATATGTGGAAGTTAGGGTGTTTTCAGGCTCTTGAATTTCATCTAAAACAAGTCATCATGGAAATTTCACTATAACTTTTGTTTTACGAAGGTACAGAAGCTGAAATTTTTATCATGTGAAGCCGAAATCCTTACTAACTTTGTGTAAAAATTTTAGATCTTGGTTTGACATATTTTGGGGATATGATCTGTGGAAGTTAGGGTTTTTGTAGGCTCCTGAATTTCATCTAAAAGGTGACCTTCGGAAAATCATCATAACTCTCTCTTTGAGCATCAGATTTGAATTATGTAAAAAGTGGCCGGAAGAAAATGAAAGGTAGTTTTCTGTGTATCAATTTCAGAGCTGAAGGAGGAAACAATGACACGTGGCACTTCGTACAAGTTTTCTCTACTGAACTAGTCCATAATTATTTCATTGTGGGAGATTGGGCATAACTTCGTCTTGATAAATCCAAATCAGGTCAGAGCTGTGGCATCCAAAAGAAGATTAATAGGGCTACTACAACACCAAATTTCAGATATTGAAGATCCAAAATGACATATATAATTTAGTTTCAATATCGAGCTCCTCAAAAGCAAGAAAACAGTGTGTATTTGTTTTTTAAAATTGCATAACATTTGTTTGAAAAAACAGTTTGAAGTGACTCCAAGGGCATATTGAAGAATTTTTATCAGTATTGGGTTCTACAATGCCTCCAAAAAATAATTCCATACCCATGAAGCCCTCAAAAAGCTATACTATGATGCACGAAGATGAAGAATTGCAGTATGAGATACCAAAATTACAGTACCAAGTGCAACAAATTTCGATCTTACGAAGAGCAACCGAAGATGACACAGATGGTTTAAATGCAGAAATGGAGGCTAAGTTGGATGGTTTGGAGGATCAAATAAAAGCTAATATGGATGATAAAGTAGTGGAAGATCAGATTAAGCATCAACAAAAAGTTCTCCTACTCTCAAAGGATAACCTAACTTTGGTGTTGAATCAAATGAAACAGCAGGAAGATCGACATCACATCAAAAGAAGTTCTGAAGCAGTCACAGAAACAAGAACTCGACAAGTATGATCAATTTCAGCGTATCCCAACAATTGGAAGAACTTTCCTGTAGAATATTCCACATGGGAGGATGAGAATTTTATACAGAAGCATCAAGAAATAATCAAGCGTTGAGGACAACACTTGTTTGAAGGAGAGGGGCATGTTAAGTCCCTATATTACTAGTGTAGTCCCTTATTATGTTAGTGTAGCCCCCCTTATTGTTATTTTTGTACCACTGTAACCCCCATATTGTTATTATTGTGTCCTTACATTATTATTGCTAGGTCGGCTAGGATTATACTATGACCCCATGAACTCCTATATATAGAAAGGAAGGTTTTTTCATTTGTATCATCCAGTAATTTTTCATTTATGTAATGTAAAGGAGGTTGCCCCCTCGAAGTGGCTTATTTCTAAGGCGTTGATCTCTCTTTTCTTCTATTTTTGGAGCTGGTTTCATAACACATTGATCTGATTTCATATGAGTTGCGAGTTCATGAAAATTGCAATATCATTGACAACATTATTTGTTGCCTCTTTTAAGCCCTCAACAAGGGAAATTTAGTAGGCTTCATCATTAGTTGTCCTCCCATGTACATCTATCTTTATATGAACTACATGATTCTTCGCCGCATAATGAAAAACATATTGAACAATGGCTTGTCCTGGATTTGGATGGAAATAAATTTTGATGCACAATGTCCACTTTTCCACCATTGTCTTCACTTAGAAAACCTAGAAGAAAATCTAACGATAAATTCATACTCGACAAGTAGGCATTCATATTAGACATGTAGGCATTTAAAATCTTCCTTTATTATATTACAAACATCGTGTAGATTTATATAGTTTTATCCCTGCAAATTTTTTCTGTAGGCGTTGGAAAATCGTTTTTTCCAATGCCTACAAAAAGCAATCTAAATAGGAAGACTTTCCTGGTCAATTAAGCATAATTCATCTTAATTGTGATATGCATTTAAAAAGGCAAAGACATGGGCTAGAACAATTTTGAGTTTATAATTTCAGAGTAACTTCGTGCACTTTTATAACTTGATTAGGTATGCCAATTAAGAGAAGTAGGAACTATTTTTATAAACTTGGTCTTTGGGACCTTGGGATATTGGATGGATTGACCATCCATCATCTTGTTTGAGGGATATGGAAACTCTTTTGGGTTACTTTTAGTTTTCCTTGTAAACACTTGTATAATGGATGCATATAAATATTTCCGCTTGAAAATAATTTTCCAACACATAGATGAGGCAATCAAAATAGGAATAATTGATTATTCAATGAAGTATAATTCATCTTAATTCCAAGCTGCATTTAAAAATGAAAAAAAATTGGCTAGAATAGTGTTGAGTTTATAATTTCAGAGTAACTTCCTGCACTTTTATAACTTTATTAGGTATGCCTTTGGGACGTTGGGATATTGGTTGGATTGACCATCCATCATCTTATTTGATGGATATGGAAACTCTTTTACGTTACTTTTAGTTTCGTGGTAAACTATTGTACAATGGATGTTGGAAAATATTTTCCTGTAGGCACTGAAAAATGATTTTCCAATGCCTACAGGAAGCGCTGGAAAACCATTTTCCTTTTCCAATGCCTACAGGAAGCAATCTAAATAGCAAGACTTGATTTGTCAATGAAGCATACTTCATCTTAATTTTGAGATGCATTTAAAAAGGAAAAGACATCGGCTAGAATAGTGCTGAGTTTATAATTTTAGAGTAACTTCTTGCACTATTATAACATGATTAGTTATGCAATTAAAATAAGTAGGCACTATTTTTATAGACTTGGCCTTTGGGACCTTGGGATATTGGATGGATTGAACATCCATCATCTTGTTTGATGGACATGGTAACTTTTTTACCATAAGCGGTGCAGATAACTCACTTGTTGTAATAACTAATTCGAGGCATCAAATCTAACACATTCTGAAGTTGATTATGGAAAAAATAGACTAAAGTTTAAAACTAAAGTTAACACAACCTTCTGGTATATCAAGGAAGTGTAAAACACAAAATTTGTAGGAAAATTTAACCAAACCCACGTTCAAAGCTTAATTATCAAATGCATATGTATAATCCAAAAGCATTATTAAAATAAAAACAAATGCAAACTCAGATTCCAGTATTTATACAACATTATTAAAAGAAAAAAAACGTAAAATGCAAACTTAGATTCCATGATTTCTGTACACTAGGAAACTGTAAAACAAAATAATTATGGCAAGTTTGACCTAACGACATTTAAAGTTGAACTATCAAATGTCTATGCTTAGATTTAATGTTAAAACATTAAATATCAATCCATGCCTCCAATGAAAAGCATTATTAAAGATTCCATCATTTCGATATAGAAGAAGAGTGTAGAAAAAAATATTTAAAACATTGGTTTTCTCCTGTTTGAAGAGGGTTCTTTTCATGTCCGTTAAAATCTGAGCTTTCCGTGTTGCTTGAATTTAGTGGAGCGAAAAAATAGGGACAATTTATGCAACAAGATCATAATTTCATCTGAATGGTTGTAATTTAGCTATAAATTTAGGTGTGTAGAAATTTAAAGGCTGAGTATACAACATTAATGCCGCATCCAATGAAAATACAAAACATATACCTGAGAGTTTGAATGGTCTTCGAAAAGGTGGCTTAACTCGAAAATATTATGCATTAGCTTCCTTGACTTCTTCTCGAAGGAATCTGCATGCTGCAAATGTTAAGTCCCTATATTAATAGTGTAGCCCCTTATTATGTTAGTGTATCCCCCCTTATTGTTATTGTTGTACCCCTGTAACCCCCATATTGTTATTATTGTGCCCTTACATTATTATTGTTAGGTCGGCTAGGATTACATTGTGGCCGCACGAGGATTATATTGTGGCCCCATGGACTCCTATATATAGAAGGAGGTTTTGGTCATTTGTATCATTCAATAATTGTTCATTCATGAAATGTATTGGAGGTTGCCCCATTGAAGTGGCTTATTTATAAGGTGTTGATATCTCTTTTCTTCTATTTTTGGAGCTGGTTTCACAACATTTGGTATTAGAGCTTTGGATTTTAGGGTTTCGCTGCTCCAAACAGGTCATCATGGAATTTTCGCTATAACATTTTTTCTACGAATGTTCAAAAACTAAAAATTTTATAGTACGAAGCTGAAATCTTGAGGAACATTGTCACAAAATTTTAGAGCTTGGTTTACAATATTTTTGGAGATATGATCTGTGGAAGTTAGGGATTTTTGAAAGTTCTTGAATTTAACCTAAACATGACATCGCATCATTTTCACTATAAATATTTTTCTACGAGGTTTCAGAAGCTGAAATTTTCACAGAGCGAAGCCAAAATCCTGAAGAACCTCCTATAAAAATTTCATATCTTAGTTCACAATATTTTCAGGGATATGGTCTGTGGCAGTTAGGTCTTTTGTAGGCTCCCAAATTTCATCCCAAAGAGGTGATCATGGGAAAAGCTTCATAACTCTCTCTCTAAGCATCAGATTGAGATTCTGTAAAAAGTGTCGGTAAGTACACTGACTGTAGTTTTGTGTCTATAAATTTCAGAGCCGAAGGAGGAAACAGTGACACGTGGCAAGTCATACAAGTTCGCTCTACTGAACTAGTCCATAATTAGGTCATTGTAGGAGATTGGACATAACTTTGCCTTTTGTTAGTGACCTATAGATATAGGATTCATAATTTTGAATTGACTAATGATAGTCTTGTAAATATGTACATATTTTTCCTTCTGCAAGTTGTATTCCCATATTTGTAAAAATAAAAAAATAGAAAAGCAAAAAGAGGGTAAAAGTCCTAAACGAAAGATCAAAGGACTTAGAAAAAATAAGATACCCCAAAGAAAAAAGATGAATAAAACATGAAAGTGTGAAAGTCTAAATGCCACTACTTTTTAATTTGCAGTTGATTATGGCAGAGTGTCAATAAATGCCATAATCTATGATGATTTAAACTGTTCAATCTTGACTTATCATGTTTCAATTTACTTGTTTTAGATAGAGAATAAAGGATTGTCAGACAGTTTAATCCTGACAATTTAGTAGTTAGGTAGAGAATATAAGGAACCCAACAGTTTAATCTGGGTCCTTGGATGAAATAAGTTAGAATTAGATAGTTTTACTACTTTAAAAAAAAAAATGTTTTAAAGGTTGCTAGCTCAAATGCACCTGCAAAAATGGAAAAAAAAAATGTTAGATTAAAGAATGGGTAGGTAGGAGAAGGTGGGAAAAGCATTGTAAATATCTTTCACCAGACTACAATAACTAATTTTCCTTTCCCTATAGATATTGGACATTCTAAAATATCAGTCAAAGAGGCTCAGAGCATTTCTCTGACTTCTGTTGGGACCGGACCCAAGGCTCAATGACAAGCTAGTTGAAGGTGTTAAATTTCTAAGTTAATCCCAAATTTTCATCATCTACCACTCATGCATTCATCACCATGCAATTTCATAAGTAAAAACCCATTTTTACTTAATGATGCTTAAACCCCATTTGATTAACTTCCTACATCTCATGAAGCATAAAAACCCTCAAAAGACATTATATACTAATCAAAAGTGATTAAGTTATGATAATGAAGCTTTGCTTTAAATTTTCACTTGCCTTAGTTATATTTATGTGTTTTGAGTATTCATTTCCCCTTTAGTCATATTAACACCTAACATATTTATTAAATCCCTATAAAAGTCCTAGTCCTATTAATATAACTCCTTTTTATTAAATATCCCAAAGAAACCCTTTATTATAAGCTTTTTATGTCAAAGTTATTACTCACATGTTTAAATAAATTCCCGAAAATATTCCTTTGACATAAAAACTATCAATACAGAAATACCCCGCCCCCCTATAGTTTTAGACCTTCAAATAATATATACTATATAATAAAATAAAATATGAAAATCAGTTTTCATGCATATTTTATATGTTTGGAATGAGAAAACATTATCCCGCTTATCCTTTGTAAATAATTTCACCATTTTTCCCCGCACAAGCTTTACCCAAGGTTAAAATTATAACTCTACCCCTTTTCCCCATTATATGAAACTCCATATTTCGTATAAAAGTTCAAACCTTGGTTAAAGTTCCCATTTAACTTGCCCTATGCATTCTACCCTATATATAAACTCCTTATATATATATAAACCTATTGTCCTGTACATAAACCCAGTGCCATCGCATTCATCTGCAACCATTCGATCACCCTAATCTTCCTAATCCGATGGTCCTAATTCAATGCGATGAAAAGGCCTCATGTCCCATCATTTCCCGTTGCATTAAACAATGACCGTAGATCGTCAACTATCAGATCAATGACTTATAATGAATCTCAGGTCCCACCTTTCCTTTCCTCGCAACTTTGAAAACGATCTGAACCGTTCGCATCATCCAACCAGATCTAACGGTGCACGTTCCATATCGCGCTCCGAAAGTAATCGGATGAATCTTGTCAAAATCACGCGATAAAAGTAGTTTTCCCAAACCGCCCATTGCTATGTGTCTAAATTCTATTTGATCGCGTTCCAATTGCTCAAAACTGCTTACCGTCCCAAATCAACGCGAAAACCACCAAGTTGTTTTCGCATTCAAAGTGAATCCACCTCCCACCATTGAAGGAACCTCTAATTAATGACATGAACAGTGTTTGATGTTAAAGGTTTTTAACCTAAATATTGCATTGTTTTGTGTATTATTTACCTCCCCAACTGATTTAGCCTGCGCCCGACTGTGTGAATGAAACTTAAACCTTTGCTAGCCAATTTATCCCCTTGAAGAGGCATTTCACCATAGAGACTGCATTTAAAGGACTCTTGACGCTTTTCACTAAGTCATAACATCCAGTTTGAAGCTGATACAACCAGAAACTCTTCTCGACCACCAAAATACCTGCAGAGGTATTTTTCAGTATTCCAACCTGCAAATTCACAAATTCAAAGGAAAATTTCACCAATTGACTATTAAGACAGATCAATTAAGCTAGAGAGACCTGAATTTCCCGTTTAGTATGCCCAAACCTTGAAAAAATAGGGCGAACCCTTGCAAATTTTTCTTAGAATTTTCCATTTGAATAAAATTCTGTTTTAAAGCAATTCCAGTTATTGTCAGACAATTTCCCCGATTTAAAAAGATCTAAAGAGAACACAAAAAGCTAAAAATCCTTTTGTTCAGTCCTCTGCACCCAGAAAACCTGTGATTTCTTTCCAAAACCCCTTGCTCAGATTCCCAAAATTGTCCCAGATCTTCTCAAATCCCCTCTGTGTCAAAATTAACTAGGCAAACAGTTTAATCTTGTTTAGTTATCCCCAAAAATGACAAAGAAGCAAGTTACACCCAAGGCTGGAGGTCCCAAAGCCCCAAAATCTGTCCCAGCCAAGCTTCCAAAGCCAAAATCATCAAAGATTAATAAGCCTACTCCTGCTTTAATAGCTGATTCAACTGAAGTTGTCAGACTTCTTCAGCCACCTGTTTCTACTGAAGAAAGAAGTCCTTTAACAGATTTGGTTTACAAGATTGCAGATGCAGTAGTAGAATTTAATTTTCTTGATATTCGTAACTGGATTTATGACAAATTTCTGGATAAAAACAAAAATGATATACCTATTTGGGAGTCTAATTTGCCCAAGTATGTTGTACCTATTACTCATCCAGCTCAAGACCTGGTCAGATTGTGTCAATTACATTATGTTGTTGACCAGAGGTCTATTGTGAAAAAAAAGAGAGAAATTTTGTTTTCCATCACAGCAGAATCCATTTTTTTTTTTTTTTTTCTGAATAAGACTAAATCTATTAAGAAGAGAAATATGGTACAATCAGAGCTCGCATAGAAGCGAAGCTAAAAAAGCAAGGGAACCGGAAATGATATAGTATCAACTTCGGTCCCATAGAGCAACCATGGCAAAAGTGACAGGTAACAAAGAGAACAGAGAAGAACAAGCTATACAATGGAGTCTACCCAGCATGGGCAGAGTCTCCCATACGACATTTTTTCCCTTTCTTTTTACTGACTTTGACCCAACCATTCTGATCTGGCTGGACTGAAACCACTTGCAGACTGTTCTGTGCTAAAGGTGAAGTCTCCTTGTCTGAGTCGGAAGAAGAAGACTCATGAGAGCGTTTCTGCGAGATTAAAGGCGCTGTGGGATCCTCGGGTCGATCTGAGGGCGGGTCCTTTGGATGCTCCACATTCTCCTCTTCCACTTCAATATCCTCCTCATCAGAGCTAGAGGATTCGAAGTCATCCATAGGGGGTTTGTCACAAGGTTTCCAACTCTTGGATTTGGATTTGCGATTGAGGTTCTTCTTTTTGTCGAGGAACGTTGCACATGAGTTCTGGAGATGACCTGTCTGATGGCAGTGACGACACTTGAAGGCTGTGTTCTCATAGTCCAACGTTTGCACCCAATGGAAGTCCCCAACTTTCAGGATGATCTGATCTGGCAGCCCTTTGCTAATGTCAATTTCCGCGCAAATTCTGCCAAAGGTATAAATACCCTTCTCCGCCCTTGATGTATCTGTTGCCAGGAAGCGGCCAAGGGTATTCCCAATTGATTGAAAGACAGAAAAATGCCAAAGATGTGCAGGGAGATTTGGAAGCCTGACCCAGATAGGAAGCTTGGTGATGACAGCAGTAGAGGGGTCAAATTCTGGGAACCAGGGGGTGAGGAAAAGTCCGGCTGAACCCCAGAACCAGGGGCCTCCCGTTAAGGCCTTCTGGTAATCTTCATTGAAGGCAAAGGCTACAATAAAAAAACCTTTCGAGCATAAAAAGACTTTGCTTTTGTTGGTCCAATTGGTGCGGATCCACTGGTATAGATCAGCAGTACGGGGCCATAGTCCGTTAAATCTGCAAATGATGGCAGTTTCTGCAAATGTCTGGTATTGATCATCCAGAGTAGGATGAGTGATTTCAATAGCTGGGGCTTTCTCCATTTTGTCCACCAAGAAAGGTTTGGGTGCCTCCGCTGGTTGAGCAGTGTTCTTGGCAGGTTGTGCATGAACCGCATCTTTGTAGGAAAAACCTTTGGAGGCAGAGGATTGCCCAACAGCACCTCCCCTTAGTCGAAGCAATAGGATCACTGTGGCATTTCTTGCAATTTTGTAATAGGAAAGACGCAGATTGTAGTCAAGCTGCTTACCTGCGAAGAGGAGCCGCAGAAGGGAGGAAGGAATCCCCAACCTTTTCTCGAGGATCTGTGAGAGATGGCACACATTAAATGAGGGTTGTACCTCAAGGAGCAGGGTTTTTCCCGTCAAAAGAATTATTTGAATCTGAAATTTCATTTGCTGGGGATGAGAAGGATCCCAGCTGCCAGGAAGGGGCATCGAAGTCGTTTCAGCGGGTTCTCTGGGCTGCAAGGCCAGCTCCAGATCCAGTTGGGACTTCTTCTGCAAGTGGAAGTTCAGAGCAGTAGTAGCCCAGGTAAAAAAACTGCTAGCCAAGGCGTAGAGGAAAATGGGGCGGCGGCCATAGAAAGGAAAGGCAAGGTCGCCCTTTCCTGCCATCTCACAGTTAGACGGCCAAAGGACTGTGATGGCTGTGGCTGTTGCGTGCTGAGAGACGCACCATTTCCCCGCAAGAAATCGCCCCCCGGCTTCAGTCATCGCCTCGTCCTCTGCATTGTTGCGAATAGGCAGATATCCATTCCTTCTCCTCGCAAGGGTCTGCCTATATTCAGAGAAATGGCGGCAGAACCAGGCCTGTGCGAACCAACCAGCGACGGCAGCTCTTGGCGTTTGAAACCCTAGGGCAAGGGCAAGTTCGCCGGGGTTCTCCATTCCGTCCAATGCAAGCGTAACATCACAGCAGAATCCATTAATGAAATGCTTCAGTTGAGTTTTGATCCAAAAGTAGTGCCCCTATCCATTGAATATTTGACTCAGTTGTACCTAGATTTGGATTACCCTAGAAGGTTTATGATTCCTCAAAACTTCATGCCTACTCATGTTGATTTCCTAAAAGTAAATCCACCCTATTCCACCTCTAATTTTCCTGAATTTTCCAGACAAGTAATTTCAATAGTATCCTTTATCTTAGGATATTTTAATGTTGAGTTCATTGATGTCTCTATACTAGGATTCCTTTCTACAGTGTCCCCGGGACAACCTCCTACAATGGTATTTGATTTTGCTAGATTCATTGCTGACAATACACATTATCAATTGACCAAATTTCCTACTGAGGGAGTGTTTAGATATTCATCATATCTATTCCATCTTTTTCTATTTTTCCAAGCAACACAGTTTCCAGTGGCTTTACAAAAGATGAATGTAGAGGACCAACCTCTATCAGTAATATTCTGGACATCATTACTTAGGAAAAATGGAAATGAATTCAATCACAAGGATTTCACATATTTGTTTGTCAGGCTAGCCATGAATTTACTTCATAAAACAGAACAACCCAGGGTCAGTGATGAGATGAAAAGGATATTGCAATTATCTGAACAAAGCCAAGTAGGGGATTGGTACTTATATGAAGGACATACAGAATTAAGGATATTTGGAGCAAATTTGCTCCCATATAAGTTGCCCAAAATTTTAACTATCAGAATTTTTTCATTGGAATATCTAAGGTAGGTGTTAAATGTAGATGCAGTAAATTTCATGGCTTCTAAGAAAAAGACCCAATTCAAGCTAAAGAACCAAATTGGCCCATTTATAGTAAATAATAGGGATGCATTAAAGGAGATAGCAAAGAAATTGTCAGACTATAAGTTCCAAGAAATTTTTTACTGGAATTATGATCCTAAAGGAATTTTGAATAGTATAAGGCTTAAATGTAAATTGAATCCTTTCATCCATGAGCCTAAACCCCAAATTGAGAAATTTTCAAATCAAATAGAGTGGGTGGAAAATACATTGGTTGACCCTACTTCTGATGCAGCAACAGTGATAAACGTAGATAATTCACAGTCTATAGTGGTCAACCAATAGGTAGAAACTTCAAACAAAAGGACCAGGAATGAAGAAGGCTATTTAGCAGAGACCATTACAGAGAAAAAATTCAAGATTATTTAATACAAAAGGGAAAAAATGACTGTTGCTGGGAAAGAAAAGACTATTGAAATAAATGATACAAATGATCAACAGGTAGACAATGATGAAGCCACTATAATTGTAAATGAGACTCCAGCAGAAATTCAGAAAGAGCAAGTTTTAATACAGGAATAGGGCAGAGAAATGGTTGAACAATAGGTAAATATAGAAGTTCCCTCCTCCTCCAAAACAACAGAGGGAAAAGATAGTGATATCCAGGGGAAATACAAACAAATTAAGGAAAGAAATGAAGAGATCAAAAGAAAAGTTTATTCTCAATTTCTTAAAGAAAAACCAGGAGACAAAGACAGACTTTTGACAGCTTTTGACTATTCAACAGATAAAATGATTATGTCTTTTCTCCAGCCAATGGTTACAGACCCAAATTCAGTTGCAGATTACAGAAAAACATAGCTTGAAGTAGATGTAGACACCATACATGAACTTTATCAAATAGAGTTTCATAGAGGTACTTCAGAAATGCTCTATACTAAGGTGGCAAACAAAACTATGAGTGCAACTAGATTGCAAAACACTGTGTTCAACTTGCAGGATCAAATGAAGTTAGATAAAGCTTCATTACATGCGAAGGATCTAAGGATCAAATCCTTAGAAGACCTGGTGCTACAAATTGGAGTGGATCCTTCAAACATTCAGGTTGCTCAAGAATTAATAAAACAAAAGAATGAAGACATTGCTGCCTTGAGGAAGCAATTAAAACTCCCACCAAATGAACATCCTCAAGCAAAGGAAATCCTACAAGAGAAAGCAGAAAAGGATGAGATGATGCAGTTAGTGCTAAAAATGACTGCTCAAGTTAAAGACATGGAGAATCAAATAGAGACCCTTATGAAAGAAAATGAAGCCTTAATAAAAGCAGATGTGCAATCTACTCCTACTATTATTTCTATAGTTGGCACAGTTGTCCCTTCCACATTGGCAGAGCATTTAGATCCAAAAGTGCCACTGGCAACTGCAGTGTCAGTGCAATCTATAGACACTTCTTCCATAGGATCATCCACAACACAGGTACATCAAACAAGTGAAGTAGCTGACATATTAAAGGCCATGGAGGAGATGTCCCTCAAGAATAATGAGATAATCAATTTGAAAAAGAATATTCAAACTCTTGAAACATCAAATAGAAATGAATTGATTACATCTAAGGGACATGAACAAAGAGCAAACAGACTTCAAGAGCAGGTAAAGATTTTGCAGCAACAATTCAATCTCAGTGAACAAGTGTGCTTCATCAAGAACTATCTTTGGAATAACATAATACAAGGTATACATCTACAGCGGCCTTCAATTCAAATCATTTATGAGAAGAGAGATCTACTTAAGGCAACACAGGTGGAAATTCAGAAAACCAAAGAAGAACTGGCTAAGAAACCATCTCAAGCCTTGCATCTTATTACATTTTTTAATATCAAAAATAGAAAAGAGCTTGAAGAATTGAAAATCCAAGACAGGACCGAAACAATTTTGCAAATCAAAAAGGTCCTAAATAAAAAGAACATAATGAACAATTTGGAGGAAAAGTGCAAGACCAAGGAGTTGTCAATAACAAAGTTTTTGGTACAATACACAATATTGAAAAAAGCAGGCCTCCCAGACATTCATGGCTTTAATGAAAAACTAATGGTTCAGACAGATTATGACAAGAAGATCAAAGGACATGCTAAAGAACAGGTAAATAAGCCTCTGCCACAAGGTTCCCCAACTGGAAAAGTTATCTTGGAGTATTTTGAGAATTTATTTTTTTCTACAAAATGAGATTAAACACATCTTCATTATCAAGCCAAACTTTGCAAAGTACATTGATGCTGATGAAAGTTATCGAAAGTTAAAAAGTATAAAGATACCAAGTGATCAACAATGGCAAGAGTTCACAGACCTAGTGTAGAAGCAAAGAGGCAAATAGGTAAAACAGTGAAGATTGAGAAGAAAAACAGCTAATAGATTTTTTACTGCTGGAAATCTATTTTACAACAGTAAAAAGTAAAAAGGAAAGTAAAATATAACAGTCAAGTGAATAACAGAAAATTAATTGTTTTTACCACAATGAAAATTTCCTTTTACAGCTGTTAAAAGTTAAATGATGCAGCGAAAGTGTATTAGAATGATCAGCAGAGTCAAAGAGTATCTGAGGAAAAATCAATCAAAAATTTGTACTATTGTAATTTTTTCTATCTTACAGTAGTAAAAGTAATAAGGAAGCAGCGTGAGAGAGTATCAAGAGGAAAAACATAGTTAAAGGATGAAAAATGAAAGAGTATCAGTCAAGCAATCAATAAACAAATATATTCCAAATATGCCAGCAAGCATAAACAATAATGCAACAATCAGTTTTGATTAGATAGATTAGTTTTTTTTTTCCTAGATAAGAGGACAACTTGATAAGTTGTTAAGCAGCTGGCCCTCTTAGTGTGTTAAGATATTTGATTTTCATAGAGTTATTCCTAGGCTCCTCTAGGATATTTTGTAATAAACATATTGTATAAATACTTCAGTTTATGAAGTGTTTAGTGTGTAATAAATTTGTTGAGATTATTATAGACGATTTTTGTTGGTGCTTTGTAGGCTCATGTGTTGATTTCATAGCAGCAACTTGGACAAGAACCAAATGGACTTCATAACTCAGGATTCATGCGATAATCCAATGAGTAAAGTGATTTCTTATTATCATTGTGTCCTTTTCTGAAGTTTCATTCAATTTCATATATGTGTTCCAAATCTGAATGATTAATTAGGAATATTATTTCAGGATTAGTGTAAAAGCTCCCTGTCTTAACTACTTGATCATTTCATTGTTTTCTGCTAATTTCCAGACTTAGGAATCCTTAATTTCTCCTAGTCCCATTTGACCCCTGCGTCCTTCCTCTTATTTTCGGATCAAAGGATCCTTTACTGCCCTTTATCTCGAAAGCAAGTCATCTCATCAAACCAAACTATTCAAACCTTTGAGGGTTATCTACCTTGCCCTGAATACATTAGCATCCCTTTGGCCTTGCCTTTCCAGTCTTTCTTGCTACATCTTGACTCCATAGCCCAATGGACTAGTGGATCCCTCTTATTTTGTCTCTAGGTAATCTTATTTCCCACCAAACTTTCAAACAAAAACCAAGTGCCCAATCATACCTAGCCTAAAATACCAAACAAAACAAAGTCAAATCTGAAAGAGAGAGCCCTCTCTGAAATTTAGGAAGGCCAGATCCTAGATTTCCAAAGTAGGTTTGTGGTTACCCCTAGCTTTCTTAGAACTGAAAAAATCCAAAAGATCCCACAATCTTTAGAAATTACTAGGGTGATAACATGCTAGCGACCATATTGGGGAGCTAACCACTTTCTAGTTTTAAATTTAATCTTGAAGGAAGATTTTTAAATCTATCTTTTCTTCTTTAAGATTAAACTTTAAAAGGTTGTGGGTATTTCATAAATAGACAGTCTGGCTTCTAGGAAAACCTACTATACTAGGTCCAACCCGGATCCTAAGCCTGCAGTAATATTAGATAACCCAGAACAGATTAGAGAAAATAAAAAGAAAAAACAGATTGATAGTTTAGAAACTGAAGTGCCCTTGAGAAAATATAATTCCTTACCCAAAGAATTAGTGATCTTATCTGATATTTATTTTGATTTCAAGTTTGAAAATTCATTGTTTAGAAATAAATTTGAAAATGATTTAAAGGAAATTGTCATAGATCCTATTTTTACTTCTTTTGTGAATGAAAAACAGAACCTTATTTCAGCATCAATAAAATCAGACAAATCTGAAATTCAAAGTCCAATAGAAAGGGTTAATGTTACACAAATTAAGGACTTTGATGAAGCTATTAAATTAGCCAATTTTTTGTCTCAATTTAAACCTCCAGTTTCTCAATTATACACCACAGTTTTTCCAACATCAGATTCAACTCTGTACGCTACCACTTCATTTTTAGACTCCACTGTCAGTTCACCCACATAACCTTTCAGTCCTGAGTTGCCTTTGCAGCCTAGGATCATATATTCATCATACCCTCAAGCCACTGCAAGTTCATCCACAGAACCATTTATTCCTGAGTTGCCTTTGCAGCCTAGGGTAGTTTTTCCATCATTCACTTAGCCCATTGCATCCACCAATTTTATAAGCACTACATTTTTTCCATCCAGTTCCATACATATATCAACATCTTTTCCAAGTGCTTCAAATCCAGCTTTCAGCACATCAGCTGTCATATCCGGCACTGCTCCTATAGTCACTGTTATATCTCCTAGTTCAGGAAAACATCAAATCATGGCTGCAAGATATGCTCCTCTGGTCTTACCCCAAAACCTCCATGATATGCCCCATACTTACCAAAATGATATCCCATTATTTGATAAATTTTCACAAATTACTGCACAACAACATATCACCAGAATGACTGATTTTTGTGAAATTTATGAGATAGATGAATCTGATATCCGAATGAGGTTTTTTGCTCAAATTTTAACTAGAGAAGTAAAAACATGGTTTAGAAATTTAGGTGTTGGTAGCATAGCAGATTTGGCTGCATTTCATAGAGCATTTTTTAATAAATGGGAAAAGAAAAAGAATCCCCTGCAAATTTTATCTGAGTTTGATGCTGTAAAAAGAGCTCCCAATGAGTTTGTTCAGGATTACTGCACTAGATATAACAGTTTTTATAATGCCATCCCTGTTGATCTTAAACCTACCCCCTATTCAGTACTTCTTAAATTTCCTGATGGATTTGATCCAGATATGGCATACCAATTAAGAGAAAGAAATGCTGAAACATTAGAACAGATGCAATTAGACGCTGTTGGTGTAGAAATTAATATCCCAGCCAAAAAAGCCAGACTTAGAAATGAAAGGAGAGTCACAATTAAAGAAGAGACTTCAAACTTAGATGGTAAATTTGATTATTTTGCTAAAATTTTAGAAAGAGTAGTTGAGAGATTAGACAACATTGAGAAAAAACCACAATGGGATAGCTAACCCCAAATCAGAAATCCAAACTACAGAAAAAACAACAATCCTGGAAAGGGTAAAGAACCTTCTCCAGATCAAAACATTAGGCCCCCATTCCAAGAGAACTATGCTGAAAGTTCTCAAAAAAATGTTGAGGATGAGGAAGACATCAACAATGTGATGGGGATATATGAAGAAAACACTATTTTCCTCACATAGGAGGATCAAGAACTCTTTGAGCTTCAACAGTTGAAAGTAGAATCTGGTGAATCCTTTTACTATAAGCAAGGTTATGACTTCGCAATCAATGAAATTCACAACCAGTATAACCTTAGGAGCAAGAAAACAAATGAGCCTTCTACAAAAAACAATGCTCCACTTCAACAAAATTAGAACAGAAAGAATGTAGAGGCTCCCAAAACAAAAATTTTGCAGATTCTTCCAAGAGAAAACAAACAAAATTCAAACCCACCCAGTCCTAAAAAATAGCCTAGTCCAAAGATTGTTGATATCACTGATGAAGTGGTTCAATCTTCCAAAGATGCCTAAAAGGCTAATACCAAAAAGGCCACTAATTAAGCAAAAACAATAGTTACTGATCCAAAAACGAATCCAGCTGACTCTAAATCATCAAATCCTAAATCTTCTGCTGAAAATTTCAGATCTGACAAAGAATCTGCTACCACTCAAATTGTTCCTGAAAAGATAATCAAAGACAACAGAAATCAGGAAACTCAAACATAAGACAAAAGAAAAACTCAAACTAAAGGTAGAACTGTTGAACCTCAAGAAAAATCCACCCAGTTAACAATCACAAAAGATGAACTTCTGCAGATTAGTAAATCTCAACCAGCATTCAACATTCAAGCTGAAATATCCAAGTTAAAAATACCAATTCCTTTAACAGAATTGGTAAATAATGACTTGTATAAATCAACAATCAATGAAACTTTAAACATGAATGATGGTGAGGATTCAATTAATCTAAATGATGATCAGCCTAAATTAATTTTTGGTCCTGATGTGAATGGTACACATGTTGATGGAGAAATCCCTCCTTTTTACATCAGTCTTACTATTCACGATCAGATATTACACAATGCAATGTTAGACTCAGGAGTTTCCCACAACTTAATGCCAAAAGCTATTATGGAAACTCTAAATCTAGAAATAACTAGGCCATATAAAGACTTTTTCTCATTTGATTCCTCTAAAGTTAAATGCATTGGATTAATAAAAGATTCATGTGTCAATTTAGTTCAATACCCAGGTAAAAGTATGATCATGGATATTGTAGTAGCTGATATCCCACCAAAGTATGGTATGCTTCTTTCTCGCTGATGGGGAGCTAAGTTGTAGGGATCTCTACAACTAGACATGAGTTTTGCTACTATCACAGTATTTGGATAGCCCAAAAAACTTTACAAAGAAACTCTAATGAAATACATGGTAAGTAATGCAATAAGATCCATAAATTATCCCATCTATTCAACCCCAACTGACCTTGACTCTTTCATTCTATGCAACTCTAATAATGATGATATCCAAACTGAATTAATTAACAAAAAACCTGAACCAAACAATGCCAATATCTTTCATGAAGCCCTTTGGCATTTAGATTTTGATGGCTCAGTGAACAAGACAGGGGCAGGAGCTGGAGTATGGATCACCAAGATGGAAACCAGTCATTCGGAAGGACATGCCTTCAAACTCAACTTTAAATGCACTAACAACATGGCAGAGTATGAAGCATTGATCTTAGGCCTCCAAATCATCAGAAACTTAGGAGGTAAAATAATTTTAATCATGAGTGATTCAGATTTAGTCATTAAGCAAATGAACACTGAATATTATGTTCATAATCCTAGATTATCTAGATATAGAGATGCAGCAATTGACTTGGTTGATGATTTACTAGAGTCTAAGTTTGCTATTATTCCCAAAAATCAAAATTTGCAAGCACATTGCCTAGCAACTTTTGCTATTACTTGTAAATTACCTTTTCAACCAAAAAATAGATATACTGCTGAAGTAAAATATAAACCCATTGTTCCTGACAATGTTAAATACTAGTAGATTTTTTCCGAAGACGAACAAATTTTTAATTTTTTGAACAACAAGGAAGAATTCCAAAACTGTACGATAGACACTGATGATAGTCTAGATTTAGAATGTAATATAGATGATAATTTTAGCTGTGAAATAAATAGTGTAGATGTACATAAATATAAAAGGCCAAATGTATTTACTCAAACAGATATAAATAACTTAGAAAAAGTAGACATAGAGGAAATAATTGAAGAAGAAATAGACATGCTAGAATTGAAAGATAATATTTTACCTAAAGGTTTAGCTCCTTTAGAAGACTTGTTTGATTCCAATGATGTGCCCAAAAAGCCTAAAATGGAACCAGTCAAGTCTAATATTGAGGAGTGAAATATAGGAACATAATTACATCCTAAAATGATAAAGTTGTCTAAATCTTTACCACAAGAAGAAAAAGTCAAATACATTGATGTGTTGAAAGAATATCAAGATGTATTTGCATGGAGTTATGAAGATTTAAAGGCTTATGACACAAGTATAATTCAACATAAGATTCCTGTGAAGGATGACTAGAAGCCTTTTAGACAAAAGTTAAGAAGGACTAATCCTGTCTTGTTACCTTTGATAGAGAAAGAATTCAAACGAATGTATGAGGCCCAAATAACTGCACCAATCAGATATTCTGATTGGGTTTCTAACTTAGTACCTACTAGGAAGAAAACTGGAGAAATAAGATTATGTGTATATTTCATAAATCTCAATAAAGTGTCTTTGAAAGATAATTACCCTTTGCCAAATATGGATCACATCTTGCAGAGATTAGTTGGATCTTCAAGAATTTATTTATTGGATGGTTTCTTAGGTTATAACTAGATACTTGTTCAAAAATAAGACCAACCCAAGACAACCTTTACTACTCCTTGGGGCACTTTCATGTATGTGAAAATGCCTTTTGGATTAATGAATGCTGGAGCTACCTTTCAAAGGGCTATGGATATAGCCTTTGCTAAGGAAATCCATGACTTTTTGGTTATTTACTTAGATGATATTACTGTGTTTTCTAAATCTGATAATGAACATTTGGATCACTTGAGACAAGTATTTATTAAATGTAGGAGATATGGCATATCCTTAAATCCCAAAAAGACTCTTTTTGGACTTGAAGAAGGTAAATTGTTAGGACACATAATTTCCAAATAAGGTATTAAGATAGATCCAGCGAGAATTGAAGCCATACTAAACATTCACCCACCTAGGAACATCAAAGAGTTACAAGCATTTTTAGGAAAAACATTTTTTTTAAGAAGATTTATTTCTAATCTAGCTGAAATCATAAAAGAGCTTAATAACATGTTGAAGAAAGACTCGGTATTAAAATGGAAAGTTGAAGCAAAACAATCTTTTGAATCTAGAAAACATGCTTTAACCAAAACACCAGTCTTAATTAGCCCATACTTCAAAAAATATTTTATTATCTTTTCATTTTCCTCTGAACATACCATAGTTGCAGTCCTTTTGCAGAAAAATGACCAAGGTTTCGAACAACCTATAGCATTTTTCAGTAAAACACTTAGAGATGCACCTTTGAAATACAATATTATGGAGAAACAGGCTTTAGCCTTGGTTAAAGCCATAAAATATTTCAGAGTGTACATTCTTTACTCCCACATTATTGTCTATATTCCTGATTCTGTAGTCAAAGATATTCTTACACAGGATGGACTAGATGGTAGAAGAGGAAAGTGGATTGCACTATCCTTGAGTATGATATCGAAATCAAACCAACTAAGCTGATAAAAGGACAAGGGTTAGCCAGATTAATGGTTGAATCCAACTATAATGCCTTAGATATAAATTTCATTGCACAGATTGATGACCAAGAAGAGATGGCAACTCCATTGATCAGTGAAGCCTTTCTAGACTCACCATGGTACTCTGATGTTATCTTTGTACTCACACATTTATAAGCTCCTCCTGGTTTAACTAGAACTAAAGCTAGATTTGTAAAATTAAAAGTAATGAGATATTGTTTTCTTGATAAAATGCTTTATTGGAAAGAACAAAGTGGGATTTTACTTAATTGTTTACTAAAATCAGAAGCTGACAAGATTCTTGAGGAATTTCATGCAGGTGACTGCGGAGGCCACTTATACTGGAAGAGTATAGTCGATAAAATTCTTAGAGTTGGTTTCTACTGGCCAACATTGTTTGCTGCTGTTAAAAAATATGTTACCTCCTGTCACTAATGTCAGATTTTTGAAGGGAGAAAGAAACTGTTACCCTTGCCCCTAAAACCTATTTCTACTGAGATGCCTTTTCAAAAATGGGGTTTAGACTTCATTGGAGAAATTCATCCCCCATCTTCCGGACAGCATAAATGGATTTTGACTGCCACAGATTATTTTACTAAGTGGATAGAAGCCATTCCTACTAGGCAAGCCATAGACCCAATCATAATATCTTTTATTAAAAACAATCTTTTATCTAGATTTGGATGCCCACACAAAATTATTACTGATAATGCAGCTTCATTTAAATCCAAGAAAATGATTTCCTTTTTCCATAAGTATCACATTACCCTAGGCCACTCTATTGTTTATTACCCTCAAGGTAATGGCTTAGCAGAATCCTCTAATAAAAGCCTGGTAAACATCATCAAAAAATTACTTCAAGAAAACAAAAAGACTTGGAACAAAAAGCTGATCTATGCCCTATGGGCAGATAGACTTACCACCAATAAGTCAATTGGTACTTCACCTTACCAGCTAGTTTATGGAATGGATGCAGTTTTTCCTTCATCATTGGGAGTTCTAGTAATGAATATTATTCAAGAATCACAAGTTGAGATTAATGATATTCAACGGAGAATAAATCAAACCATTCATTTACAGTAGACAAGGGAGGAAGTATATGAAAAATCTCAAGTAATTCATGATAAAATAAAAAAGATGATGAAAGGAGTAAGGAAGATGACTTTTACATAGGAGATAAAGTATTAAAGTGGGATTCCAGGAGAGAGGAAAAGGGAAAACATGGGAAATTTGATTTTTTATGGAAGGGACCTTATGAAATTTATGGGTACAGGGGTAATAATGCATTTTTTATCCGAAATTTGGATGGAACAGATCTTCCAGATGGACCAATGAATGGTAGGATGCTTAAACACTACTATTTTTCTGAGTTAACTAACAGTTAGTTCCATATTGATTCCTTTTTTACAGCATTTTAAATATTCATTGCAAGTGAGTAGATTGGATTGGATGTTTTCTTTTCAAAAGTTGAAGCCCAGAGTGAAGGCCCTAAGCTTTGAAGAGTAAAATATCATAAGTATGTGTTTTTGCAGAAATCACAAGACATTTACATGATCATCAAGGTTAAAAATTCAAGGCTACTGATCTTAGAGTTCTTGACATTTCACCAGGAAATGCCATCCCCATGTGAAGCCGTTGTTAGTGACCTATAAATATAGGATTCATAATTTTGAATTGACAAATGATAGTCTTGTAAATATGTGCATATTTTTCCTTCTGCAAGTTGTATTCCCATATTTGTAAAAATAAACAAATAGAAAAGAAAAAAGAGGGTAAAAGTCCTAAAAGAAAGATCAAAGGACTTAGAAAAAATAAGATACCCTAAAGAAAAAAGATGAATAAAACATGAAAGTGTGCAAGTCTAAATGCCACTACTTTTTACTTTTGCAGTTGATTATGGCAGAGTATCAATAAATGCCATAATCTATGATGAGTTGAACTGTTCAATCTTGACTTATCATGTTTCAATTTACTTGTTTTAGATAGAGAATAAAGGATTGTCAGACAGTTTAATCCTGACAATTTAGTAGCTAGGTAGAGAATAAAAGGAACCCAATAGTTTAATCTGGGTCCTTGGATGAAATAAGTTAGAATTAGATATTTTTACTGCTTTCAAAAGAAAAAATGTTTTAAAGGTTGCTAGCTCAAATGCACCTGCATAAATGGAAAAAAAAAAAAAATTTGTTAGATTAAAGAATGGGTAGGTAGGAGAAGGTGGGAAAAGCATTGTAAATATCTTTCACCAGGCTACAATAACTAATTTCCCTTTCCCTATAGATATTTGACATTCTAAACTATCATTCAAAGAGGCTTAGAGCATTTCTCTGACTTCTGTTGGGACCAGACCCAAGGCTCAATGACTGGCTAGTTGAAGGTGTTAAATTTCTAAGTTAATCCCAAATTTTCATCATCTACCACTCATGCATTCATCACCATGCAATTTCATAAGTAAAGACCCCATTTTTACTTAATGATGCTTAAACCCCATTTGATTAACTTCCTACATCTAATGAAGCATAAAAACCCTCAAAAGACATTATATACTAAGCAAAATTGATTAAGTTATGATAATGAAGCTTTGCTTTAAATTTTCACTTGCCTTAGTTATATTTGTGTTTTGAGCATTCATTTCCCCTTTAGTCATATTAACAACTAACTTATTTATTAAATCCCTATAAAATTCCTAGTCCTATTAATATAACTCCTTTTTATTAAATATCCCAAAAAACCCCTTATTATAAGCTTTTTATGTCAAAGTTATTACTCACATGTTTAAATAAATTCTTGAAAATATCCCTTTGACATAAAAACTATCAATACACAAATACCCCGCCCCACTATAGTTTTATACCTTCAAATAATCTAAAACTATATAATAAAATAAAATACGAAAATCAGTTTTCATGCATATTTTATATGTTTGGAATGAGAAAACATTATCCCGCTTATCCTTTGTAAATACTTTCACCATTTTTCCCCGCACAAGCTTTACCCAAGGTTAAAATTATAACTCTACCCCTTTTCCCCATTATATGAAACTCCATATTTCGTATAAAAGTTCAAACCTTGGTTAAAGTTCCCATTTAACTCGCCCTATGCATTCTACCCTATATATAAACTCCTTATATATATAAACCTATTGTCCTGTACATAAACCCAACACCATCGCATTCATCCGCAACCATCTGATCACCCTAATCTTCCTAATCCGATGGTCCTAATTCAATGCAATGAAAAGGCCTCATGCCCCACCATTTCCCGTCACATTAAACTATGACCGTAGATCATCAACTATCAGATCAATGACTTATAATGAATCCCAGGTCCCACCTTTCCTTTCCTCGCAACTTTGAAAATGATCTGAATCATTCGCATCATCCGACCAGATCTAACAGTGCGCGTTCGATATCGCGCTCTGAAAGTAATCGGATGAAGTTTGTCAAAAATCACGTGATAAAAGTATTTTTCCCAAACCGCCCATTGCTACGTGTCTAAATTCTATTCGATAGCGTTCCAATTGCTCAAAACTGCTTACCGTCACAAATCAATGCGAAAAACACCAAGTTGTTTTCGCATTCAAAGCGAATTCGCCTCCCACCATTGAAGGAAACTCTAATTAATGACATGAAAAGTGTTTGATGTTAAAGGTTTTTAACCTAAATATTGCATTGTTTTGTGTATTATTTACCTCCCCAACTGATTTAGCCTACGCCCGACTGTGTGAATGAAACTTAAACCTTTGCTAGCCAATTTCTCCCCTTGAAGCATAATTTCACCACAGAGACTGTATTTAAAGGACTCTTGATGCTTTCCACTGAGTCATAACATCTAGTTTGAAGCTGATACAACCAAAATCTCTTCTTGACCGCCAAAATACCTGTAGAGGTATTTTTTAGTATTCCAACCTGCAAATTCACAAATTCAAAGGAAAATTTCACTAATTGACTATTAAAATAGATCAATTAAGCTACAGAGACCTAAATTTCCAATTTAGTATGCCCAAACCTTGAAAAAACAGGGCGAACCCTTGCAATTTTTTCTCAGAATTTTCCATTTGAATAAAATTTTGTTTCAAATCAATTCCAGTTATTGTCAGAAAATTTCCCCAATTTAAAAAGATCTAAAGAGAACACAGAAAGCTAAAAATCCTTTTGTTCAGTCCTCTGCACCCAGAAAACCTGTGTTTTCTTTCCAAAACCCCTTGCTCAGATTCCCAAAATTGTCCCAGATCTGCTCAAATACCCTCTGTGTCAAAATTAACTAAGAAAACAATTTAATCTTGTTTAGTTATCCCCAAAAATGACAAGGAAGCAAGTTACACCCAAGTATGGAGGTCCTAAAGCCCCAAAATCTGTCTCAGCCAAGCTTCCAAAGCCAGAATCATCAAAGATTAATAAGCCTACTCCTGCTTTAACAGCTAATTCAACTGAAGTTGTCATACCTCTTCAGCCACCTATTTCTACTGAAGAAAGCAGTGCTTTAATAGATTTGGATTACAAGATTGCTGATGCAGTAGTAGAATTTAATTTTCTTGATATTCATAACTGGAGTTATGACAAATTTCTGGATAAAAACAAAAATGATATATCTATTTGGGAGTCTAATTTTCCCAAGTATGTTGTACCTATTACTCATCCAGCTCAAGACCTGGTCCGATTGTGTCAGTTACATTATGTTGCTGACCAGAGGTCTATTGTGAACAAAGAGAGAGAAATTCTATTTTCCATCACAGTAGAATCCATTAATGAAATGCTTCAGTTGAGTTTTGATCCAAAAGTAGTGCCCCTATCCATTGAATATTTGACTCAGTTATACCTAGATTTGGATTACCCTAGAAGGTTTATGATTCTTCAAAACTTCATGCCTACTCATGTTGATTTCCCAAAAGTAAATCCACCCTATTCCACCTCTGATTTTCTTGAATCTTCTAGACAAGTAATTTCAATACTATCCTTTATCTTAGGATATTTTAATGATGAGTTCACTGATGTCTCTATACTAGGATTCCTTTCTACATTGTCCCCGGGACAACCTCCTGCAATGGTATTTGATTTTGCTAGAGTCATTGTTGACAGTATACATTATTAGTTGACCAAATTGCCTACTGAGGGAGTGTTTAGATATTCATCATATCTATTCCATCTTTTTCTATTTTTCCAAGTAGAACAGTTTCGAGTGGCTTTACAAAAGATGAATGTAGAGGACCAACCTCTGTCAGTAATATTCTGGACATCATTACTCAGGAAAAATGGAAATGAATTCAATTACAAGGATTTCACAGATTTTTTTGTTAGGCTAGCTATGATTTTACTTCATAAAATAGAACAGCCCAGGGTCAGTGATGAGATGAAAAGGATATTGCAATTGTTTGAACAAAGCCAAGTAGGGGATTGGTACTTATATGAAGGACATGCAGAATTAAGGATATTTGGAGCAAATTTGCTCCCATATAAGTTGCCCAAATTTCTAACTATCAGAATTTTTGCATTGGAATATCTAAGGCAGGTGTTAAATGCAGATGCTGTAAATTTCATGGCTTCTAAGAAAAAGACCCAATTCAAGCTAAAGAACCAAATTGGCCCATTTATAGTAAATAACAGGGATGCATTAAAGGATATAGCAAAGAAATTGTCAGACTATAAGTTCCAAGAAAGTTTTTACTGGAATTATGATCCTAAAGGAATTTTGAATAGTATAAGGCTTAAATGTAAATTGACTCCTTTCATCCATGAGCCTAAACCCCAAATTGAGAAATTTTCAAATCAAATAGAGTGGGTGGAGACCCTACTTCTGATGCAGCGACAGTGATAGACATAGATAAATCATAGTCTATAGTGGTCAACCAACAGGTAGAACTTCAAACAAAAGGACCAGAAATGAAGAAGGCTATTTAGCAGAGACCATTGTAGAAAACAAATTCAAGATTATTTACAACAAAAGGGAAAAAATGACTGTTGCTGAGAAAGAAAAGACTATTGAAATAAATGCTACAGATGATCAACAGGTAGACAATGATGGAGCCACTATAATTGTAAATGAGACTCTAGCAGAAATTCAGAAAGAGCAGGTTTTAACATAGGAAAAGGGCAGAGAAATGGTTGGACAACAGGTAAATATAGAAGTTCCCTCCTCCACGAAAACAACAGAGGGAAAAGATAGTGATATCCATGAGAAATACAAACAAATTAAAGAAAGAAATGAAGAGATCAAAAGAGAAGTTTGTTCTCAATTTATTAAAGAAAAACCAGGAGACAAAGACAGAATTTTGACAATTTTGACCATTCAACAAATAAAACTATTATGTCTTTTCTCCAGCCAATTGTTACAGACCCAAATTCAGTTGCAGATTACAGAAAAACAGAGCTTGAAATAGATGCAGACACCATACATGAACTTGATAAAATAGAGTTTCATAGAAGTACTTGAGAAATGCTCTATTCTAAGGTGGTAAGCAAAACAGTGAGTGCAAATAGATTGCAAAACACTGTGTTCAACTTGCAGGATCAAATGAAGTTAGATAAAGCTTCATTACATGTGAAGGATATAAGGATAAAATCATTATAACCCCTGGTGCTACAAATTGGAGTGGATCCTTCAAACATTCAGGTTGCTCAAGCATTAATAAAACAAAAGAATTAAGACATTGTTGCCTTGAGGAAGCAGTTAAAACTCCCACCAAATGAACATCCTCAAGCAAAGGAAATCCTACAAGAGAAAACAAAAAAGGATGAGTTGATGCAGTTAGTGCTAAAAATGACTGCTCAAGTTAAAGACATGGAGAATCAAATAGAGACCTTTATGAAAGAAAATGAAGCCTTAAGAAAAGCAGATGTGCTATCTACTCCTACTGTTATTCCTATTGTTGGCACAGTTTTCCCTTCCACATTGGTAGAGCATTTAGATCCAAAAGTGCCACTGGCAACTGCAGTGTCAGTGCAATCTATAGACACTTTTGCCACAGGATCATCCACAACACAGGTACATCAAACAAGTGAAGCAGCTAACATAGTAAAGGCCATGGAGGAGATGTCCCTCAAGAATAATGAGATAATAAATTTGAAAAATAATATTCAAACTCTTGAAACATCAAATAGAAATGCATTGATTACCTCTAAGGGACATGAAAAAATAGCATACAGACTTCAAGAGCAGGTAAATATTTTGTAGCAACAGGTCAATCTCAGTGAATAGGTGTCCTTCATAAAGAACTATCTTTGGAATAACATAATCTAAGGCATACATCTATAGTGGCCTTCAATTCAAATCATTTATGAGAAAAGAGATCTACTTAAGGCAGCACAAGTGGAAATTCAAAAAACCAAAGAAGAACTGGCTAACAAACCATCTCAAGCCTTGCATCTTATTACATTTTTGAATAGAAAAAATAGAGAAGAGCTTGAAGAATAAAAAATCCAAGACAGGATTGAAGTAGTGTGAGAGAGTATCAAGAGGAAAAATAGAGTTAAAGGATGAAAAGTGAAAGAGTATCAGTCAAGCAATCCATAAACAAATATCTTCCAAATATGCCAGCAAGCATAAACAACAACGCAACAATCTGCTTCGATTAGACAGATTAGTTCTATTTTTCCTAGATAAGAGGATAACTTGCTAAGTTGTTAAGTTGTTGGCCCTCTTAGTGTGTTAAGATATTTTATTTTCATAGAGTTATTCCTAGGCTCCTCTAGGATATTTTGTAATAAACATATTGTATAAATACTTCAGTTTATGAAGTGTTTAGTGTGGAATAAAGTTGCTGAGATTATTATAAATGATTTTTTCTGGTGCTTTAGAGGCTCATGTGTTGATTTCATAGCAGCAGTCTGGACAAGAACCAACTGGACTTCATAACTCAGGATTCATGCGATAAGCCAATGAGTAAAGTGATTTCTTATTGTCATTGTGTCCTTTTTTGAAGTTTCATTCAATTTCATATATGTGTTCCAAATATGAATGATTAATTAGGAATATTATTTCAGGATTAGTGTAAAAGCTCTCTGTCTTAACTACTTGATCATTTCATTGTTTTCTGCTGATTTCCGGACTTAGGAATCCTTAATTGCTCCTAGTCTCGTTTGACCCCTGCCTCCTTCCTCTTATTTCCGAATCAAAGGATCCTTTACTGCCCTTTATCCCGAAAGCAAGCCATCTCATCAAACCAAACTATTCAAATCTCTGAGGGTTATCTACCTTGCCCTGAGTACATTAGCATCCCTTTGGCCTTGCCTTTCCAGTCTTGCTTGCTGCATCTTGACTCCATAGCCCAATGGACTAGTAGATCCCTCTTATTTTTTCTCTAAGTAATCCTATTTCCAACCAAACTTTCAAACAAAAACCAAGTGCCCAATCATACCTAGCCTAAAATACCAAATAAAACAAAGTTAAATCTGAAAGAGAGAGCCCTCTATGAAATTTAGGAAGGCTAGATCCTAGATTTCAAAAGTAGGTTTGTGGTTACCCCTAGCTTTCTTAAAACTGAAAAAAAATCCAAAAGAGCCCACAATATTTAGAAATTACTAGGGTGATAACACCTTTAGAATCCAAATCAAGTCAGACCTATGGCATTCGAAAGAAGATTCAGAGGGCTACTTCAGGGCCGAATTTCAGCTATTGAGGATCTGAAAGCACATAGATAATTTAGTTTCAATATCAAGCTTATAAAAAGAAAGAAAAAGGTGTGTATTTGGTTTTTAAAATTGCATAACATTTGCTTGAAAAAGCAGTTTGAAGTGATTCCAAGGGAATATTTTAGAATTTTTGTCAGTATTGGGTTCTATAATGCCTCCAAAAAATAATTCCATACCAATTAAGCCCTCAAAAAGCTATACTATGACACATGAAGAGGAATAATTGCAGTATGAGATATCAAAATTACGGTACCAAGTGCAACAAATTTTGATCTTATGAAGAGCAGCTGAAGATGACATAGATGGTTTAAAATAAAAAATGGAGGCTAAGTTGGATGGTTTGAAAGATCAAATAATAGCTAATATGGATGATAAATTAGTGGAAGATCACATTGAGCATCAACAACAAGTTCTCCAACTCTCAAAGGATAACCTAACTTTGGTGCAAAATCTATTGAAACAACAAGAAGATCAACATCACATCGAAAGAAGTTCTAAAGTAGCCACAGAAACAAGAACTCGCAAGTACGATCAATTTCAAAGTATCTCAGCAAGTGGAAGAACTTTCTTGTAGAAGATTTCACATGGGAGGATGAGAATTTTATACAGAAGCATCAAGAAATAATCAAGCGTTGAGGACAACACTTATTTGAAGGAGAGGGGAATGTTAAGTCCCTATATTAATAGTGTAGTCCCTTATTATGCTAGTGTAGCCCCCCTTATTGTTATTGTTGTACCCCTGTAACCCGCATATTGTTATTATTGTGCCCTTACATTATTATTGTCAGGTCGGCTAGGATTACATTGTGGCCCCACTAGGATTATATTGTGGCCCCATGGACTCCTATATATAGAAGGAGGTTTTGGTCATTTCTATCATTCAAGAATTATTCATTCATGTAATGTATTGGAGGTTTCCCCCTCGAAGTGGCTTATTTCTAAGGCGTTGGTATCTCTTTTCTTCTATTTTTGGAGTTGGTTTCACAACAACAGAGGTAGGGAATGTTTAGAGCTTATGTATGTGTGAGTCTTTTCTTAAATGGAGTAACTCTCTGAACTATAGAGATGCAACAAAGATGTGGGGCTTAGTCGATGGAGTCGTCGGTGATGCAGAGTAGTTGATGAATAGAAATGAAGATAAATGGAATTGTCGCATGATGCAGAGAAATGTTGTTTAGTGAGACCACTGCACATGATGTTTAATTTCAAATTTCAAATTTAAATCGGACCGCGTTGTGGCGGAGGGGAGGGGGTGGAGGAGGACGACGGTGGTGAGGAATGACAGTGAGGGAAAGTGGCAAAGTGACGGGGGGTCCACCGAGTGGACGAGGCCAGAGTTAGCCTAAGGGCGAAGGCTGAAGGTGACGGGGTCGACAACGCGGAGGTTGTCTGACAAGGGGAGAGTCACCAGGAAGATTCGATGAATTTCTCCATTTCGTCAACTTAGAAACTCTTCCATAAAATTATAAGGCTTGAATTCATTTTAATTATAATCAACATTAAATATGTTTTTTTTTTTATAATTTTTAACAATATTTTATATTATTAAAACCCGTTAACTTTCAAAATAATTAATATTTTTTTCAATGATATTTTACTATGTAGATTCTTCTCTAATATAACATATGCACTAACTTTAAAAATATATATATTACAATTTAGATTATCTTAAATTTATATTTACATCAATCAAAATGTTTAAGTGTAATTTTAAATTATTTAATTAAAAATAACAAATATAAATTAATTTTTAAAAATAAAATTAAATATTATTATATTTATATAATAAATTCATTTTATTACTCTACTTTTAAAATAAATAAAAAGAGATTTATCAATTAATCCATTTTTTAAAATATAATTAAATATTACTATATTTATATAACAAATTCAAAATGTAATTAAATATTATTATATTTATATAATAAATTCATTTTAGAACTCTACTGTCAAATAAATAAAAGTAGATTTATCAATCAATCTATTTTAGTTATATAAATTGGTTTATTATTTAATCTTCAATATTTTTTTTTTTTTAAATTTGATCTTATTGTTTAGAGAGCATATATATTTTTATTCAAAAATAAATTGCATCACAGAAATGAAGTTAAGAATTCTATGGGAAAAAACTATAAGTTACAAATACCATAACTTAAAGAATTTTGTGTTTTTTTTTTAATTGAGTGAAATTGTTAAGCATTACAATATCTCTACCATAATTCAATGGAGAGGGTGACAACAACAATCTCAACATACCAATATGAATACGACTTATTCATTTTTGTTCAAAAAAGAATATATATATACTTTATATCTTATTTTTATTTATAATTAATTATTTTTTGAAAATATTTATGAAACCCACTTTATTTTACTTAAAAAATGAAATTATAATAATAAAAATTATGTTCTTATTATTGGGGAGAGATATAACTTGATCATATTATGTTATTATGTTGATCAAACCAATTGAGCTACCTTGGTGGGCGAAATAAAAATGTGGGAGGTAATCCATACCTTTCAAAATTCAATAATTAAATTAAGCGGCACGAACGTTAGCTTTGCGGCCTTGTCTTTTATATTGTAACAATCCACCCACCAATCTGTACGCTATATTTTTCGATATGTACTTATGCCTCGTGCTTGAGGATTTTGGTCTAGATATGAATTGAATCTACTATTTCAATTTCCTCTCTCTTTTAGCTATTTTCTTGTTGAATATAATATTTCAAGATTATTTGTGATTTTTGGATTGCGCATTTAGATCTTTAACCGGGAAATTTTGTTTGTAAAAATATTTTACATGAAACATTAAATGAACTCATGTATTTTCATTTCACCATATTGGCATGAATTTGGCCAACACATAACCCCATAGGCAATCTAACACCCAAAACTCATCTTAAACGAAATTCTTGCAAAGAACTTTTGTTTCTCGAGTTTCATTCAGCGTTGAAGTCATATTCAGTAACATGCGCCATGTTTAGAGCAAATTTTTTATGCTTACTCTAGCTCTCATAATTGAGTATCAAAAATTAGTTTTGAAGCCTTCAAAATGCAGGTGACCTCTGAAGCACAAGTCAAGTACCTCGCTCTCTATGTATTATGAAATATAAAAGGAAGTTCTCCTCCCTAATTGCTCCATTTAACCTTAATTGCAATGTATATGTTTGCATGCTCCATTTACACTATCGTGTTCCAGTAGTTTCTTAAATATATGTATTTTTCGTTAAGGAGTAGTCTAATGGGTTGATGAAACACCCTTTGTGTTTTGCGCCTGCTTGTTGTTGGCAAGACTATTTTGACGAACTCATCCTCCCTGTTATTGGAAAAAATGCTTCCATGTCATGTGTCATGTGATTTGTAGGTTTTCATCACGAGTCCCTAAGCATCAATCTAGAAGTAGTTGTTTTCTAATGTGTGAGTTGTAATAGCTATCTAGATGTGTATTAGTCAGTGATCTATATACTATAAATATGTAACCATTGAAATCAATAAAATACCATGAGTTTGATTTGTGTTGTGTGTGATCACTCTCTTAATCTCTTCCATTTTTTTCTAACATGGTATCAGACTCTGTTCTAGCTTGATTCCCTTCTGGGAAGGCTAGGAAGATGAAATATATGTGAAATTTGATCTTTTGTAAATAGATTAGTCTAATAATGTTTGATATTGTTTGTGTGAGAAAATCCTTGTTCTTGTGTGTTGTTTGTTTTGTGGTGTGATTTTCTTATTTGCAACAGAGTTGTGGAAAACGTTTTTATTTCTGGTGTGGATCAAATTGGACAAGGAAAAAAGATCCAACCTGATCTACTAGATTTGGAAGGTACGTTGAATATTTAAGGAGGCACTGAGGGTATAACCACTGCTTGGATTTTCTCCCTGCAACACATACAAAAAACTTCCTACACGTGTTCTGTCAAGTTGGACGTTGTGTATATATCATTGTTTTTTCAGAATATATCTATTTGGTTATTGTGTGTGGGTTCATGATTATTAGGAGATGGTCGTGGAGAGTTGAGAGCCGATTAGAAATAGTCCAATATTTATGTGATCGAGCTCTTTTGATACACAGTCCAAAAGGTAGAGTGCCGCCACGTTGTCATCGTCGTCGTAGGATAAAGATCGTGTGGGAAAAGGCGAGGGTAATGGGAAAACCATGTAGAATATGGTGGCATTCACCTATGAGACACAATTTGGGGGTAGAGAGTATGTTTTAACCGTTACATGGTGCCAAAATTTAATGGGTCGAGGGTGTCTGTGCGTCACAATTGGTGAACGAACAAGCAATATCATCTATAGAGTAGACATGAAACCCTTGGAATTAGTGTGGGAAAAGTCTGTGAATTATTTCAACCCTTACATGACTGAGCATTACATCAGAAGTCAACGGTCAATGAGACATAGAACACAAAGCGATGATATTATGATGGTGGATATGGATGTGTTTCTTATAAACATGGCCAAAGGCCCACTATTTCCAAATGCATCGTAAGCTAGCACCTGTCGTGAGCCATGCCGTGAGCCACTTCCTATTGCAGACTTGATTAATTTAGAAGTTTATTTTTATGAAGGTGATGTGGAGAAAGTCTTCATTTTTTAAAAGTCAAGCCTTTATTCGAATGGTTCGATTCATTCATTTAATTGGACGTGAATTCGTATCACATGTTTCACTATTCACACTAGTACATACAAAGGGTTTGATATGACTATTTTATAAGCCACGCGGTAGATATTTAATGATTTTGGTAGTTGATTGTGTTGAGAAGATAATGTGTGAGATTCTGTTGATGTTTGTGGTGGTTTTATTAGTGTTTTATCAAGTGAAGATTGTGTGGTGTGGGTTGTAAAATGATTTTGGTGTAGAAGAAAAAAAATATAAAATTTAAATGATGCAAAACCACAAAGAATATGAAAACTATTTAATTGACTAATGTGACTCATCGTGATCCAAGAGCATTATTTACAAGTAGTTATTAATAAGGTCAAGTTGTTATTACCTGTCGTGCTTTGGGAATGTCAATACAGGTTAGTTTATAAGGTCAAGTTGTAGAGCTTTCTATTGAAGACATTCTATACACAAAATGTTATCATAGATAACTGATGAAGGTTGTGGAGGGTCGTGGATTCAATAGATGGTGGCAATTCCATAGGATGTTTCAGTATTGAGACTGACCCATTGTGTGTCGGGACATAGAGAAGCATCAATTCTGCAAAGTACTGCAGTGATGATATTAAGCGATTATGTCTTATATGGCTCAAATGGGAAGCTCAAAAGTATGGTGAAGAAAAAAGAAAAAATCACGAAATTTCAGAGTGGATATGAGTGCTAGTGATGACCATATTAGACAAACGTAACAAAAAATAATTTATTGTTGTAATGTGTGTTTTCTATATTTATTACATGTAAGCATTAAGGGAAGGTATTGGAAATAATGCTACCATGTCATGTGCATCATGTGATTTGTAGGTTGTCATCATGATCCACTAGGTGTCAATCTAGAAGTAGTTGTTTTCCTATGTGTGAGTTGTAATAGCTATCTAGATGTGTCGTAGTCAGTGACATACATAGTATAAATATGTAATCATTGAGATCAATAAAATATAGTGAGTTTTATTTGAGTTTTGTGTGCAATCACTGTCTCAATCTCTTCCATTTTTGTTTAACACCTGTCAGCACAAGTGGGCCCCGTCTCCTTGATGGAATTTTCTTCGTCTCTATCAACATCTCAACTCTGTCCATGTTCATGTGTTTCCTATATTTGTTACATGTGTTCATTAAGGGAGGGTATTGGAAATAATTATACCATGTCATGTGTGTCATGTGATTTGTAGGTTGTCATCATGAGTTCCTAAGTGTCAATCTAGAAGTAGTTGTTTTCCTATGTGTGAGTTGGAATAGCTATCTAGATGTGTCATAGTGAGTGATCTATATACTATAAATATGTAACCATTGAGATCAATAAATTAAAATGAGTTTGATTTGTCTTGTGTGTGAAATCGCTCTTTCAATCTCTCCCATTTTTTTTACTACCCGTCAACACGAGTGGGCCCCATCTCCTTGATGGAATTTTCTCTGTCTCTGTCGTCATCCCAACTCAGTCTCTATTCATGTGATTTCCTTCTTCGCTGTCACTGCTCGCGTCTATTTGCGTTTTCCATAACAGTTACTGTTTGGTGCTAGAATCCCACGTGGATTTGACAAGATAACTCGTCTACATCTTGCAAAGGTCTTTAATGGCGCCATTTTGAATTCACAGAGGCGCCGAAAAAAATTCAAATTTTGTATTTGAAATGGAACAAATTCTGAGTAAAATTTATGAACCCGTCAACTCATTGAACGAGTAGACGATTTCATAGTATGTCGCTTGTGGCAACACATATTCCCTTGTCCCTTTTGTTACAACTCCCTCGTCCCCATTTGATTTTTTCTCGTATGTCGACTCCTTCGCTTGCCCCATTTCCATTTGCAGACTCAAGGATTTCAATTATCTTCTTTTTGCAGACTCTACGTTTTTTCAGAAATTCGCACTCCTACCTCATATGTAACTCGCCCCATTCACTTTTTTCTCCTTAGAGTCCTTTTCTCCTCTACCAACTCCTTTTGCTCCCCCCATTTCTATTTTCAAATCGTTCCATTAGGGGAATTTTGAGGTCTAAAATGGGCCTCCTAAGAAAAATGTACAATCAAAATTCACTTTATGATAACCAATCACATTTTAGGAGCTGACATCATCCTCAAAGGTTGAGGTGGCATTGTTTGAGTTAAGGTACTTACTTGTAACATTTTCAATGATGGATAAAAACTCATGGTTAACCATGGTAGTGCTCAAAGTACTTTTAAAGTCAAAGTAAAGTACTCATAATAAATGTCATTTCACACTTTTTTAATAAAATATTATTATTGTCATTTCATATTTCTGAAAGAAACAATGCATATCCCTACACAATCTTCATGTCTTTACATACTTTTTAATAAATATTATATTTGTATATTTTCATATGCTTATTTTTAAATTATATACTCATCTCATTTTATTTAATAATACAATGTCAAATCAATTATAAGTTAATATCTATGCATATGTATTATACATATGAAATTAAATTAAATAAAAATAGAACCTTGTAATTTTAGAATAAATCAAATCTATGAATAATAATATTATAATATTAATAGCAATACAAGCATATTAAAATTAAAGAAAAAAAATATATTAGTTTTGTATGATAAAAAAATTTAAATACAACTCAATTCATTTCATTATCATTATATTAATATTATATATTATTATTTATAATATTATGAAAAATAATCTAAATATTATAGGATATATATTCTTTTTTTATATTATATATTATTTTTTCTTATGCTATAAATCAAATCAATTCAATATGCAATATAAAATTAATACATAAAATAATATATTACATTTATTACATTATAGTATTTGATTATTATATAGTATATTAATTACATGTTATTATATAATTTAAATAATATAAATTTTAATCAATAGTATATTATACAATTAAGAATTTATGAATTTATATTTATAATTTATTTTAAGTTATTTAAGTACAAAGGACAAATGCATTAGTTGTTCAATGGTAATGACTTTTTCTTGAAAAACTTATTCTTATTTATAGTCATATCAATACAATATTTTTATGAATTTTATTTTGGTACAAATTTTCAATTAAATTTAACCATGGTTACATGAATTGTAATGCAAAATTTGTGAATTGAAAATTCATAAATATCGTTTTATTGGTTTAGCTATTATTTTATTATTTCCTTATGAGGCCCACTTTAGACCTCAAAATTCCCCTAATGAATCGATGACACAACTATGAACTTATTTCCAAAAAAAATTGAGTGACAGTTGTATCTCAATTTCTCTCCTAACTTTTCGGATTGTTTTAATCAATGACAAATTCTTTCTATTTGCGTGAAAGGTTTATCGTTTGAATAGAGGGGAAAGAAAGGAACAAAGATAATTTATTTTGTTTTTTTACAAATTCTCTAAATTTTTTACAATTTTCATGCATTATTTTTGCTCCTGCTAACAAATTCCCCCCCTTTCTTTTCTTTTCTTCTTCTTCTTCTTCATTTTTTTTTTTTTTTTTTTTTTTTTTTTTTTTTTTTTTTTTCCAGATTTCTAACGATTTGGGTTATTTAGAGCATGGCACACCAAGTTTTAGAGTAATGTATTTTGGGTATCCATTGAGAAAAAGGTAATTTTCTACCAAATTTCATTACATTTCCCTTTTCTGTTGCCTCTTATTTTGTTAAAAAAAATTTAGGGAGTTTTCGCAACAATGACAAGTGTGTTGTCACAATGGTGAGCAGTGAGTTGCTGCAACGACGACCCAATGAAGTGTTGCACCATTGCGACACTTCGTTGGGTCGTCATTGCAACAACTCTCTGTTCACCGATGTGACACTTCATTGGGTTGTCGTTGTAGCAACTCATTGGTCATTGTTGCAGAAACTCGTTTGTCACCGTTGTTACATATTTTCAACTAAATTTGTTGATGTTTCGCTCTGTGAGTGTTGTTTTTAGCCAAAAAAAATGAACAAGTTTACAAGGGATTGACAGCCATTAGTTGAAAAAATCTCTCTTAATCATAGTTTGAACTTGTGTGCTTACATGTGCTACACATATTTAATTACTAAGAGTATAAGAATTTAAAAATTTATAGGTTTAAATTTAGAGGGGTAGATTATGTATGTCTTTTCAAAACTGTAGATTGAGAAGGTTCATTTGACTCTCAAACAAGGGGAAGACATGCAAAACTAAAATTTGAAATTTACTTCACCTATGAATTGAAACTTTATTCACAATTATTTGTTTTTAGCACCTTTCCTTTTAAGTGAGTTTTAAAATTTGAAAATTATATAAAAATTTCTTCTCATAATTAAGAGGTTCGATGGAAAGTAACTATGCAAAACAACATTTGTCTAAGTTAATTGATGTTGTAAAACCATGATAATTGAATAAAATTTAACATTTATCTAAATTAATTGATACTAGAAAACCATGACAACGTAATAAAAAAATATTAATATGTGGGCTGGAAAGTAAGTATTCAAAACAACATTTCTCAAAGTTAATTCGTACAGAGTGGGCTAACGGGTCAATGAAACACCCTTCGTGTTTCACATCCGCTCACTACCGGTGAGGCCCTTCTGGCAAGGGTGTTACCAATGGCAGTTAACGACCGTCTGTATTTAACGTCTATATGTTTTTAACATCCGTTTACAGTAACATTTGTTTGCGTGACACGACGCAACATGGATTTTCGAAATGTCACTCACCTACAGCGTATCCACACAGAGTTGTGAAGTGACATCAACCAATTATGGCTTGCCCTTTGTATACGTAGTATGCTAAATTTGAATCCTTCACTCGACTGCAATTTCAAATTACTATCGGCTCATTAACCAAATTTATTGTAATTAAATGTTGTGGTACAATGTAAATCCCTCCACACATGGTAGGACAAAACTCACCGATTTGGGTTTCAGGGTTTTTTCCATCGGAACTCCCTTCATTGAATTTCAATTTCATGGAATTACATTTCACTAACTTAACACATTTCGAGAGTATTCCACCCTGTGTTCATTTCATCAAGAGTATTCCCCTCCTCCCCTATGTTCATTCCGTTGAGAGTATTCCTAGGCATCTCGTATGCTAATTTCATTGAGATTATTCCCCTGTATTTGCAATCGCTTCTTCTGGCACATTCAATGTCCCTTGTACATAATTGAAAATAGGAGTAAACAATATGAAATAAGAAACAAGAGTTGCGGAGGGTTACTGTTTCCAAAGGTACTTTTTTTCTAATGTTTTATTTAATGTAAGGAAAATGTTACCAATTTATATGAATTCTGCATTATTTTTCTCCAGGATATTCTAATGTTTTTCTGCTGTTTTGTTTAATGTAAGGAAAAGTTTACCAATTTATATGCATTTTGAATTATTTTTTCTTCGGGATGTTGTTCCGGGGAGTTTCCGCAATGGTGACAAGTAGTTGCCACAACGATGACGAGCGAGTCGCTGTAATGGTGACCAGTGAGTTGTCACTACAACACTTAGCTGGGTCGCCATTGCGGAAACTCACTGGTCACCGTGTGGAAACTCATTTGTCACTGGTCACTAGTCATCGTTTGGTCACTTGTCATTGGTTGTCGGTTGTCTCTCATTTGTCACCATTCTAAAATAGTAGGAAAACCTTGTTTATCTAAGAGAGAGTGAAAGTTTCTGAAGAAAGGGGAAGCTTTATTCTTCCTATTTTTTCATCATGTATGATGGATGAAATATTTTAAATTTTATAATTAGAGTTTTTTATTTTTATCTCTTTATAAGATAATTGCAATATTTAAAAGTGTGGTGTTTATTCTTGTTCGTTTCTGATGTAAAAATCATTTGAAATTTTCCATTTGCATTTTCTCATTTGATACGTGTTTAGAAATTAGAAAAAATTCCAATATTATGTATGAGTATTTTTAATTGTTATGCAAAATATATTTTTATATTTAGTAAAATTTTCTATCTATATATTTTTATATGTTCTCATTTGATATGTATTTAAAATTTAATTTTTTTCCAATTTTATGTGTGAGTATTTTTTATTTTGTTGGAGAAAATATTTTTATATTTTATATTTAAGCTTTAGAAGAATTATTCATTTGCAATTAAAAGGCTTAAAATTATTACATCAAAGCTTCACATGTTACTAGAGCTAATTAAGATTAATTGGAAAACATCCAAATTATTTCTCATAACCACTCCAAATAAATCCAATGAACATGTCCCATTACTTTTATATATAGAGATCATTTTCTTTCAATATATAATTTCATTGAATTGTAATTTTCTAGAAAATAATATTATAATAAAACTCAAAAGTTTTATTTTTATCTGAATACATGGTATGTGCATGCAAAACTGGCTACTTTGTTTTCAAGTAGTATGTGCATGTAAAATTAGCTAGTTGTGGGCTGGCAATAGTCTGTTTTTAAAATAGTATGTGCATGCAAAATTAGCTAGATGTAGCTTTATGTAGGAAAAAAATTAATGATGTAAATTTATTGACTTTATCAATACAACTTTCATATCCTAACTAGAAATATTCATTATCTTCAATAATAAGTTTTAATTTTATGGCTAAATTACATATCAAATTGGTGTATAAGACTCTTTTGTATGTAACATAAGGGACTTACTCAATTTGATTATTAAAATATATGGAAATGTATATACTTTACATTATTCTAGATTTGAACCTATGACCTCTTCAAAGGAAATCCATATTTTTAACTATTAGATTCATTGAAATTCATTAGTTAATTCATGTTCTATTACTCACTATTACTAGCAACTCACCGTTAGTTTTTCAACTCAATGTTCTATTTTTTCATACACTCTAAATATACTCATTGTTATAAATATATAGGTCGTGTCTATTTCTAACTATTACTTTAGTTTGTTTGTCCTATTATCCATTTAGTGGTTCATTAAAATTCATTAATTAATTCATGTTCTATTACTCATTATTACTACCAACTCATTGTTAGTTTGTCAACTGACTGTTCTATTTTCTCACACTTTCTAAATATACTCATTGTTCTAAATATATAGGTTGTATCTATTTCTAAATATTAGTTTAGCTTGTTTGTCCTATTATCCTATTAGTGGTTCATTAAAATTCATTAATTAATTCATGTCCTATTACTCACTGTTACTAGCAACTCACTGTTAGTTTGTCAACTCACCATTCTATTTTTTCATACTTTCTAAATATATTTAGTGTTCTAAATATATAGGTTGTGTCTATTTCTATAGATTAGTTTAGATTGTCCGTCTTATAAGTTCAATAATAATAAAAATTGAAAGTTAAAAATTTGAGAATGTCAAAATGTGACCATGAACGGATCATTGAGGATGGCATTCCATTAGAATTTTTAATTCCATTAGAATTTTTAAATTGAACTTCCCAACAATTCATTCTCCTTATATTCATATTTGAGAACTTAGAGTTAAAGTACATTATTAGCCTTTCTTTTTGTGCACTCTTAAGCTGTACATTCTAGCTAGTACTAAGTGTTACAAAATTATTTTCATTAATATGGCAAGACTTTATTATTATGTTAAAAATTAATTCAAAGATATCCCAAATACTACTATAATATAAGGATGTAGCATATCATAATTTTCTTGTTTGCTTCTGATTGTAAAACTATCATGTTTATATTGCATTTTTCTTTTTTTTATGGACCATCATTTTTTCTTTTCAAAATTTTTATTGTTATCTTAGTACCATGTTTTACAAAGCAATTTTATAGTATGTTTGCATGAACAACTTTATATTAGAAGTTATCTGTCAACGGACATCCATAGTAGTCTATCTATACATGAATGAAAAATGTACATATCATATTTTATAATGAAATTTACTTTATGATTGTTTTAGACATCTACAACATTATAAGATTCATTCAAATGAAAAATGTACCATGTTTTGTAATTTGCAATTTTACTATTCATTAAATAACTTGGAAAAACATCTTTAAACAAAACGTAAAAATCATATAGTAACATTATAAGAATGATAATGCAAAATGTACTAGCTAAATTAAAATTTACTTCATTTCTACATATTCAAGAATTTAAATATGTAAAACCTTTGTAAGCATCAAACCATGCATCATGAAAATTGTACAATGTATTATAATGAAATTTTATAGTATGTTTGCATGAACAACTTTATATTAAAAGTTAACTATCAACCGACATCCATAGTAGCCTTTCTATACATTAATGAAAAATGTACATACCATATTTTATAATGCAATTTTAAGTTATGATTGTTTTAGACATCTACACCAAATTATAAGATTCATCCAAATGCAAAAAACCTATAGTAAATTCAAACAACGATTCAAATATGTTATTTGAAATACTATTTATATATCAAAGATAATCATCGTGATATTATTTAAATTATATAATTTATAAATGTTTAAATTTAGAAAATTAATAAAAATTATCATATAGTAAAAATATATACAAGTTAATGTATATATGTACATAATTGTGCACCTCCCTTGGTGGGTTAGTCTCATGGCATAGTGCATCGATGGACCATTTAACAACGTGTTCAGCTAAGACAAGTTGATTTGCAGAGTGGTCCATTTGATACATTCCCGTGCACTATCATGTTCTCATTTTCCATGGCCAGTCTCAAAGAAATTCTAACAATGTTTAATGTGGGTTTTATATGGATACGATACAACCAAAAGAATGATCGTGAAGATTTGAATTGACCTTTGCATCCATATGACCATATCCAATGGTCATTGAATTTTATTCCACAACCTTTCAATGAGTCATAAATATTATCAAATCAATAATGTATGAAATGTGTATCATGTGTACGGTCATCGCTGATATAAAAGTGATATTCTTTAATAACATGTTGATTTTCACTGGTGCTTTCTATATGATCAAAAGGCCATTTATAATTTCTATATAGAACATGTAAAAACATAGATACTTGGTCAGAATGATAATATTCTCTTTGTATTTCATTTTGTGCAACAAATGTGTAATTTTTTGCAAACTCAACTATAGAAAAAATGGTCCCTCATGGAAACATTTCACGATTGTTTTTTAACTGCAGGTCATACCATTGAGCTCTATGAGAATGGTTGTTGTATTTATAAATTTTTGTCTCAAACTTCTTAAAAACCTATATCACAGAAATTTCTTCTTGTTGTAAATAAATTCTTCTAGCACTTGTACTACTACATCTTCTTTTGTAAGCTTGGTAGGACCTTTTTGTTTCATCCATATCAAAATTGAGCAATTTGCATCCATATCCTTGATGTTAGGTGGCCTCAACCTGCCTAGAGGGAAACTAGATCTGTTGGCCACCTAACAACATGATAAGCCATCCAGTAACAAAAAATAATAAGGCTAATCATCTATGCCAGATAAGTATGACTATATTTGAACTTCCCAGAAGATAAATAGATAAAAACACTACTACAACAATAAACATATTTAACATTATGAAAATTTTGCATGCAAAATGAATATAAACAAAGGGACTTCCATCAAGCTACTCTTCCTCAGACTCAACATGGGCAAGGTCCTTCATGCTGGAGCCAGGAAGCTCAGTATGAGGAATGAAAGGGGTATGTTTTTCAATTCGTATTAGGATCCTATTATGAATATGTAACTGGAACTGAATTGCATCAAATTCTTTGTTTTAATATGTAAATCTATTGGTGGTCGTGGCCACCCTAGTTGGGATTTATTTCAATGCTTTAGCTAGAAGGCTCTTCATCAACCAATATAAGTGAAGGGGTTGCTTAAACTAAGTGGTCATACAAGGACAGGCTATGAAGTGAGACACGATTCTGTGGTCTCCTTAATAATGTCCATGATCCAAGCAGTCTAATTTCGCACATCTTCTTCCCATTCCTCAAGCCAGGCTTGACGGACAGGACAAGGTGTCTTCATGGTATGTTGTTGTTTCTTAATTAATTATAATGGAAACAGATTTCTGGCCTTAAGATTCCCCCCCCCCCCCCCGAGGAGTTGGATTGGGCATCACTTAGTGACCCCTAAGCTCTACTGAACGAGCTGCCTAAACTCTAGTTCGTCTTGCCCTTACCAAAGGGGGAGTGAGCCATAAGTTCATGGTAATTGCAATTAACTTTATTGATAGATAGATATATTTTAAACCAACCAAGTGGAGATGAAGTCCTAGAAACACAGAGCTTCCAGGGGTCGCCATGGAGTCAAGAACCTCCCATAGGACACGAGTGAGAGGCCAACAACTAAACCATTCCCCACTTCATACGCCAACAAATTGAGACATTAATTCCACGATTCTCTTTTATGAACTAATTTAACAACTCTATCTGAGTGGTGTCCAAGATATGTTTTGCATGTTCTTCATACTGATTTTGTGTTATTCTTCGCCACATCACATCCCTTACTTTTGGTGAAACATGTTAATTTTTCATTCAATATTCATATATTATTTTTTTAACATCTTCTGCAAGTCTATCTCTGTATGGTTGCCTACAAATAACTATCCAACAAGCAAGCTCACCATTTACATCTATTTGCAATTGAAATTTCCTATGTTTGTGCAATGTTTTTCATGAGGTCCCTAATGCTTTTTCCAAAGATTTTACCAAATGATTTTCTTTAGTACTTGGTGAAACTACTCCCATTTGTATTTCTCTATGTGCATCTATATCACTTTTTTTTTTCTAAATCTTCCAAATGATATTAGATCACTATTTATATTTTGAATCACATTTTCCTTCACATTTTTATCTTTCGTTGATTTTTTAATACCCAATTGTGTTGTAGTTTCTTTTAATTTTTATGATGTTAAGACACCTCTCAAAATTTGAGCTTGAACTGTCACATTTTCATCTTTGAAGAAGTTATCGATAATGAGCTTAACACTATATTGTAACAAACCTTATTAAAATCCATGTAAAAAAAATATAAGACCAAGGTCATGGGACATGTATTCCAAGCTGAATGGTGGGAAAAACATCCTAGTGGGTGTTCATTAGGTTTATTATGGTGAAAGGAAATTGGAAAAGGCAATGGCAAAGACTCAGGAAAGGTAAGAGGGAATATTTGGCATTTATTTGTGAAAATAATGGAAAAGAGGAGAAAAGGAAGGTGAAATGTTATAGGTTGCATGTGAGGAGGAAATTTGAAGGAAAATAATGAAAAATGAATAAAATAGAGGTCTCATTGATAAAAAAACTTCTTAGGATGAGTTGGCAAGATTTTATCAATTCAACCTTTTTTTTTCAGTTCAATTTTGGAGCTCTCATTATATTCTCTCTCTCATACTTTTGGAGACTTAAGAGTTTTTCTTGGAGAAATTTGGAGGAGTGTGGCATACTTTGGATTTGGAACAAGAAGCAAGAGGAAAGGATGGAAAGCACAAGAGGATACAGGGATCAGCGACTACAACTCAATTTCTTTACAGATATTGAGTTGTATGTATGGTTTTCTCACTAGTTTTGGCATGCATGACATATGCATGTGGTTTTTTGGTTATGATCTGTCATTGTCATGGAGGATTTCTTGGATTGACAGTGGATTTGCCTAGCCTTGTCATTTCCTGGATAACCATGGTGTTGTGGGTTCATTTCCATTGTTTGTTTTCTAGTTGGTTCTCATGCTCCTTTAGTTGTGGGTTGAGTTACTAGTTCTTGGAGCCTTGGTTGGATAAACGCTTTGGAGCATCATAAAAACTTTGGTTGAGTTAATATTCCTACAGCCTTGGTTGGAAAAAAACTCTCGAGCCCTTGGTGGGTTGAGTTACTAGTCCTGGAGCCCTTGGCTGGACAAACTCTTTGGATCTCAAAAGGATATATGGGTTGAGTTACTGGTCCCGGAGCCTTGGCTGGAACAAATGCTTTAGAGCCCTGGACATCTTGGGTGGAGACCAATCTGGTGATGGTTGTTATGTCTAATCATGAGGTAGAATAACTGGTTGAGGGTTCAGGTAGTTTTGCCTTTGAAAGCCCTGGTTTGGTTTTGATTGATGTGTTTTATGAGAACCCACATTCATGCTTGGAATATGGCACGTGGGTGACTAGTTGAAGAGAGATTTGGCTCAACCATGTCTATGGTCAGGTGGAATGTGGAATTCCTAGACTTGGTTGCACTTTGCTTATGGAAATAGGATATATCTTCCTCTTATATTAATGGGTAAATATGCTTGTTATTATGTGGCTTTTATGGATGTTATGTGCTCATCATTTTAGTTGTTTATATGTTGGTTATGAATGTGTTTGATGATGATGATGATGTATGGCTCTCATCATGTTTTTATTTGTAAATAAATAGACAATGTATATGTGCCCAATTAGATGGTAATGCAGTTGAGGTAATAATGATTCTTAGAAATTCTCAGATAAGTATGAGACCCCTATGCTCAGATCTGTTATTTAAATCCATAGATTACATATTTGTGACATGTTTGATGAGATGTTTGTCATGGCTAATAGGGGTCCAGTCAAGTCCTTGTTCAAATGTTTAATTTTGCATCAATATTTCGTTGTTATATTTCATATTTGAAAGTCTCATGGTGTTCTGGGAAGTGAAATAGGTTCTAGGCCTGAAAAAGTGGCTCAAATCTCGAGGACACTGGCATATATATGAGGAAAAAATCCCTTGATGCATGCATGCCAATGTTGTGGGAGCATCCAAACCTTCCCAGACGCACCCTTGTCCATATCAAGGGAGAGTTCGAGGGTTTAATAGTCTGAAATCCCAGTGGGACCTAGGGGTTGGTTACCTAATTGGTTGGGATGGTTACTAGGAGTTTTGTTGTTGATCTGCATTGGTTTGTGTGACGCGTTTCCATCGATTCCACTTCCTTAAGCTCACATAGGAGGTTGAATTAGATCATAGTATCCTCTAGTCACATGTTTACCCCATTTGGTCAGTTACTTGGGTAGATGTGAGAGCAGAGTGTTATAGAGTGCTATAAGAGCGTGGTTTCACTCTCCTTGGGTGGTGTCTGGTTTTCGGTCTCTTTGTGTGGTATCTAATACCAGAGACTAGTGTCAGAGCATGGTTGTACTCTCCTTGGGTGGTGTCTAGTTTCTGGTTTCTTTGTTTCATATCTTATACCACATATTGGTATCATAGTGTAGTTGCACTCTCCTTGGGTGGTGTTTAGTTTCCATTCTATTTGTGTGATATCTGATATGCCAGAGTGGTATTAGAGCATGGTTGAGCTATCCTTGGGTGGTGTCTAGTTTTCGGTCTCTTTGTGTGATATCTGATACCACATAGTGGTATCAGAGTGTGGTTGCACTCTCCTTGGGTGAATGTGTTTTTCATGCATACATGTTGATTGCATATGTGTTCCTTATGCTTGCGGTCTATGTGCTTCTTTCATATGCATGGTGGTGGTCATTGTTGCAGTTGTGTCACCACGTGGAAGTTGATGGTGTTGTTGTTGGATGTGATCATCATCAGTGCATGTCGGTTATGCATTTGTTATGCATGTGAGTGACTATATGTTGTTATGCATGCACTTTCATGGTTAACACTGTTGTCCAAGAGGTCATTGTATGCATTTTACGTCATCGCGATTTTTTTGGTATGTTATGATGTTGGTGTTTTGGTTGAGATAGAAAAAGAGATGCATATCATTAAATTGAAGTTGCGGCACTTGAATTTGGGGTAAGAGAAAATGGTAATACAAGTATTGTATGATTGGCATACATGTAAGTTAATGGATTGTTATATGCATTAGAATTATATACATGTTTTTCATTGTATTGTTGTTGTGGTTACATGTGTGATAGATGTTAGTGAACCAGTGTGGTCATATGCACACATGTTGAATAGTCATGAGTGGTAGTAACTTGTTATATGAATTTTTGTTGTTTTATGTTAGTTAACCTGATAATTGTGCTATATTTTGTCGATGAGCATGTTAGATGTTAGATTGTTGTTGTTATATGTTATTTAACTTGATGATTAGGGTTATTTAATTAAGATATTGATGTTATATGTATCGTGCTAAGTTGTATTGGCCTATGTAGATGGTTAGGGTTATGACATTCAGGTATGAGTCGACTTATATGTGATATTGCATGGTATTAATCTAGACTGATTATGCATATGTGATTTTTATGCATGAATGAAATTTTTATATGAGTCTATGACGTGAACATATTAGCTAGTTATTGTTATTAATATCATGACCTTATTTATGTTTGAGTTGATGTGTTGTGAATTCATATCGTGCTAATCTAGATTGATTGTTCAGAAAAGATAGCCTCCCCTGAGATACATTAAGGTATGAGTTTTCTTATGTTGATTATGTCATCTATCTGGTGTTGAGTGTTTGGTGTCTATTATGTCGTCTAGTTGATTTATCTAACATGGTGCATTTATATTTTGTTTGAATGTTTGATTAATCACATGATATGAGTATGTGTCTATAAGATTGCATGAAAAAATGATCTTGTTGTAAGATGATCGTACTAATACATATGTGTTGAGACAATTGATATGTACTTGACTGTAAGTAGGTGATAGTTGTAGCATTATGTATTATGACTGAAGAATGTGAGTTAATTATTGACTATGACATGGTTGTTATACTTTGTAAAGGTTGGTTTCAAATTAATAGATATGTTGTCTTCATATTTAAAACATGGTGTTGACATGCGCATTTAGTTACAAGGCAACGTGATTGGCACATAAAGGTAATATAATTGGTATATTGTTATATTTATTAATGCACTGACATTTATGTGGTTATGTTTGTAGAAATTATACAAACAATATGTGTACCAATGGATTCAATCTGATCATGCAATATAATAGAGAAAGATACTAAATCCTTCTACAATTAATTTGCGGAAATTAAACACGATCGCACAATCACACCAAGTAAGAGAATGAAAATCAATCCATAACACAGATATTTTTCGTGGGGAAAGAAACTGCTCAAAACCCCTCTATCTCTATTGTATAATGAACCAAGGAATCATGAAACAATACAATGTAGTCTTCTCACAAGAGTCTGCTGCACTATCCTGACTATCTCACATTGATCCAGAAAAAAAATGGTCCAACACTTAGCCAATTCTCATCCTGCCTTGCTCATGCAATCCCTAGGAAATTAATCCCTATTAAAGAGGATAATTATCCTTCCTTGATTGCGCAATAATACATCATGGGCATCCTATGGTGTGTATAATTGCACCCGGGCAATTTGCTAAAAATACAAATGATAGATGACTTCCCTTTAACCTCTATCTCAACTAGGTCTTCATCAAAACTGACATGCATGTAGCTATTAATATTAAATCATCAGTCACTTGACAGATCATTAAATCTGATTTAATTCACTTGACCTCTCACTAGTGCAATAATCAGTTACAACTAGTTAAACTATTTTTAAATCAATTAATTGAGTTAACTAATTTCTCATGCATTAAACTAATACAGTAACTGCAACTTGGACTCTAAAACAAATAAAATCACTCTAGATGCCTCACCAACCACCCTCATCTAAAATTTCATGAGCTAATAGAGTCTATCACACTCAATTAACTATTACAAGTGATTAGGAGATAAGATTACAATTTATTGTCCAATTTATTTAAGGGATAAATAAATTTGACACACATTTATTCTAATTTAATTAATAAATAATTAAATCAAAAGCCTCCATGGTAGCCATTTCTGGATGCCATTTTCTATATTGCCAATTTAATTGTTTCTGGTTGCAAATCTCAACAAGATTTAATCTGAGCATGCGATAAGCTAAAGAAAGGTACTGAATCCTTCTACAAATTAATTGCAGAAAACAAGAACTCTCGCTAATCAAAAAAATTAAAGAAAGAAGCAAATCAATCCACAACACAGATATTTTACTGGGGAAATATTACTGCTCAAAACCCCTCTATCTTCTATTGTATATTCACTAAGGAATCATTAAACAATTAAAATGCACTCTTCTCACAAGAGTTTCCTGCACTCTGATCCGGAAAAAATCGACCAACACTTAGCCAATTTTCAGCCTCTACTTAGCCTGCCTTGCTTGCATAATTTATGTGGAATTCAATCCCTATTCTTTAGGAAATTCAGCCTTCCAAAACTATGCAATGCTCATGGGAAATTCTATGGGTGTTTTACTACATGCGGGCAACCTACTAATAATACAAATGATATTTAACATCCCTTTACCTTTGTCTCAACTGGGTCTCCAGTGGAACTGACATGCATGAGAAATCAGTTAACTCAATTAATTGAGTTAAAATCAGTTTAACTAGTTGTAATTGTTTGTTGCACTAGTGAGACATCAAGTGAATTAAATCAGATTTAATTCACATGCGGTGATTTGTCATGTAACTGATGATTTACAACAAATCAATCCACAACACATATACTTTTCCTGGGGAAAGCAACTGCTCAAAAACCCCCATCTCTATTGTATAATAAACGAAGGAATCATGAAACAATACAATGCACTCTTCTCACAAGAGTCTGTTGCACTATCCTGACTGTCTCACACTGATCCAGAAAAAATTGGTACAACACTTAGCCAATTCTCAACTTGTCTTCAGCCTTCCTTGCTCATGCAATCCCTAGGCAATTAATCCCCATTAAATATGATAATTAGCCTTCCTTGACTGCGCAATACATCATGGGAATCATATGGTGTGTATAATTGTGCCTGGGTAATTTTCTAAAAATAAAATTGATATATAATTTCCCTTTAACCATTGCCTCAACTGGGTCTTCATCATAACTGACATGCATGCAACTATTAATAGTAAATCATCAGTCACTTGATAGATCATTAAATCTTATTTAATTCACTTGACCTCTCACTAGTGCAACAATCAATTACAACTAGTTAAACTGATTTTAACTCAATTAATTGAGTTAGCTGATTTCTCATGCATTAAACTAATACAGTAACTGCAATTTAGACTCTAAAACAAATAGAATCACTCCACATGCCTCACCAACCACCCTCAACTCAAATTTCATGAGTTAACTGAGTCTATCACACTCAGTTAACTATTACAAGTGATTATGAGATAAGATTACAATTTATTGTCCAATTTATTTAAGGGATAGATAAAGTTGACACACATTTATTCTAACTTAATTAAGAAATAACTAAACCAAAAGCCTCCATGGTAGCCATACCTGGATGTCATTTTATGGATGTTGTTTCTAGATGCCAATTTCACTGTTTCTTGTTGCAAATTTCAACAATGTTAGTATGATGAAGGGATTGCATGCCAAAAGAGACTGCCATGAAACCTTGGAAAAAATATTAGGTTGATTTTTCCTTCAGAAGCACTAGGAACCATGGGGGATTGAGTCATGGTGTTTGTTACAAGCCTTGTGATTTTGGTCTGTTGTGGTTTTTTGCACTGGATTTGTGGCTTTGTTTATGTTTAGTGTATGGCCATACCAATTTGTTTATGGTGTCATATTTTTATTGGTTTTCATGGTTTTCTTCTTGTTTGTTTCTTATTCTTTCCTTTTGTTTGAGTCTTGGGAATTGGCTAGGAAAGAGGAAAGTTGATGGAGCTCTGGGAGATATGAATGGAACCTGATAAGTAATTTAAGACTCATATGAAGCTTAGTGCATGTATAAGGGAAACTAAAGTCAAGAATATGCCAACTAGTTGAAATGGTTGGGTCCATTGGGATAAATGGATGGTGGTAGGACAATTATGAGAAAAGTAACCAGAAAGTAAATTAAATGGATTTGAGGCTTAAGGTTCCTTGGCTATGTTGGGAACTGTTTTTCTCAATGTTGTGCATGTTGTGGAGGAATAAAGGGAGTTCTCTTAGCCAACACCTTATGATATCTAGAAATTGTGTTGTGATAATGATTATGTTGGTGTTTATATATGTATGTATGTATGTCGCGTCTGACAGGGTCGTCATGAATCATGATTTTTCAATGTTTATATGTATATATGTGTGTATGTATGTCATTGTCTGATAGGATCATGACTTTTTTAATGTTAATGATTATATATATATATATATATATATATATATATATATATATATATATGTTTGTATGTATGTATCTATTCCATTGTATGACAGGGTTTTAAATGATCCTTCTTGTGGAGGAATGATTACTTATGCAAGTGAATGGCATGAAGAGGTTCTTAGTCTTATGAGGAATCAAGTGGGAAGAGTAATCCCGATAGTTCTATGAGGTCATTATCATGTGGACATGAATTGATACTATATGCTTGTACTATGCATATATTTATGTTATGGATAGATAATGCTTGAGGGGTACATCAACAAAGTGAAAATAGTGTGCTTTGTAGCATACGAGGATAAGCATGGAGAAGCAAGGTTGCTTGTGGAGTCAGTGTGTGCCCTATGGATGTGTATTATTATTGTTGTGTATATGTTCTACATGTTTTATATTATGTGATTGTACCTATGGTGATGTGTAAATGTAGCATATGTAGTATTGTGTACATATGATGATTGTACGTATGTTGTATATATGGTGTTGTGTGTATTGCATATTTAATTCTAGGTATAGATGGTGTTATGTACATGTTGGATATGCGGTGTTGTGTGCATATTGTACTATGTGCATGATGGATATGTGATGTTGCGTGCATATGGTGTTGTGCGCATGTTGGATATGCAATGTTGTGTACGTACAGTGCTATGTGCATGTTGCATATGCAGTGCTATGTAAATATGGTGTTGTGTGTGTGGTGTAAATATGGTGCTATGTACATATGGTTTTGTGTACATGTTTGTACACGTGGTGTTGTGTACATGTTGTACATGTGGTGTTGTGTGTAGGTGGTGTCGTGTACATGTCGTGCATGTGCCGTTGTGTACATGAAGTGTCATGTACCTGTCGTGCATGTGGTGTTGTTTACATGTGGTATTGTGTACACATTGTGTTAGACTCGGTCCTGTCAGTCCCTTGTCAGAATCAAATTCTCCAAAGTTCATTTCTCGTCATTTGCAGTCATTGGTGTTACTGTGGTCCAGAAAAGAGTCATTTCAGAGTCAAGGTCTTATAGTTGGTCTTCAAACATGTCGAATGATGCCTACAGGCTAGAAGAAGGTTCAGTGAGTTTCTATTTCAAGATGGTTATCAATGCGAGATTGATTCTTCTTCAAAACCCTGTTTTGAAGAAGAAATCGTTAAAATGTGTTTTCAAATATGTAATTATTGAATTTTTTCAGTCTTGAAGAGTTTAGAGGTAGCCTTGGTTATCCTTTGCTAGGATATGCCACCAACCTTGCAAAAGAGTGACAAGATTCATCATCAGCGCAAAAGTCAGTGGAAACTAAGAACGGAATATGTGTTAAAGGTGAGAGTTCACTGTGTGTTATCATTGCGCGCGGCGCATACAAAGTGGGCGCGGCGCATATAATGCGCGCGGCGCACAGGGAAAAGTTGGTCAGTGTATTTTTGTGTGGGTGCGGCGCACTGGGAGTGCGCGCGGCGCGTTGAGCCCTCCGGCCCAAACTCATCAACGTTTAGCGATTTTTCAAATTCAAATCATCTTCCTGCTCCAAGTTGAAGATGCTGTTAAGGTTGCCCAAATGGGTTATGGTAGGGATACATCAAGAATGGGAGGAGTCACAAGTTTTAAAGAATGCAGTAGGATTAAACGCCGATTCGAAAATTTCAAATCATGGCTTTGGGCCTTCGCTACCGGACTGAAGGAATTCACAGGCTTCAAATTCAGATTGCAGGCGGCAATGCTTTCTTGTGAAATGAGCATCCTTGGAAGGGTGTTTTCTATATTTTTTATTATCAAGCTGCTGCCCCATTTCCTTTTAATGATTTTGACAATTGGTTAGTCCCTCCTGGTTCCTCGAACTGGAGAAGTTGCACTAAGAAAGTCTATTCCTGCAAATACAGCTATGAAAAGCATTCAGGACTTATTGGATGACATTTACTACTTGTTAAGATTTCCTCAAAGAAAGCCATATGGTACAATGGAGGGAGATGTAAAAAGTGCTCTTCAGATTGCAACAAATGCGAAGGATTCAATATTAGGTTCAGTTCCATTGGATATGAAAGAAAGGGGGTTACAATTGTACAACTTCCTTATTGATGGTCAGGGAGGGCTGCAAGTCCTTATTGAATCCATAAAAGAAAAAGATCCAGACAAGGTCTCTATGAACCTTTCATCTTCATTGGATTCGATTGCTCAGTTGGAACTCTTACAGGCTCCAGGTTTACCATATCTCCTACCTGAACAATATCAGCAGTATCCAAAGTTGAATGGAAGAGCCACGGTAATGTTTACAATGGAGAAAGGAGATAATTCAATGTTTTCTGTGTCAAGTGGAGGTGGGCTCCAAAAAACAGCTACCATCCAGGTTGTTCTTGATGGATATTCGGCTCCTCTTACAGCAGGGAACTTTGCAAAACTTGTGATAGATGGAGCATATAACGGACTTATGCTGAAAACTACTGAGCAAGCAGTCATTTCTGACAATGAGCGTGCTGAAGCTGGGGTTTAGCCTACCTATAGAGATAATGCCAGTTGGTGGGTTTGAACCGTTGTATAGGACAACATTGAGTGTTCAGGTTGGCAAGCTACCTGTGCTCCCCTTATCTGTATATGGAGCAATTGCAATGGCACACAACCCAATATCAGAGGACTACTCATCACCATCACAATTTTTCTTTTATCTATATGACAAGCGCAATGCTGGTCTAGGGGTACTTTCATTTGATGAGGGGCAATTTTCTATTTTTGGATACACAATAGTGGGCAAGGAGATACTTCCACAACTCAAAACAGGAGACATTATCAAATCGGCCAAGTTAGTGGATGGTCTTGATCACCTTGTGTTGCCATCTTCAAGTACCTAGAATCTTTCGTTCATTTCATTCAAATTCAATTCCAGAGTTGTAAGCATATATCGGTCCATCCGAACTCTATTTTTTCAGCAATGTAATAAGGAGCAGAAGTTGTGATAGATTTTAGGAATTATAGACTTTGTAAATTGGTAAATCCATGTATTACTCAAGCAAATGTCGGTCTGTCCTACTTGGATTTATCATCATCTCCTCCCGCGTTCCGCTTTTAGCAGAATTGCCCCCATTTTCTCTCTATAAATACAAACTCATCATAATTGGAGGAATATTAATCGAAGCATTCGAAGAATTTCGTTATTGAAGAAACTAAAACCAAACCGGCGATGGGGTCACAAGGGAAACCAAAGGAAGGCTTCAACGAGTGCGTTCTGGTGACTGGAGGCGCTGGTTTTATCGGAAGGCGCACTGCCTTGCAGCTCCTCGAGAATGGCTACGAGGTTTATATCATCGACAATTTAGATAACTCCATTGAAGAAACAATGAACAGAGTGAGGGATTTAGTTGATCAGCATTCGGCCAAAATCTTCACTTTTCTGGGGGATCTTTGCAACAAAGAGGATGAAGAGGAGGTTTTCTTTTTTCATTGGCCAAATTCGGTGCTGTGATACATTTTTGCTGGATTGAAGGCTGTTGGTGAATGTCAACGACCGCAAAGCCAAAATTAAACAAAGATATCAAATATAGCAGAAAGATAGGAACGAATTTGCCTATTTTTATCCTCAGTCATGATTTCATGGGATCTTTGCTCCAGATTTTGTCCTTTAATGGGTCATCAGAGAAATTCAGATGGAGCATTGTTTTGTCTTCAGAAAAGATGATTGGTTCTTTACTTTTGTTTGTTAATAGTGATTAAACAACACCCTATTTTTATCAGTTTGTTATTATACCTTTGAAGGTATTTATTGTAGTGTAAATCATTTTGTAGAGGAGAGAGTTCTGGGAAACATAGGAGAGATAACAGAGCTTCATTGTACAGCTTTGATAGAGGAATAATGGAAGGATGCAGCTCTGGTTCATAACATCCCTGTGGTGTGAGTTTAGCGAATGCTTTTTTTTTTCTTTTTGTCTCATATGTATCTCGTTATGTTTTTCATTTCATTCATAATCGTTTCAAGCTGAAAGCTTTTGCAGTAAGAGAGGTAGAATCCAAATTTGTTGCTCTGCCTTGGGAAGCGTTTAGGATTTGTGTATTTTCTTCTGTTGGAAAGGATTCATTGTTTAATGCCCTTTTCAACTTTCTTCAACAATCTTTACATTCCAGATTATTTCAAATTTAATTGTTAAACTTCACTCCTATCTTGCCTTATGGAATAATCTGTGCCTTTTGATTAAATCTCTGCTCTTGCTGTCTTTGCCCCATACAGCCCAGAAAACCCAGTCATTTATTAAAAACCTCATTCATATCTATTTACTAGCCTAAAATCAGTTCCCATTTTAAGTCATCTCGCACCCTATTGCTTATTTTATCGAGATTGACTGGAGAGAGCCCTCTCCTGTCCTCGTAGGGCTAGCTATGAGGCTGAGTTTGGTTTGATGTTGCCTCGAGTTTTTCCTTCTTCAGCGTGAGGCAGATTCGAGCGCTAACATAGTAGTGACCATACTGGGAAAGACTTCTCCCCGGTAAAGGATGACAAAGTTCAGATCCGATTGCTGATGGTGGATAGCAGTCAGACACCTGAAGGCTGAAACATTCACCTGGCGACTCCAACTCGATCCAGGGATTCCAATGCTCGTTGATCCACTCATGCAATGGTAGGGTATGTGGCAAACCCTGCGCTTTGTGAAGTTATAAAAGAGGTTAGAGATCAGTTAGCGGATATTGAAATTAATGAAGAATTTTTCATGGTCATGCTTCAATGTTTGAGATCTCCAAAGTTTCCCCTTGAAGCTAAAACTGGTGTCTGCGAGTTAGTTGTTGAAATATTTGAGAAGGAGATATAGCATTTGAATGATCAGATCCAATCATATGAATTCCAAGATCCCAGAAAGTTCTTGGAAACTCTCTCTCCTTCAAAACAAGAACCAATAGAGCTACCTACGGATGTTTGTATTGACAGTGTGCAGCTGGAAGTATGTATTGCAGAGTTGGGGTAGCAATCAGATTCTGGCTTTTGTGATCCTGTTGCAACATACATGGAAATGTTTTTCAGTCTGAATGATAGATCAACTTGTCTTTTACATGACCAGACTCATTATGCGCGTGTATGGCTGCCAGCAATTACATCTGTGATCTGGTTGAAGCACTCTCAAGCAGCATTCTTCTCATATTTACTTGAATGGTTGACCTGGCATTACAGCATTACTTGATCCATGGACTCTGCAGCAAATTAGGGTAGATAAATAAGCAGCCAAAGGGCAGCATCTTGTTCCAGTTTCATTGCAGCTTTGGTTTGAAGTTTGTTAAGTCAGTTTTTCAGTTATTTCAGTCTTGAGATCGAATCAGTTTGAGTTCAGTTTCAGTTTAAAAATTGAGTCAAAAGTCGTGTCGATTTGTCAAATAATGAACTCCATAGCCCAATGGATGGAGGCACTGTCTGCTCTCCCAAAGATCTGCAGTTCTTGGCACCTCCAAGAAGCGACAGCTGCCATCCCCATTGGAGCCAATGTTAGACTCGGTCATGTCAGTCCCTTGTAAGAATCAAATTCTCCAAAGTTCATTTCTCGTCATTTGCAGTCATTGGTGTTACTGTGGTCCAGAAAAGAGTCATTTCAGAGTCAAGGTCTTATATTTGGTCTTCAAACATGTCGAATGATGCCTACAGGCTAGAAGAAGGTTCAGTGAGTTTATATTTCAAGATGGTTATCAATGCGAGATTGATTCTTCTTCAAAACCCTGTTTTGAAGAAGAAATCGTTAAAATGTGTTTTCAAATATGTAATTATTGAAGTTTTTCAGTCTTGAAGAGTTCAGAGGTAGCCTTGGTTATCCTTTGATAGGATATGCCACCAACCCTGCAAAAGAGTGACAAGATTCATCATCAGCGCAAAAGTCAGTGGAAACTAAGAACGAAATATGTGTTAAAGGTGAGAGTTCACTGTGTGTTATCATTGCGCGCGGCGCATACAAAGTGGGTGCGGCGCATATAATGCGCGCGACGCACAGGGAAAAGTTGGTCAGTGTATTTTTGTGTGGGCGTGGCGCACCAAACCAGCGCGGCGCACTGGGAGTGCGCGCGGCGCGTTGATTCCTCCGGCCCAAACTCATCAACGTTTAGCGATTTTTCAAATTCAAATGATCTTCCTGCTCCAAGTTAAAGATGCTGTGAAGGTTGCCCAAATGGGTTATGGTAGGAATACATCAAGAATGGGAGGAGTCACAAGTTTTAAAGAATGCAGTAGGATTAAACGCTGATTCGCAAATTTCAAATCATGGCTTTGGGCCTTCGCTACCGGACTGAAGGAATTCACAGGCTTCAAATTCAGATTGCAAGCGACAATGCTTTCTTGCGAAATGAGCATCCTTGGAAGGGTGTTTGCTATATTTTTTATTATCAAGCTGCTGCCCCATTTCCTTTTAATGATTTTGACAATTGGTTAGTCCCTCCTGGTTCCTCGAACTGGAGAAGTTGCACTAAGAAAGTCTATTCCTGAAAATACAGCTATGAAAAGCATTCAGGAATTATTGGAGGAAATTTACTACTTGTTAAGATTTCCTCAAAGAAAGCCATATGGTACAATGGAGGGAGATGTAAAAAGTGCTCTTCAGATTGCAACAAATGAGAAGGATTCAATATTAGGTTCAGTTCCATTGGATATGAAAGAAAGGGGGTTAAAATTGTACAACTTCCTTATTGATGGTCAGGGAGGGCTGCAAGTCCTTATTGAATCCATAAAAGAAAAATATCCAGACAAGGTCTCTATGAACCTTTCATCTTCATTGGATTCGATTGCTCAGTTGAAACTCTTACAGGCTCCAGGTTTACCATATCTCCTACCTAAACAATATCAGCAGTATCCAAAGTTGAATGGAAGAGCCACGATAATGTTTACAATGGAGAAAGGAGATAATTCAATGTTTTCTGTGTCAAGTGGAGGTGGGCTCCAAAAAATAGCTACCATCTAGGTTGTTCTTGATGGATATTCGGCTCCTCTTACAGCAGGGAACTTTGCAAAACTTGTGATAGATGGAGCATATAACGGACTTATGCTGAAAACTACTGAGCAAGCAGTCATTTCTGACAATGAGCATGCTGAAGCTGGGGTTTAGCCTACCTATAGAGATAATGCCAGCTGGTGGGTTTGAACCGTTGTATAGGACAACATTGAGTGTTCAGGATGGCGAGCTACCTGTGCTCCCCTTATCTGTATATGGAGCAATTGCAATGGAACACAACCCAATATCAGAGGAATACTCATCACCATCACAATTTTTCTTTTATCTATATGACAAGCGCAATGCTGGTCTAGGGGTACTTTCATTTGATGAGGGGAAATTTTCTGTTTTTGGATACACAATAGTGGGCAAGGAGATACTTCCACAACTCAAAACAGGAGACATTATCAAATCGGCCAAGTTAGTGGATGGTCTTGATCACCTTGTGTTGCCATCTTCAAGTACCTAGAATCTTTCGTTCATTTCATTCAAATTCAATGCCATAGTTGTAAGCATATATCGGTCCATCCAAACTCTATTTTTTCAGCAATGTAATAAGGAGCAGAAGTTGTGATAGATTTTAGGAATTATAGACTTTGTAAATTGGTAAATCCATGTATTACTCAAACAACTACCGGTCTGTCCTACTTGGATTTATCATCATCTCCTCCCGCGTTCCGCTTTTAGCAGAATTGCCCCCATTCTCTCTCTATAAATACAAACTCATCATAATTGGAGGAATGTTAATCGAAGCATTCAGAGAATTTCGCTATTGCAGAAACTAAAACCAAACCGGTGATGGGGTCACAAGGGCAACCAAAGGAAGGCTTCAACAAGTGCGTTCTGGTGACTGGAGGCGCTGGTTGTATCGGAAGCCACACTGCCTTGCAGCTCCTCGAGAATGGATACGAGGTTTATATCATCGACAATTTAGATAACTCCGTTGAAGAAACAGTGAACAGAGTGGGGATTTAGTTGATCGGCAATTCGGCAAAAGGAAAGGATTTTACGGGGGATCTTTGCAGTGAAGCTGATGAAGAGGAGGTTTCTTTTTTTCATTGGCCAAATTCGGTGCGTGATACATTTTTGCTTGGATTGAAGGCTGGTAGTGAATGTCAACGACCGCAAAGCGAAATTAAACAAAGATATCAAATATAGCAGAAAGATAGGAACGAATTTGCCTATTTTTATCCTCAGTCATGATTTCATGGGATCCTTGCTCCAGATTTTGTCCTTTAATGGGTCATCAGAGAAATTCAGATGGAGCGTTGTTCCGTCTTCAGAAAAGATGATTGGTTCTTTGCTTTTGTTTGTTAATAGTGATTAAACAACACCCTATTTTTATCAGTTTGTTATTATACCTTTGAAGGTATTTATTGTAGTGTAAATCATTTTGTAGAGGAGAGAGTTCTGGGAAACATAGGAGAGATAACAGAGCTTCATTGTACAACTTTGACAGAGGAATAATGGAAGGATGCAGCTCTAGTTCATAAGATCCCTATGGTGTGAGTTTAGCGAATGTTTTTTTTTTCTTTTTGTCTCATATGTATCTCGTTATGTTTTTCATTTCATTCATAATCGTTTCAAGCTGAAAGCTTTTGCAGTAAGAGAGGTAGAATCCAAATTTGTTGCTCTACCTTGGGAAGCATTCAGGATTTGTGTATTTTCTTCTGTTGGAAAGGATTCATTGTTTAATGCCCTTTTCAACTTTCTTCAACAGTCTTTACATTCCACCTTATTTCAAATTTAACTGTTAAACTTCACTCCTATCTTGCCTTATGGAATAATCTGTGCCTTTTGATTAAATCTCTTCTCTTGCTGTCTTTGCCCCATACAGCCCAGAAAACCCAGTCATTTATTAAAAACCTCATTCATATCTATTTACTAGCCTAAAATCAATTCCCATTTTAAGTCATCTCGCACCCTATTGCTCATTTTATCGAGATTGACTGGAGAGAGCCCTCTCCTGTCCTCGTAGGGCTAGCTACGAGGCTGAGCTTGGTTTGATGTTGCCTCGAGTTTTGCCTTCTTTAGCCTGAGGCAGATTCGAGCGCTAACACATTGTACAAGTGGTTCAGTGTCCATTTGGCATTGTATACACATTGTGCAGCTGGTGTCATGTATATGTGATGTTGTGCACATGTTGCGCATGTAGTGTTTTGTACAAGTGCTACTATGTACATTTTGTTCATATGGTACTAGTATACATGTGGTATTGTGTGCATGTCGTACATGATGTGTTGTGGGCATGCGGTACTATGTATGTGCATTGTGTAGTCATGGTATGTGTGGGTGTATGTATTGTGTGGTGTTGTACGCCATGTGAGATGTACATTGTGTGAATTTGTATGTGATTGAAGAGAAGAAATGGAATTGGGTGCTTGTCAGGTACGGTAGACGATTCGGTGTGTGTACAGAAAGAAAAAAGGAAAAAGTAAGAACCGATGAAGGATAAGTATTGATATTTTATTTCAGTTCTATTACACATGTGATCTATGATTATGAATTATGATGGTTACATGTGATTTATGATTGTGGTTTATGATGATTGCATGCGATTCATCATTTTTACCTATGATGGTTGTGTTTTGAGCTAACCAGATATGATATGTTTATACATGATGATTTGATCAAACAACTAGTTTGACTTGTGTGACAGGAAGTAAACAAAAGTGCAAGTGTATCTTATTGATGGGCTACCAATTAGGTACAATTTGAAGTTATTTCAATTTATTTTGAATGTAATGGAAATTATGTGCTTGGTACAAGAAAGAATGAAAATTTCTGGTTAGATGGTTGAAATTGACTGCAATAATTACTAGCATCAGAAAAAGGAATTGTAAGATTCAATAGTATACTGGTAAACCACTTCAAGAGCAAGGAAATTGTGGGACACTAGTACCCAATAGTGTCCATTGATTTCCATGAGAATGCTATGACCAGTATGATGGTTTTGAGGCAAAAATATGCCTTTGTTTTTGGACCTTCCGATGAAAGGAAACTTTGGCAAGGGATGGACTTCCCAGGCTGCTGGTGCCAGCAGAACTTGGAAGGTGAGTGACAGCATGGAAGGGGGTAACTGGATATCTTGAGGGACTGTGTATTAGAGAAGGTAAGGTCGGGCGTGGATTTATTTTGGTCATTAGTATTGCCATACAGAATCATATGCACATTGGGAGTGTGCCCTGGAACAATGAGTCGATAATTGTTCACTGAGAAGACAAGTGGCACGGTATTGTAGCGTTGGACATTGGATGCAGCTTTGAATTTGACAGTGGATTCTGGACTTCTTGGGAAATAGGTGAATCTTCGTATTACTTTCAGGGTGGAGGTGTGAGCCTTTAGATTCCCTATTTTTTGATACGAGCATCGTATCCTTCTATTTGTTCGTTGAAAAAATGTGTATATGTGTATGTTATTATAAATATTGTATCGAGTTGGATTTATAAAAACCCATAGACAATACGATTATTTTTTGGTTGAAGCAAATGTGGTTGTTATTGTAAATACCATAATGAGTCGTGTTATAAATCTCTAGTAAACGGTATCATTGTCATGTTTTCAGGAGGTTGATCATTGTAAATACTTCAATGAGTTGTGCTATAAAGCTCCATAGGCAATATGTTTTGTTTTTTATTGTAGGTGTCATTGAACGCCAAGGACAGTGTTTCCCCAATGGGGAGGGTTCTGTCACAGCCCTGGATAAAAATCCGTGTAAAAAATGTAAGACCAAGGTCATGAGACATGCATTCCAAGTTGAATGGTGGGAAAAACATCCTAATGGGTGTTCATTAGGTTTATTACGGAAAAAGGTAATTGGAAAAGGCAATGGTAAAGACTTGGGAAAGGAAAGAGGCATTATTTGGCATTTATTTATGGAAATAATGGAAAATAGGAGAAAAGGAAGGTGAAAGGTAACATGTTGCATGTGAGGAGGAAATTGAAATAAAATAATGGAAAATGAATAAAATAAAGGCCTCATTGATAAAAAAATCTTCTCAGGATGAGTTGGCAAGCTTTGTCAATTCAACCTTTTTTCAGTTCAACTTTGGAGCTCTTACTCTATTCTCTCTCTCATACTCTTGGACTCTTAAGAGTTTTTTGGAGAACTTCCGAGGAGTGTGCCATACTTTGGATTTGGAGCAAGAAGCAAGAGGAAAGGCAGGAAAGCACAAGAGGATATCGGGATCAGTGACTACAACTGGATTTATTTGCAGGTATTGAGTTGCATGTATGGCTTCCTCACTAGTTTTGACATGCATGACATATGCATGTGGTTTGTTGGCTATAATTTTTTATTGGCATGGAGGATTGCTTGGATAGACAATGGATTTTCCCATCCTTGTCATTTTCTAGATAACCACGGTGTTGTGGGTTCATTTTCACTTTTGTTTTCTGGTTGGTTCTCATGTTCCTTTAGTTGTGGGTTGAATTACTATTTCTTAGAGCCTTGATTGGAAAAATTCTCTGGGACGTTGTAACAACTTTGGTTGAGTTACTATTCCTAGAGAATTGGTTGGAAAAACACTCTTGAGCCCTTGGTGGGCTAATTGACTATTCCTTGAGCCTTGGTTGGACAAAATCTCTAGACCTCGAAAGGAGTTATGGGTTGAGTTACTAGTCCTGGAGCCTTGGTTGGAACAAACGGTTTGGAGCCGTTGGCAGCCTGGGTGGAGACCAATCCAATGATGGTTGTGATGTATGACCATGAGGTGGAATCATTGGTTGAGGGTTGAGGTAGTTTTTTCTTTGGATGCTCTGGTTTGGTTTTGATTGATGTGTTTTATGACAACCCACATTCATGATTGGAATATGGCATGAGGGTGACTAATTGAAGAGAGATTTGGCTCAAGCATATCTATGGTCGGGTGGAATGTGGAAGCCCCATATATGGTTACATTTTTCTTATGGAAGTAAAAGCTCTTTTCCTCTTGTATTGATGGATAAATATGATTTTTATTATGTGGCTTATGTTAGCGCTCCACCAGATCTTTGAGGTTGAGAAGAGACTAGCAAAGGTAACTACAGACCAAGCTCTCACCAAGTAGCTAGCCCTACTAGGAAGGAGAGGGCTCTCTCTAAGGGTCCACAGGGAAAATTTTAGGGGCTAATATTTGCAGGTGGGCTAATTTTCTATACTTTTTCCAAAAAAAATATTCACCAATTTCCATTTTTTCTAAAAATAATTCACCCAAGTTGTATAGCAAGAAATTATTTTACCTTAAAAATCTCCAAGATATTATATGGACTAATATAATATAATCATAAATTTAGATATTTTTACAAAAATAACATCAAACATTCTAAAATTTTTCTATTAGAGATTACCAATATTCGCCAAGGTTTCTAAACTTTCAAATAGATATCCATCCTTAAAATTTTCCCTACTAAGGGATCACAACCAAGAGGGCTAGATCAATTAGGTTTTAGGCTTGGTATAGTAGCACAGGGGTTTTGATTGGTTGATTTGGGTGTTGGATGAGTGAATTAGGTCAAAGAGGAAACTAGGTCAAGGCAAAAGGACCAGCAATTGAAGACATCTGATGGGGCAAGGTAGGTAGGTACTTTAACACTTTTAGGAGCTTTGATGGAGTGGATTATACTGGCGAGGTGCTAAAAAGAGCATGACATACATGAATTCTTTTTAAACTGAAGAATGAAACACAAGTATGATGGTTCTCCCAAAATAGAGCATTAAACATGAATTCTGCTTATCTCACTTAAGAATAAACACATTATAGAAGTGAAATAATCATGGAAAGTACAAAAAATTCATACATATGTAAAAAAAATGAGAAACTATGTCAAAATACAATACCACAAGAATCCCACCAAAATAGCTACAACCCTATTGATAAATTCCTGCCAAAAGTCTGATACAATAGTGTTCTCTGATCAATACAAAAACATCCAACCTCTCAAATGAGTGAAGAAGTGAAAGAAATAGGCAAGAAACAACTTCTCCCAACCTCAGGGGTCGAATCCCTGAGTTGAGGAGCGGATCCACAAAAGGCCGAACTGAAAACCCAAAGACTATGGAGGTCAAACAGACTCTCCCCTAGTTTTGGTGAAACTGAGTCATTCATCCATGAAAAAACTTTTACCTAATGTATTTACTGTCTAGTAACTCAAAATATCTTAATTAAATTTACATCCATAATTTACATCAGTAAAATTCACATTTTCCATGGAAAAACTCAGAAAACTAGGAAAACATCAGAAAAATCAGACAATTGTCATGAGCGCAGCACCAACTTCAAGCCAAATTTTGAGGGGGTTTCCGATGTCCAAATTTAGCTTAGGATAGCTTAGTGGAAATCATTTCCTGTTGTGTTTCCAAAAATGTACTTAGGAGCGCAGTGCCTACCTGAAAATGAGGGCAGAAATATCATTTTTGAGGTGTTTTTGGCCATTTCTCCTTGCTATATTATACAAAGTGGGTGCCTGAAGTGTCGAAATCGCATGTTTTCTGCCCTTTGAAACCAATGGTGGTCTTCGTTATTCATTTTGAGGCCCCTAGAAGAAGCTCAGCGCCTACGTCGTTGCACTCCTGACAGTCAAACTATGTTGAAGACTGTCAGAAGTTTGCACAAAAACCCAAAATTTGCAAAAATTACTCAAAAACTCTTCAAAATTGGTATGTGGAATTATTATGAAGTATGCTAAGAAATCAGAGAGGCCTCAGCAAGGATGTCAAACTTATCTTCTTCCTTTTTCTTAATTAGACTTTGCTTATGTTTTTCCTCCAATTTCTTGAGTTTAATGTTACAGATCTTATTTCTTTTGATGTACCTGTTGGACATGTTTATGAGCATATTTTTATCTTTGTTTTCCTTGTGGAGGAGTTTCTCAAGGTGGATGTTCAACCTATCTAGCCATATCTCTCTATTATATTCAGCCTCCTTGGAAATCCCCTTCTCAAAAGTGAGGTTTTGATCCTCAAGTTTCTGTTGTTGTAGAGCTCTCTTAAGACCTCTCGTTTTTGGTCTTGTCCTATTGGTTTGAATGTCATCATGATCTGGATCATCAAGTGACATCATAGCCTTACCTATTTTTGAATTGAGCATCTCTAGCTCCATAAGTACTTGTTGATATTTCAGCTGCTTATTCTCATGCTCAAGGAATGATATGACATATTGAGCTCTATCCAAGTTAGTTTGCAGCTCTTTGATTTTGGCCTCTTTCTATTTGATGATCAAGCTTGAGGCCTCAAGATCATCTTGCTGATCTAAGTCAACTAGATCAAACTATGTTTCCTCATGAGCGTTTTCATCCTCTTGCATGACTTCCTCATGAAAAACTGCCTCTTTTTTCTTTTTCTTTCCCTTTTGTACCTACTTTGTTGATGAAGAAGGCAAGGTCCGTTCCACAATCTATGGAGCAGGCACCTCCCTAAGCCTCTCTGATAAGTTTTTACCAATGTTTCTTTCACCCTCTTTGGTATTTTTAGGCTTGTTGACCACAACTCTGCTGGATGACCCACTTTGGGTCTGAAATACTAATGATGGTGATGAGATGGGTCCAGTAGGTTAAGCTGATGGAGGAATAGGTGTAGTGGGTTGAGGTGGAGGAGGCATGTTTCAACATGCTTAGCTTGTGGGGCGGTGAAGAAATTATTGGCAATAAAAGTGTCCAACGAAATGTTTAGCTGATTTAGATGATGAAGGACAATTATCTTGATCAGAGAGTGGTGGAAGAGACTATTCATTTTCTAATCATACTGTCTCTTTTGTACTATGTAGGCCATTTTTTCAATGCTTATGAACAAGTAATATGGGATGTTGAGAGATTTCACTCTTGTGAAGTGCATGAGAATTCTGATATGATATGTGTAGATTATGGAGAATATTCCTTCACAAGAGAAGTATTTTATGATGATTTTCATCATGGGAGCAGATCTATCTAGAAGGTAATTGAAAGGGAAAACTCTCTTTCCTTCATTTTTGTACCGAGCCTTGAGGAATGGTTCATAATGCTGGTCACCTAGATCTTTGGCCTTGAACCATTTCTCACCCACATTGGGTATCCCTGTGGCAGCATCAATGATGGTTGTGGAGATGTTGAAGGTCACACCTGCAAGGGTCACTTGATTATCTTGAAGGTTTGAGATGAAAACTCTGGTCAAAACAGGGTGATGTTGAACTCTTTGGACCATTTCATAGAAATCCAAGCAGCCCACATATTTGAAGCAAGTGACTGTCATGGGTGAGGCCATCAACTCTCTGGTGTTATTTGGCTCAAGCCTCAAAATCCTCCCTCCCTTGTGAGGTCTTCTTTCCTCTCTGTCCTCCTCCATGATGCTTGTTTTGGTTATGAAAACCCTAGGGAAGGGAAAGGGGAGTGGGAAATAGGTTTAGGGAGTGGGGATGGGTGTAGAAAAAATTATAGAAGTAGGGAAGGGTGTTAGGTAACTTAGTGGAGAGATAGAGGACCAAAATACTTAGGGAAATGGGATTTATAAATTTATTACAGGTATAGGAAATCTACTTAGGAAATTTGTAGCCTAGGATCTAGGGTTTTTGGGAATGTATCCTAGGAATGTGGATTTAGTGATATAGGGATAGGGATAAGGTTAACAGAGATGTGGGAAGGGTAAATTTGGGTTTAGGGGAACAAATTTAGGATGTGGAAGTGAAACTAGGGTTTCTTGCTTGAAAAATCAAAACTTGAAATAAGGAGAATGAACACCATGAATTTGCAATGATGAAATGTATGGAGGGCTTTGATGAGGTTAACTTACCTGTTTACAGCTGAAGAAACCCTGAATTGATGATTAGAAATACTTGCAAGAGGTTTTTGGTGTTTTGAGCGAAGTTGGACAGGAGCGCAGTGCCTTTGCTAGGAGCATTGCACTGATCTGCTAGGAGCGCGTCGCCTTGCCTCCAGGAGCGCAGTGCCACCCAAAAACTCTATTTTTCTCTTTACAAATTTAATTTTTGAGCTGAGGGAGTGAGAGGTCGATGGATTAGAGAGAAAATGAGTGTCTCTTTTATCTTTTTATGGGTTTTATACTTGATGGATTGGATGAATTAGCTCTTGGGACCCACTTTTACTTCTCACAATCACTTTAAGAATTTGAACCTTTACCTTTCACTTTGAATTTGATCATTTTATGGATTTGAAAACACTAGGATTTTGAAAAATTTGATCTTCTTGGCATATGGAACTCTGAGTTGGCAGCTATTTGGAACCATGAACTTATTACATAATTGAAAAAACATAAAATTACATAATGGAATAAAAACTAAATTACATGTCAACTTTACATAGTAAAGTGAGTTTATTTGTCACCCTCTTACTTGCTAGTCTGTTATGCATGTAGATGGTAGTTTGATGGACCTTGAAAACCCTAAGACCTAATGGAAACCCTAACTGAATGAACTTCATGGTAAAATGACTGAAAAGGAGATAAAAACCCATGAATGATGGAAACTCAGCATAGTGATGAAATGAGCCAGCGAGTGATGAATTTTTTTTTTTTAAAGAGTGAAACTTGATTTAAATATGCACCAAGTGACCAAATTTTTTCATGACCTAGTGGAATGACAAAAATCTCAGACCGGGACCCCTAACATGACATGAAAGAGTTAATTTGATCACTCGTGGAAGGATTCAAATAATGACACTAACATTGGCTCCAACTAGGGATGGTAGCTCCATGGAGGTGCCAAGAACACCATAGACTAAGTGCCTATCCATTGGGCATGGAGTCAAAAGATAAAGACTAACTGAAAACTTAAACTGATTTGTAACAAACTCATACTGATTGAAAACTGACTTTCAAATTGACTCAACTGAATTGATTTTGACTGACTTAATTTTTAAAACAACAGAAAACCAATGAAACTTTATAGCCTTCACCTTGATCCCCAAGCTTCAGTGATTCTCTACTTCACACTTTGGCAAGAAAATTAAACTGATATTTACAATGATTGTGGGAATTATGAAAACTGCATCAATAATGATAATGCTTAAGGAGCCTATTGTTGACCAGTCCTCCTATACATTCTTCTCCATTCATCTCATGTAATAAAAAATAATTTTGTCCTCGATAGGATGAGATCTTGTAGGGTCCTTTCCATAGGTTCTCAAACTTTTCGTGCTTCCCTTTTTCCTCGTTCCTTGAATCCCACCAGAGGACTACATTGAAGCTTAAAATCATCTGCCCTGGTCTTACGGTCATACACTTTATTTATCTTCTCATGAAGCTTTGACGTGTTCTGAAATACCTCATCTCTCATCTGCTGAAGATGGATCATTTGATTGATCTGATGATGTACATCATTCTCCTCACTTCCTGCTTCTTTCAACAATTTCATGACCGAGAGTGCAAGTGATGTAGGAAAAAAATTGTCTACACCATAAACTAACTGAAAAGTGGACATTCCTATAGATTTCTTATTTCTCACCATGTCTGCCCACAAGGCATTCACAAGCTTTTTGTGCCAGTTCTTCTTGTTGGCCTCCAGCATCTTCCTTATGATATTAATCAATGATTTATTAGAGGACTTTGCTAAGTCATTACCTTGCGGATAGTAGGCAGTTGAGTGCCCCAAATTGATGTTATATTTGTAACAAAACTCAACCATCCTTTTTTATTTGAATTTTGTCACATTGTCAGAAATAATCTTGTGAGGACAACCAAAATGAGAAGATATGTTAATGTCCAAAAACTATATAATTACTAGGTCTATTTCTTGCCTTGTTGGGATCACTTCAATCCATTTGGTGAAGTAGACAGTGGCTATTAATATCCATTTGTGTTGCGCAGATGATTTAGGGTGAATCTCTCTGATGCATGTATTGAAATAGGGTGCAAAGGTAATTTAAGAAGTTTTCTTTTACCTTGAAACACTTGACACTCATGGAAACTCATCACTGTTTCATACAAATCTGCAAAGAGAGTCGGCCAGCAGTATCCCGATCTCAACACTTTATTAGTCGTGGTCTTCCAGAAAAGGTTTCCCCAATAGTCTACTTTATAAAAATCATTCGTAACTTCTTGAGCTTCACTCTCAACTAAAAAATTACGCAAAATACCTCCTGGATCTTTCCAATAAAGGGCGTTGTCCAAAATGCAGTATTTGGAAGCTTTAAACTTTAAAGAGCTACCCTTACTCTTAGTCATGCCTGGAGGAGGGTTAAAATGCGGAAGAACATATATTATATCAAAATACCAAGGAGACGAAAGAAACATATTAGATACCTGTATCAAAGTGACATCTTCTTCTTCATCAGACAATGCTATAATAAGATTGATATCTAAAACATGCAAATTTGACTCAGCCATAAGCTTTGCTAAACCTTGACCTTTCATCAGATTTGTGGGTTTCATCTCGAGGTCATATTCCAACATTGATGCTATACATTTCCCTCTTCTATCTTCTGAATTTTTCTGCATAAGAAAATCCTTTACTGCTGCATTAGGGACATAAGCCAAAGTATGCGAATGTAAAATATAGACACAAAAATCCTTCAACGCTTTTATCAAAGCCAAAGCCTGTTTCTCTATGATATTTTACCAAAGAGTTGCATCCTTGATTGTTCGACTGAAAAAATGCAATAGGTTTCTCATTCTTGTCCTTCTTTTGCATAAATACTACAACTATGGTGTGCTCAAAGGTGAATGAGAATATAATAAAATCAATAGTGTAATCTGGGCTTATTAAAAAAGGGGTAGTAGTAAAAAAAATTTCACTGTGTTAAAAGACTTCTTGGCATCCTCAGACCACTTTACCTCATTGTATTTTTTCAACATGTTGGTCATTTCCCGAAGGTGCTCAACCAATTTTGGAATAAATCTACATAATAAATCCATCTTACCATTGAAAGCTTGAATTTATTTCTTGTTCCGTGGAAAGTCAATTTGTTGAATTTTCTCAACACAAGAAGGGTCAATCTAGATTCCATACTTAGAGATGATGTGATCCAGAAGTTTTCCCCCCTCCATGGCAAAAAGGCTCTTTTTCGGATTAAAATAGATTCCAAATTTCTTACATTTCTGAAAAACAATCCGTAAGTGATACAAGTGTTCATCATCAGAATGGGAGAAAATTGTCAAATCATCTAAATATACCACTAGAAAAACATCTTTCTCATCTGCAAATTCTATATCCATTGCATGCTGAAAGGTAGCCCTTGCATTCTTTAATCCAAATGGCATCTTTGCATATTTGAACGTATCCCAAGGTGTAGTGAAGGCAGTTTTTTTCTGATCTTTCTGATGTACTAGAATCTAATTGTATCCCAAATATCCATCAAGCAAAGACATTCGAGAAGCCCCAACCACTCTTTGTATGTTGTGAAACCAGTTCCAAAAATAGAAGAAAAGAGAGATCAATGCCTTAGAAATCAACCACTTCGAGGGGGAAACCTCCAATACATTACATAAATGAATAATTCTTGGATGATACAAATGACAAAACCTCCTTTCTATATATAGGAGTCCATGGGGCCACAATGTAATCCTAGTGAGGCCACAATGTAATCCTAGCCGACCTAACAATAATAATGTAAGGGCACAATAATAACAATATAGGGGTTACAGGGGTACAAAAATAACCATAAGAGGGGACAAATTAACATAATAAGGGAATACACTATTAATATAGGGACTTAACATGCCCCTCTCCTTCAAACAAGTGTTGTCCTCAACGCTTGATTATTTCTTGATGCTTCTATATAAAATTATCATCCTCCCATGTGGAATCTTCTACAGGAAAGTTCTTCCACTTGTTGAGATATTCTGAAATTGATCGTACTTGTCAATCTCTTGTTTCTGTGATTGCTTCAAAATTTATTTCGATGTGATGTTGATCTTCCTGTTGTTTCATTAGATTTTGCACCAAAGTTAGGTTATCCTTTGAGAGTTGGAGAACTTGTTGTTGATGCTCGATGTGATATTCCATTAATTTATCATCCATATTAGCTATTATTTGATCCTTTAAACCATCCAACTTAGCCTCCATTTCTACTTTTAAACCATCTATGTCATCTTCAGTTGCTCTTCGTAAGATCGAAATTTGTTGCACTTGGTACTGTAATTTTGATATCTCATACTACAATTCTCCCTCTTCATGCGTCATAGTATAGCTTTTTGAAGGCTTAATGGGTATGAAATGAATTTTTATAGGCATTATAGAACCCAATACTGATAAAAATTCTAAAATATTCCCTTGGAATCACTTCAAACTGTTTTTTCAAAAAAATGTTATGCAATTTTAAAAACCAAATACACACCTTTTTCTTGCTTTTAAGGAGCTTGCTATTGAAACTGAATTATCTATATTATTTTGGATCTTCAACATCTGAAATTTGGCATTGAGGTAGCCCTCTACATTCTCTTTCGAATGCCACAAGTCTGACCTGATTTGGATTCTTGAAGAAAACGTTGTGCCCAATCTCCTACGATGACCTAATTATGGACTAGTTCAGTAGAGCGAACTTGTATGACTTGCCATGTGTCACTTTTTCCTCCTTCAGCTCTAAAATTGATAGACAGGACATTACAGTCTGTGTACTTCAAGCCACCTTTTACATAATTCCAATCCGATGCTCAGAGAGAGAGAGTTATGAAGATTTTCCCACGATCACCTCTTTGAGATGAAATTCGGAAGCCTGAAAAAGACCTACATTCCACAGATCATATCTCCGAAAATATTGCGAACCAAGCTCTGAAATTTTGCAATGATGTTTCTCCGGAGTTTGGATTTGCACTCTATAAAATTCAGCTTCTGAACCTTCGTAGAAAAAACTTTATAGCGCAAATTCTGTGATGACCTTTTTACGTGAAATTCAGGAGCCTGCAAAAAGCCCTAACTTCCACAGATCATATCTCCGAAAATATTGCAAACCAAGCTCTAAAATTTTGCGATGATGTTCCTCAGGATTTTGGCTTCGCACTCTAAGAAGTTCAGCTTCTAAACCTTCGTAGAAAAATTTTTATATCGATAATGCCACGATGACCTATTTGGAGCAACGGAACCCTAGAATCCAAAGCTCTGATACCAAATGTTGTGAAACCAGTTCCAAAAATAGAAGAAAAGAGAGATCGACGCCTTAGAAATCAGCCACTTCGAGGGGGAAACCTCCAATACATTACATAAATGAATAATTCTTGGATGATACAAATGAAAAAACCTCCTTTCTATATATAGGAGTCCATGGGGCCACAATGTACTCCTAGTGGGGCCACAATGTAACCCTAGCCGACCTAACAATAATAATGTAAGGACACAATAATAAAAATATGGGGGTTACAAGGGTACAAAAATAACCATAAGAGGGGATACACTAACATAATAAGGGACTATACTATTAATATAGGGACTTAACATGCCCCTCTCCTTCAAACAAGTGTTGTCCTCAACGCTTGATTATTTCTTGATGCTTCTATATAAGATTATCATCCTCCCATGTGGAATCTTCTGCAGGAAAGTTCTTCTACTTGCTGAGATACTCTGAAATTTATTGTACTTGTTGATTTCTTATTTCTATGATTTCTTCAAAATTTCTTTCGATGTGATGTTGATCTTCTTGTTGTTTCATTAGATTCTACACCAAAGTTAGGTTATCCTTTGAGAGTTGGAGAACTTGTTGTTGATGCTCGATGTGATCTTCCACTAATTTATCATCCATATTAACTATTATTTGATCCTTTAAACCATCCAACTTAGCATCCATTTCTGCTTTTAAACCATCTATGTCATCTTCGGTTGCTCTTCATAAGATCGAAAATTGTTGCACTTGGTACCATAATTTTGATATCTCATACTGCAATTCTTCCTCTTCATGCATCATATTATAGATTTTTAAGGGCTTAATGGGTATGGAATTATTTTTTGGAGGCATTATAAAACCCAATAATGATAAAAATTCTAAAATATGCCCTTGGAATCACTTCAAACTGCTTTTTCAAACAAACGTTATGCAATTTTAAAAACCAAATACACACATTTTTCTTGCTTTTGAGGAGCTTGATATTGAAACTGAATTATCTATATTATTTTGGATCTTCAACATCTGAAATTTGGCACTGAGGTATCCCTCTACATTCTCTTTTGAATTCCACAAGTCTGACCTAATTTGGATTCTTGAAGACAACGTTGTGCCCAATCTCCTACGATGACCTAATTATGGACTAGTTCAGTAGAGCGAACTTGTATGACGTGCCACGTGTCACTGTTTCCTCCTTCAGCTCTGAAATTAATAGAAAGAAAACTACAATCCATATAATTCAAGCCATTTTTTACAGAATTCCAATCCAATGCTTAGAGAGAGAGTTAGGAATATTTTCCCACGATCACCTCTTTGAGATGAAATTCGGGAGCCTGAAAAAGACCTACCTTCCATAGATCATATCTCCGAAAATATTGCGAACCAAGCTCTGAAATTTTGCGACGATGTTTCTCTGGAGTTTGGATTCGTGCTCTAAAAAATTAAGCTTTTGAACCTTCATAGAAAAAACGTTATAGCGCAAATTCCGCGATGACCTTTTTACGTGAAATTTAGGAGCCTACAAAACGCCCTAACTTCCACAAATCATATCTCCGAAAATATTGCGAATCAAGCTCTAATATTTTGCAATGATGTTCCTTAGGATTTTGGCTTCACACTCTAAAAACTTCAGCTTTTTAACCTTCGTATAAAAAATGTTATATCAATAATTCCATGATGACCTGTTTGGAGCAACGAAACCCTAGAATCCAAAGCTCTGATACCAAATGTTGTGAAACTAGTTCCAAAAATAGAAGAAAAGAGATATCAACGCCTTAGAAATCAGCCACTTCTCAGGGGGAAACCTCCAATACATTACATAAATGAATAATTATTGGATGATACAAATGACAAAACCTCCTTTCTATATACAGGAGTCCATGGGGCCACAATGTAACCCTAGCCAACCTAACAATAATAATGTAAGGGCACAATAATAATAATATGGGGGTTACAGGGGTACAAAAATAACCATAAGGGGGGATACACTAACATAATAAGGGACTACGCTATTAATATAGGGACTTAACATGCCCCTCTCCTTCAAACAAGTGTTGTCCTCAATGCTTGATTATTTCTTGATGCTTCTGTATAAAATTATCATCCTCCCATGTGGAATCTTCTACATGAAAGTTCTTCCACTTGCTAAGATACTCTAAAATTGATCGTACTTGTCGATTTCTTGTTTCTGTGATTGCTTCAGAATTTCTTTCGATGTGATGTTGATCTTCCTGTTGTTTCATTAGATTCTACACCAAAGTTAGGTTATCCTTTGAGAGTTGGAGAATTTGTTTGTTGATGCTCGATGTGATCTTCCACTAATTTATTATCCATATTAGCTATTATTTGATCCTTTAAACCATCTAACTTAGCCTCCATTTCTGCTTTTAAACCATCTATGTCATCTTCAATTGCTCTTCGTAAGATCGAAATTTGTTGCACTTTGTACCGTAATTTTGATATCTCATACTGCAATTATTCCTCCTCATGTGTCATAATATAGCTTTTTGAGGGCTTAATGGGTATGGAATTATTTTTTGGAGGTATTATAGAACCCAATACTGATAAAAATTCTAAAATATGCCCTTGGAATCACTTCAAACTGCTTTTTCAAACAAACATTATGCAATTTTAAAAACCAAATACACACCTTTTTCTTGCTTTTGAGGAGCTTGATATTGAAACTGAATTATCTATATTATTTTGGATCTTCAACATCTAAAGTTTGGCACTGAGTTAGCCCTCTGCATTCTCTTTCGAATGCCACAAATCTGACCTAATTTGGATTCTTGAAGACAACGTTGTGCTCAATCTCCTACGATGACCTAATTATGGACTAGTTCAGTAGAGCAAACTTGTACGACTTGCCACGTGTCACTGTTTCCTCTTTCGGCTCTAAAATTGATAAAAAAGAAACTAAATTCTATGCACTTCAAGCCAATTTTTACAGAATTCCAATCCGATCCTTAGAGAGAGAGTTATTAATATTTTCCCACGATCACCTCTTTGATATGAAATTCGGGAGCTTGAAAAAGACCTACATTCCACAGATCATATCTACGAAAATATTGCGAAACAAGCTCTGAAATTTTTCGAAGATGTTTCTTCAAAGTTTGGATTCATGCTCTAAAAAATTCAGCTTTTGAACCTTCGTAGAAAAAACTTTATAGCGCAAATTCCGCGATGACCTTTTTACGTGAAATTCAGGAGCCTACAAAAAGCCCTAACTTCCATAGATCATATCTCTGAAAATATTGCGAACCAAGCTCTAAAATTATGCGACGACGTTCCTCAGGATTTTGGCTTTGCACTCTAAAAATTTCAACTTCTGACCATTCGTAGAAAAAATGTTATATTGAGAATGCCACGATGACCTGTTTGGAGCAACGAAACCCTAGAATCCAAAGCTCTGATACCAAATGTTGTGAAACCAGTTCCAAAAATAGAAGAACAGAGAGATCAATACCTTATAAATCAGCCACTTCGAGGGGGAAACCTCCAATACATTACATAAATGAATAATTCTTGGATGATACAAATGAAAAAACCTCCTTTCTATATATAGGAGTCCATGGGGCCACAATGTAATCCTAGTGGGGCCACAATGTAACCCTAGCCGACCTAACAATAATAATGTAAGGGCACAATAATAATAATATGGGGGTTACAGGGGTACAACAATAACCATAAGGGGGGATACACTAACATAATAAGGGACTACACTATTAATATAGGGACTTAACACTGTAAGATGTGATCCATTTTGGGAAGGGGATAATTATCCTTTAGTGACACCTTGTTTAAATTTATGAAATCTATGCAAAGCCTTATTTCACTAATGTTCTTTCTTATAGGGACTATATTAGATATCCAATTAGAAAACCTTATAGGAACAATGATTCCTGACTTGTAGAGCCTGTTCACTTCTTTCTCTATGGATGGCAACAACCTTGGGTTGATCATTCTCAACTTTTGCCGAAAGGGATTTTGATCAGGCTTAATCAGAATGGTGTGTTGTATGATATATTTATTTAGACCTTCAATTTTGCATAATCCCACGGGAAAACATCAGAAAATTCAGAAATTAAATCAATGTACTTTTCCTTTACCTCAAGAGACAAAGAATTGGATATTTTGACCCTCTTAGGCTTGTCCGATGTCCCGATGTTTACGTCCTCCACACCTTTTTCTGTAGGAACCAGTGTTGGCTTCCTCACTACATCATCTTGATAAAAAAATATTCCAAAGGTATGAGACCATTTGGGACATTTTTATCCTTCGGCTCTAGTATATCAACTTGAGTTGCTTCGATGACTTGATCATCCTTGTCATAAAATTTGTCAAGTGCAGAATTCTCGAATTCACCTTCATTTTGCAGAGAATTATTAACTTGTTGATCATCCCAAAATACTTTCCAATATTGCAAGTTATCAGGAACTATAGGCCGATGTCTTATATGAATTTAAAATTTCTTGTTAGAAAATATTGGGATTTTGAAATTTCTTGCTGTTGTAGCAAGCGAATCTGCCATGAGATTCTGACTTCTTAGCACTACTAACAAATTGTATTCAGGAAACATGTTTACGATATCCAGTACAAAATTCGTGTACGCTCTCATTCATGGATGCTTGGCCTAGTATTCCCCTTTCACCCCTTTTATCACAAGTTTAGAGTCGCCATATATTGAAATTCTTCTTGCACCCAGCTTTTTCAAGATCTTGAGACCGGTGATCAATGCTTCATATTCCGCCTCATTGTTAGAACAATCAAAAGCCAATATTTATAAACATAATATAACATTCTTAGGAACCTTACCAGGCTGATGAATAGGGTTGCGGATCCAAATTCCAATGTCTGCCTCATCTTTCCCCAAGGCACCATCAAATCCATGGTCCATAGACCATTTTCATCATCCAAGTGCTAGAATTTCGATTGATGTTTGGTCTCAAATTTCCAGGCTACTTCTGGGTTCTGATTGAACTTTCCTCTGCCTTATCAGATGGTTGCTCTGAATCTCTTGGCAGATTCTCTTTTCCCTTCTCTAAAATTGCTCTGATGAAATTAAAAATCTCTTGAACATCTTCTACTTCTACAAGCTGACTATCTACATCATTCAAGCCACTATCATTGAAAAAAATAAAAGATTCTAAATTTGTATGTACAACATTTATTGGATGATTATTAGGCCTCTATTTTCTTGTTATCATGTACTTCATCTTCGTTTCCCGGTACAACTTTCTCAATTGTCCGAAAATTGTGATGGTGGTATAAGAGAAGTCTAGTTTCAAAGTGCCTCTCAACTTCACTCCCCAAGATCTAGACAACAACATACTAAACAGTGGTGGTATATCAGCCACCACCACATCCATTAAGAAATTTTTTGCTAGAATTTTCCCAAGGGAAACTACTAAATCCTTAATAAAACCCAAACAATAGACTCTTCCCGAATGGAAGGAATACAAGTCATGGTAAGGACGAGTTATATCTAGGCCTGATTTCTCCATAATGACTTTCAACATCAAATTGTAGGAAGCTCTAGAGTCGAGCATGGCATTGTGAAGGATATTTTGGTGGATTCTTAGACTCAAATAGAATGGGGGAACTTCACTATCCTATAACTAACCATCTATTGTTGGACCAAAGATAAGCTCAGGTTGGTCATCTTCAGCATTAAGTATATCAGATGAAGGATCTACTTTTAACATTTTGGCTACATGAGACTTATACTAATTATTCTTGACAAGTTCAGTTAAAGGTATTGACACTTTCAATTTGGAAATTTCATTTTCTAAGTTGAAAGGCATGGATTTGTCTACCTCTTTAATGATGTCTATTTTGTCGGCATGATCTTTTGATGCAGATTCTTTCCTTTGGTTGTCCTTTTCTTTACCCGATGAGCTTGTAGATGGTTGATTATCTTTGTTCTGATTTGCAGCTGCAAGTTCTTTTCCTTTACTCTGATTACCTTGAGAATTTTGTTTTGGTTGAGTATATTTTTCTTGAGATGACTTCTTCTGAATAGGAGTTATTGGAACATATCTACCTTTCAATGTATACTGCCTCTGCTGTGAGTTGAGGGCATTTAAGTATCCCTACTAATAATCATCAGATTCAACTTCTAACTGATGATCCTGAACTAAAATATAGTCTTCATCCTTGTCTATATCCGTCTTCTCGACATACTCTTCATCTTTAGTAAAACATATGGGTTGGCCATCAGTTGTAAAAAAAGTGGTTCTCTTTAACAATATGATCTTCTTCTTCTTCTTCACCTCCTTGAGCATAATTCTCTTTCAAGGGTGTCTGAATTTGTTGTGGTTGTGCTAGTTTCTCAGGTGCCCTCTACTCCCTTTGCTTTATTTTGAATTGAGGTTTCTGCTGCTATCCTCTGAAGTTAGGATTTCGAACTTTTGGTTCTGGCTGCCTTTCAGTGATAGAAATCTTGTCAACCATCCTTTCTACTATTCTTATCAAAGTGTCCAGTTTCACATCAGAAGATGATGATGCCTCCTCTTTGATAGTTACTCTCCTTTCACCTTTCATTTTTTACTTCTTTATGGACAAATTAGCTTCTACACTAATTGCATTTTTCTGCATGTCTTCTAACATAGAAGGATTCCTTTCTCGCAACTGATAGGCCATTTCTGGATCATAAACATCCGGGTAATACAAGAGGGCCAACCCTGGAGGAGGTTTGATCTCATTAGGAATGGAATTTTATACTCTTTTGAATCGGGCAGTGAAGTCTTGTACTAATTCATTTGGTTCTCTTTTCAGATTATTGTATTTAGAAAGGATTTGTAATCGATTATTATTTACCTCCCATCGAGCTATGAAAGCATCTATCAAATGATTTGAAGTGGCTATGGAATTTACATTTAATGATCTGAACCATACTTTAACTTCTCCTAAAAAGCTTTGAACTATGATTCCCATTTTAGCATTTTCTTCATCTACTTCTTCCATATCAATAAAGTTAGTGACTTTAACTATGTGATGTTTTGCAGCGATTGAATAATTTTCATCAAAAAGTGGGAGTCTTTGGCCATAACCTTGAGGTAAGGCATGGATTTGACCTGGTAAGATGAGGGGTGCAAATATGGCCATAATTCCTGCTGAATGAACTATAGGAGTGACACTAGAAAGAGTTTGTTGAATAGGTGATGAAGTAGATGGTGCAGAAGAGGAAACAACAATTGACTATGAGCATGTCAGGATGTGTATTGACTCTTATTGATATTGGATTATAGCTTTTTCTTATTGGTACTGAAGTTGGTTTGCTAAAATTTCAAGTTTATAAAATTGACTCCAGACTTTAATGTCAAAGTCTGATTCAGATTGAGTTTCTTCAAAGGATAAATTTTCTTCAATTTTTAAAGAACTAAGATCTAACTCAGATAATGACTTGACCTCAGAAATCATTAATGGATCAAAGGTTATGTCAACTAATGAGGTTTTAGACTTAGATCGAAACAAAGACAACTCTAATTTTAAATCAAATGGTATATATTCAAGAGATAGAAATTTTGCAGGCAGCGAAGAAGATCTTAACAATGGGATTGGATTTGATTGAATTTATGTAGCTTGATATCTATGCTTCCGAGCAAACCTCTCTGGATCTTCGATAGGATCAACTGGGTGAGGATCAGGATTTGATCTGGTATATCTCCTCGAAGCTAGAATGTTCAATGTTCAGCAACTTGGTTCTTTGCAACTTTTTAAAATCAGCCTCAATGAAATCTTATACCTATCATCCAGAGGCCAAGAATTCGAAGAAATAATGGTACAACCAGGGAAAATCTATCACTTTATTCCCCAGGATGGTTACCAAGATGTTAGCGTTCCATCGGATCTCCGAGGCTGAGAAGAGACCAATAAAGGTAACCACAGACCAAGCTCTCGCCAAGTAGCTAGCCCTACTAGGCAGGAGAGGGCTCTCTCCAAGGGATCACAATCAAGAGGGCTATATAAATTAGGTTTTAGTATAGGTATAGTAGCATAGGGGTTTTGATTGGTTGATTTTGGTGTTGGATGAGTGAATTAGGTCAAAGAGGAAACTAGGTCAGGGAAAAAGGACCAACAATTCCAAACATCTGATGGGGCAAGGTAGGTAGGTACTTTAACACTTTAAGGAGTTTTTATAGAGTGGATTAGACTGGCAAGGTGCTAAAAAGAGCATGACATACATGAATTATTTTTAAACTGAAGAAAAGAAACACAAGTATGATGATTCTCCCAAAACAGACCATTAAACATCAATTATGCTTATATCACTTAAGAATCAACATATTATAGAAGTAGCATGATCATGGAAAGTTCAAAACATTCAAAAATATGTAAACAAGAGGAGAAACTATGTCAAAATATAATACCACAAGAATCCAACCAAAATATCTGCAACCTTGTCAACAAAATCCTGCCAAAAGTTTGATACGATAGTGTTCTCTAATCAATACAACAACATCCAAACCTCTCAAATGAGTGAAGAAGTGAAAGATATAGGGAAGAAACAACTTTTACCAACCTTAGGGGTCGAATCCATAAGTTTAGGAGTTGATCCACAAAAGGCTGAACTGAAAACCCAAAGATGAGGGAGGTAAAACAAACTCTCCCCTAGTTTTGGTGAAATTGAGTCATTCATCCATGAAAACACTTTTACCTAGTGTATTTACCCTCTAGTAACTCAAAATATCTTAATTACATTTACATCCATCATTCACATTAGTAAAATTCACATTTTTCATGGTCAAACTCAGAAAACTAGGAAAAAATCAGAAAATTCAGATAATTGCCAAGAGCACAGGGCCAATTTCAGGTGCGCAACGCCAACTGCAGGCTAAATTTTGAGGGGGTTTTCGATGTCCATATTGAGCTCATGATAGCTCATTGGAAATCCTGTCCTGTCTAGTTCCCAAAATTGTACTTAGTTTCAAAAAATGATGAATTTTAGCCCTTCAAAGGTTTAATCGCCCAAGACTGGTCAGAAGCGTAGCGCCTGCCTAAAAATGAGGGCAAAAATGTCATTTTTGAGGTGTTTTTGGCCATTTCTCCTTGCCATATTGCCCAAATTGGGTGTGAAAAGTGTCAAAATTTAATGTTTGGTGCCTTCTGAATCCAATGGTTGTCTTGTTTTTGCAATTTGAGGCCCCTAGAAGAAGCACAATTCCTAGGGCATTGTGCTCTTGACAGTCAAACTGTGCTGAAGACTATCATAAGTTTGCACAAAAACCCAAAATTTGCAAAAGTTGCTCAAAAACTCTTCAAAATTGGTATGTGGAATGCTGATGAAGTATGCTAAGCAATCAGAGAGGCCTCAGCAAGGATGTCAAGCTTATCTTATTCCTTTTTCTTAATTAGGGTTTGCTTATGTTTTTCCTCCAATTGCTTGAGGTTAATGTTACAGATCTTATTTCTTGTGATGTACCTGTTGGACATGTTTCTGAGCATCTTGTTATCTTTGTTTGCCTTGTGGAGGAGTTTCTGAAGGTGGAGGTTCACCCTATCTAGCCATATCTCTATCATCTTCAACCATCTTAGTAATCCTCTCCTCAAAAGTGAGGTTTTCATCCTCAAGTTTCTATTGTTGTAGAGCTCTCTTAAGACCTCTTATTTTTGGCCTTGTTTTGTTGGTTTGAATTTCATCATGGTCAGGATCATCAAGTGACATCATAGCCTTACCTCTTTTTTCTTTGAGCAACTCTAGCTCCATAAGTACTTGTTGATATTTCAGCTTCTTATTCTCCTGTTCAAGGAATGATATGACATACTGAGCTCCATCAAATTTAGTTTGCAGCTCTCTGATTTGGGCCTCTTTCTCTTTGATGATCAAGCTTGAGGGCTCATGATCATCTTGTTGATCCAAGTCAACTAGATCAAACTCTGCTTCCTCCTCATGCGGATTTTCATCCTCTTGCATGACTTCCTCATGAAAAACTGTGTCTTTTTGCTTTTGATTTCCCTTTTGTACCTACTTTTCTGATGAAGAAGGCAAGGTCCCTTCCACAATCAGAGGATAAAACACATGCCTAGGCTCTATTTGGTAAGTTTTAACCAATGTGTCTTTTTCATCCTCTTTGGTCTTTTTAGGCTTATTGACCATAACTCTGCTGGATGACCCAATTTGGCTCTGAAATACTGATGATGGTGATGAGATGGGTCCAATAGGTTGAGTTGATGGAGAAATATGTGCAGTGGGCTGAGGTGGAGGAGGCATAGTTTCAACATGTTGAGCTTGTGGAGTGATGAAGACATCATTGGCAATGAAAGTGTCCGATGAAATGTTCATCTGATTTAGGTATAGGAAAATTATCTTGATTAGAGAGTGGTGGAAGAGGTTATTCATTTGCTGATCATACTCTCTCTTTTGTACTAGGTAGGCCATTTTTTCAATGCTTCTGAACGAGTAGTATGGGATGTTGAGAAATTTCACTCTTGTGAAGTGCATGATAAATCTAATATGATATGTGTAGAGTCTGGAGAATCTTCCTTCACAAGAGAAGTATTTCATGATGATTTTCATCATGGGAGCATATCTATCAAGAAGGTAATTGAAAGGGAAAACTCTCTTTCCTTCATTTTTGTCCGAGCATTGAGGAATGGTTCATAATGTTGGTCATCTAGATATTTTTCCTTGAACCATTTCTCACCCACATTGGGTATCCCTGTGGTAGCAAAATGATGGTTGTGAAGATGGTGAAGGTCACACCTACAAGGGTCACTTGATTTTCGTGAAGGTTTGAGATGAAAACTTTGGTCAAAACAGGGTGATGTTGAACTCTTTGGACCATTTCATAGAAATCAAAGCAACCAACATATTTGAAGGAAGTGATTGTCATGGGTGAGGCCATCAACTCTCTTATGTTATTTGGCTCAAGCCTCAAAATCATCCCTCCCTTGTGAGGTCTTCTATCCTCTCTGTCCTCCTCCATGAAATCTCTATCTTCTTCCTCCATGATGTTTGTTTTGGTTCTGAAAACCATAGGGAAGGGAAAGGGGAGTGGTAAATAGGTTTATGGAGTGGGGATGGGTGTAGAAAAAGTTAGGGAAGTACGGAAGGGGGATAGGGAACTTAAGGGAGTGATAGATGATCAAAATACTGAGGGAAATGGGATTTAGAAATTTATGACACGTATAGGGAAGCTACCTAGGAAATTTGTAGCCTAGGAGCTAGGGATTGGGGAATGTGTCTTAGGAATGGGGATTTAGTGATATAGGGATATGGATAAGGTTTACTGAGATGTGGGAAGGGTAAATTTGGGTTTAGGAGAAAAAATTTAGGATGTCGGAGTGAAACTAGGGTTTCTAGCTTGAAAACTCAAAACTTGAAACAAGGAGAATGAACACCATGAAATTTGCAATGATGAAATGTATGGATGGATTTGATGTAGTTAAATTACCTTTTTAAAACTGAAGGAACCTTGAATTGATGATTAGAAATACTTGCAAGAGGTTTTGGGTGTTTTGAGAGAAGTTGGGCAAGAGAGCAGCACCTTTGCCAGGAGCACAACGCCACCCAGAAAAAACAATTTCTCCTTACAAATTTGATTTTCGAGTAGAGGGAGTGAGAACTCAATGGCCTAGAGAGAAAATGAGTGTCTCTTTGATCTTTTTATGGGCTTTATACTTGATGGATTGGATTAATTAGCTCTTGGGACCCACTTTTCCTTCTCACGTTCACTTTAAGCATTTGAACCTTTACCCTTCACTTTGACTTTGATTTTTTTATTTTGGATTTGATCATTTGATGGATTTGAGAACACTAGGATTTTGGAAACCTTGATCTTCTTGGCATATGGAACTCTAATTTGGAAAATATTTGGAACCACGACCTTATTACATATTTGCGAAAACATAAAACTACATAATGGAATAAAAAATAAATTACATGTCAACTTTACATAGTAATGTGAGTTTATTTGTCACCCTCTTACTTGCTACTTTGTTATGCATGCAGATGGTAGTTTGATGGACCTTGAAAACCCTAAGACCTAATGGAAACCCTGAATGAATGAAATTCATGGTGAAATGACTGAAAATGTGATAAAAACTCATGAATAATGGACATTCAACATAGTGATGAAATGAGCGAGCAAGTGATGAATTTTTTTAAAAAGAGTGAAACATGATTTAAATCTACACCAAGTGACCAAATTTTTGCATGACCTAGTGGAATAACAAAAATTTCATAATGGGACCCCAAACATGAAATGAAAGAGTTAATTTGATGACTGGTGGAAGGATGCAAATATTGACTCTAACAACTTATATGGTTGTTATGTGCTCTCCATTTATGTTGTTTATATGTTGATCATGAATGTGTTTTATGACGGTGATGATGTATGTCTCTCATCATGTTTCAATTTGTAAATGAATGAACAATTTATCTGTGCCCAATTATATGGTAATGTAGTTACCGTGATGAGGCAACAATTCTTCTTAGAAATACTGAGATAAATATGAGCCCCCTATGCTCAGATTTGTTATTTAAACTTATAGATTACATATTTGTGACATGTTTGATGAAATATTTCTCATGGATAGTAGGGGTCCAGTCAAGTACTTGTTTAAGTGTTTCCTTTTTCATCATTATTCGGCTGTATATTTTCTTATTGATTGCATCTTCAAAGCTGAACTTGAACAACCGATAAAAGTTACCTTGGTTGTGAATTTATTTCTCCAACACTATTCTCTCGAATATTTCTCTAGAAAAAAACATAAAATAAAATATGAATTAAGAAATTAAAAAATATATATTCAAATTCACAAATCCCAAAAAAATAAATCCACTTGTAGCACCTGTCTTATCCGACGAGAGGTATTCTACATAGATTCTCTACCAATTACAATATTGTCTACACACTTTCCTCCATAAACACTTGTTCCAACATTCGCAACTGAATGTCGCAAATTGTCAACCATCCCAACATGCATACTACTATCAACAAAAACATTAGATGTCACAAATTTTTGAATCACATCATTGACCCTTTTTTTCATAATTGCATCTCTTCCATCACTTCTACAAAACCGATTGTTTCCACTTCCATGAACACTCTTTATGTGAACACAATGTTCCTAAAGAAGATTAATACCAACAATATTTGCAAAACATGGAAAATTAGGAAATGCACAACACCTAGGGAAACAAAAATTTCAACAAAATGTTGCTTCCACGAAACACCCAAGTTTTGAAAATTTTACTTAAAGATTTCATCATTCTTATGATTTAAAGAAGTTTGGCAGTTAAATGATCGAGGTTGAACTTGAGTAATGAACAAATCCGTGTTCCTTCTACCTGTATTTTTAGACCAATATTCCTCGGAACATTGTTTTACACAAAGCAATGAAAAAAGAAACACATACAAAAATTAATATATTCCATTCAAATGTCAAAATCCTATCAAAAAAAAAAAACATCACGCATCTATTTTGTTGCAAGAGTCTAGGCGCGAACATATTTCGAAGGACTGGCGATATTAACTATATAGTTGCTAGAAGCAATGCCCCACCCCATATAAACACAAGAATGACTGCAATTCCCAACCATTTCACCCATCATATTGTTATCACCAAATGAACTGGATTTTGCAAATTGTTCATTGGCATCATTGCACCAATCTTCCAGTACTCCATTTCTTGTTTTTTTTGCAAAGGACCATTGGTTCTCGCTTGAACGAATCCTTACACATAGAATAATCCCTCCATCCTGTGAGTGTTACACCATGTCTATGTATGCCTGAAGGGGGGTGCTCTGACACTCCATTGTGCCCTCTAACTACACCATTAGGGAATCCAACCATTCCCTAATGTGGGTCAACTTTTCCGCTGACTTGGCACAAACCACTCTCATGCCCCCCAGATCCTCGTTTTTGCCGCAGGATAGCCTCTCATACTGATGTGGTCTTCTCCTTCAAAGCTAGAAGGGTGGTGTGAAACTGGTGGCACTACTATGTGCGACCATCGCCCAATACTACCATATCTCCTAGCATCCCATCAAGGGCTAGCCCAAAGGATGGCTGCACACACTCCTCCATAGACACTCCAAAATGCAAGGCATCCTCACTAGTCAGCTGCATGTAAATTTCATCCGAAAATTTTGTCACCAACCTAAAGGACTTTGTACCTATCAACTCCTCAATCATCATAGAACTTGGTCACAACCCCATATACCCCATCAGTGGATACCTCAACAATGGGTGGTGTCTCACCAACGAGTGTATGCTCAGCTATCTCCTCCCAAGTCTTTGTCGTACTCCTTGATGACACATCAAAAGTAGGTAGAAAAATCCTACCCAAGGTATGTTTCAGTTCATTGCCCTGTGTGTACCATCTTCCTCTGTTATAGCTGCGAGGTATTCAGTTATCCTTAATTTTGAAAATTTTTGTGAAAGTCATATGATCTCTAAAATGTTGGGTATGAGATTGGTACTCCGTGAAATAATCACCGTAGTGATTTGCCTCCGGCTCTTGAGGTATGCCTACTCCTGTCCCCAATGCTAATAAAGTGGGCATAGTGGGACATTGTGAGACTTTTGGTACCACTGGTTGCTCAGTCCAATGGTGAGAAGTACCCGAACTTTCTCCATTCTGAAACCCCTATGGGATTTCTATTTCTATTCTCATCTCCCTTATTACTCGAGTGAGATCCTACACTGATATGAGGAGCATATTTCCAAACTCCTTCCTATAACCTTCTTCTACCATTGGAGACTTCCTTTATCCTCCTCCACTGGAACAAAATTTTCTTTTTCGGATGTGAACTCTAAAACAAGTTGAATCTGGTATTGCTATTGGAAGAATTTGGAAAATGGCAACCACAACAAATATGAGAAAATTTTCTTCAAAGAACCTTCTGTTTCCCTCAATTTGAACCGAATTTGGAAAAAATGCACAATGGTAAATAGAATTGGTCTGTTATGCACAAAACCCATGCCTTAGATTTTCGATATTAATCTTCATTTCCCCGAAAAATCCAACACAAAACAGTAACTTTTTATCCTAGAAAATTTCTGCGTTTTCTGTTTTTGTATCTCTCAGAGAACCTTCTGTTTCTTTAAATCCAGACTGAATTTGGAAAAACAGCTCATTGAGATACAAAACTGGTCCATTCTGCACAAAACCCATGTCTCGTATTTTCGATATTCATATTCATTTCCTGGAAACATCCAATGAAAAATTGTTACTATTTATTCCAACGAATTTTTTCAATCTCTATTTTTGTATCTCTTTGTCCGGTCAGTAATGTATTTTCTATCTTCGGGTGTCATAGACCGGTTGCTCCATAGGCTGAGCCAATTATATGAGATTTGATACCACTGTAATATTTAAAATAGGAAAATACAGTAATACAAAGAAAATAAACAATAATTCTGGAATATTAAAACACCATAAAATAAACCAGAAAGAGATGAGTCATTTTATTACTTAGAAGGTGTAATACAAGTACAATAGTGCTAAAAAATAGTAGCACTCAAGCCAAGAGAGATGGATAGAGTGAACCTCAAGCCCTCCCACTAAGAACACTACGTAACTACTGCTCTGCTGGAGAACCTACTGCATTGCCCCTACTGGAAATGTTGGGAATGTAACTGCTGGCTGAAAATGGCTGCGTAGATAAGGTTGTTCTAGTGCTCAAAAAATTTCAGGATTTGGAATCCATACTCTATGTTGAAAACCTAGAAAGGATTTTTGGATTGGCAGACCCCAGAAAATCACCCTCCTAGGACATGGAAACGTACAACTGATGGGTATGCAATGATATGAGTTGAACTAACAAATAAAATGCTACAACAACTCCCTTGTAGCTCAACTGATGAAGGGTTGATCCCCTCACTAGATTCCAAGAAAAAATGCTATGGAATCTGACCCTCCTCTATATCTCTCAAATGCTGCACTACATAAGTCACTGGGTGACTGCGTTTCTCAAGAGGGCTGCAAAATGGCCAAATGCCGAAATATTGAAATCTACTCACAAGATAGAAGGAATCCTCTCTTGAGGGGGCACTCGAAGTCCTTCGAGGACGAGTTTGGGATCTCTACTCGAAGACATACTTGTGCTAAACAACACTACAGACTCGATTAAATAGCTCAAGTCTGCTCAATTCGTAAACGACAAGAAAATAATAATAATCCATAATGATCTCCATGGATGCCCTCACCCCTTTCTTATACTTGTGGAACCCTCACACCCTTAACCCCACATCATAAATGTGTTGGACTCTTGGTCCATATCCTCCTCCTTGACTGCATTGTTCACATGATCTCTTGGCCCCTCCACTACTGAGTTGTTCCACTTTCACACTGGTGAAGTTTTTTTATCCTACGAAAGGGATTTATGGGTCCCTCTACCCTCTTATTCATCTATTAGTTAAGGAAGACAAAATTTAATATTCGAATTAGTTAAAAGCTAAATTAGGAATATTACATATCCTTTTGTGAGAGAGAGAGTGTGTAACTTGGTTTGGAACTCAATTGAGAGACCCCTTGTCTTAGGTAAAAAAGACACTATGCTCTGTAGGTAACCTGCAAGAGATGAAATAAGCAATTTTTCTATGAGGTGGGAAAGTTCCATGCTCGTGATGCTTGACTAGTTAAGCTGATTTAATAGATATTGGCTCTTGCGTGTCATATTTTGTAGTTGGTGACTTGTTGTTGGTTGATGATGACGGTTGTTGATACCCTTGAGGGCATTTTTTCTTTGAAAAAAAAATTGAATGTGGTACCCACATGCATCACACATTTACATAATGCGCTCAATGAATGCATGGGTCTTTGACTGTTGGGGACCTTCCCGTGTAAGCATTGTTGAAAGAGATGCCTACTAGTATACAGGTTTTCGACAAATCTTGACAGAGTGCAATTGCTATGAAGTACGATACCATATTGGACACGAAAATTTATGTTGATGTCAAATGTCAAGAGGATTGATTACATAAATAGGAAATGATGATTCCCATCGTGCCATTCGAGGATGCCCTGATTGAGGTGAGGAGTCATCCAAGGTACCACTTCCTTCCTAGAAATAGTTGTTGAAGTCAAAAATAAGGAAGCATTAACCAATTGAAATGAGTGTTGATGCAAGGGACCAGGGTTTCTGATGTAGCAGGGATTAATGTGACGGGTTAACTAGGCATGGTGGCAAGAAATGGCTATAACAGATGATGGTGGTTAAGTCACCTGAGGTCAGAGTTGTTAATGTGAGTGGCGACAATCATAAAAATTTCTGATGGGGAAACCCCTGGGGTCGGTAGGACACCCAGGGAAGGTGTATGCTTGTTGTGATTGTCATGGTTGGTTGTGTTAAAGAATACGCAGCTTCGACCAAGGGTGATTAGGGACTACTTCCAGGTAAGAAATGTAAATTGATGGGTGGGAGTCTTCTCCTAAAAAAAATCTTTGTGCACTTGCCAAAATAATATGAAAGTGGTTTTGATGTACATGGATGGAGACGGGTGCCCCTTTAACATGAAAAATCTTGCATGATGATGTGAAGAGTGTATTTTGCTGAGGGTGGGGGCTCCATTGGTGATTCGGATCTATGCAAGAACGCAATAATACACAGAAATAGACATAAACACAAACATGCAATGGAAATAATGCTTGATTTTATTAAAATCAAATGACTGAAATATGCTTACATACATAATGGAAATAAACGATCTAGGGCACATGTAGTGTATCTCTAAGAAGAGATGTGATGGCTAAAGGCCTCTGAACTGTGCTACAATGAGACATAATGGAAATGAACAAGCGAGGGCACTAGTAGCATATCCCTGAGAAGAGATGTGACAACTACAGGCCCCTCCACTGTGTTACAATGAGGCTCAAAGGTTTATTTATTGTTGAGAAACAATGGAAAACCCTAAACATCCAAAAACCTAACCCTAGGAAATGAAGCGCCAAAACTATGGGTCTCGTTTGGGTAAATTGGTGTTTCAACTTCCCGGGGACGTAACTTTGGCATACGATCTCTGCTTGATGCGCTCAATACCTCATTAAAAATATCTATCCAAGGACTACAAATTTTAAGTGAAAAACATCGATCTATGGACCCATATTGCTCCTGATTTTCCCAAAAAAAGTCGTTTAGGGCCTCAAAACAACTCCGAAATTTTAGGACCCGAAAAAATGCGAAAAATAGTAAGTTGTGCTGAAGGTGAAAACTAAAAGAATTGATGGTGTCAGTCCAAATGGAATAGGTGGGTGGCCACCAATATCCACCTGGATCATTCCTCCCTCCTTAGGAAGCAATGGTCCCCATTGCGTTAAGTTCCTCCATGAGAGGAAAATTCTGCTGAACTTTGTATGGGATTTGTCCAGGATGTCGCAGACGTATTGGCGAACGTGTTGGATGTAGATGTGCCACCGGTGGGTAGCCATTGAAGGATATAGGAAAATATATCCAACGTTGCGTTCCTTTGTTTCTCGAGGGGCTCCTCGAGCAAGATTTTGATAGGATCTCCTGCTCCCTCGTATTTATTTCCTTCCGCCATGGGGGGTCGTCGGGGTTTGCAAGGTTGATCTTGCGACTGTTCAACCAGATCGAATGCTAACTCCTTATACCCTGACCGCGTTGGGGACATGCAAATAAAAACAGAGAAAGAGCAGATCGCTCTGATACCACTGATCTGGATTTATGCATGATTGCAATAATACATAGAAATATACATAAACACAGAGATGCAGTGGAAATCATGCTTCATTTTATTAAAATCAAATGACTGAAATATGCTTACAAACATGATGGAAATAAATGAGCTAGGGCACTATTAGCGTATCTCTGAGAAAAGATGTAACAACTACAGGCCTATGATGTAATATCCCAGAATCGGGACAGCTAGCAAGGCATGAATGGAAAACGCATTTTCCAGTAATGGCCGCTACAAGAATTAAAACCAAGACCTAGATCCCTTAGAAAAAAGTGTCTAAGTGTCTAAGGTGGTTAAACAGATCTCCCACACTTAGATGTCCTCAGAAAGTGCCTGATGAAGGGACTACAAAAATACTTGAGCAAGGATTGAATACACAACGTTATTTTAATGAACCATGACACATGAAGATTCAAATAGCTGATCAATGTATAATATAGCAGCAAGAGAGTATAATGCTTTGAGGAATCACTCACTCAAGCTAGGCAATGAAAGCCTCAATAAGACATGTACACCAAATGTGACAAACAATGCTACATAAATATGCCTTAGCTATGACATCGATGTCTATAGGAGACACTGCAACATATATTATGAAAATACAATGATATAACAATGATAGCTCAAGAAATGTGGGGGAGAAATCTCTCAACCCTTTAAAATAACTATACAACAATCCTAGGAAGGATTGGCTGAAATACAAGTACAAATGGAAAATCTGCGGAAATGTCGGAGTTGTTGGGTAGAAACTGCAACTAAAAACTGATACAATATGGAGATGGCTGAATAAGATGTGAAATATGCAGCAAACCTCCTCTAATGGATTTCCTAAGTACAAGGCTGATCCTAATACTGGAAATCTTTCCCTCCAAAATGTCGGTGCAACCTCTCACTGCAGATGCACTCTAGAATAACGCAGTCAAGGAGATGGACAACACTGCTGATGACGGGAGAAGATTGGCCTGATGCCAAGATGTGCAATAAAGCTCTGAAACCTCCTTCACTGACCTCCCGGAGAAATAGGAACTCCCTCCTCTGAAAGATAAGCCAAGGAAAGGTGTTTTGGAACCCTCCACTGCAACACCCAGCAACACTACGTTATACTTCAACATAAATAACGTAGTGACTGAAAAGTGGCTTTGGCCTTCAGCCAAGATGTGGAGAAAATGAAGTGCAATCCTTCAAGAGGCCTCTCAAGAAGGAGAGGAAATCCTAAACAAGAATCCCTCGTGCTAAGCAGCACTGCAACTCAGCTGAACAGCCAGAGTATGCAAAATAGTCTTCAAACTAAAATCATATGCTCAAAGATATCTCACTATGGCTACCACTTCCTCCTTTTATACAAGTGAAGGCTCTCTTGCCCTAGACCCCACAAATTAGGGTTTCTTCCACAAGGAATATTACTCCCTCTCAAACTGCGTTGTCTTCTCATGCAAGCTACACCTCTTAGGTAGCGCTGTTGACTTGGTCAAACTTGACCTTGTCCTCATGCATTTGCCCCTTTTCACACTGGAAGATGAAAAATCAAGCTACTCCATGGATCCTTTTCACATTATGAAGGATATTATTCCTATTCATGGGCCTTTTACCCATTTTATTCACCTCCTAGATGAAATAAAGAAAAATTAATGTTCCAATTTCCTTCATGAAGATTTTGGAACATTACAGTCCTCCCCTCTCAAAGATTGCTTGTCCTCAAGTAAGTGCACGGATAGACTGAATTCTTTTCTCCTCCTCTCCCTGTATCATCTGTGTATGATGATCTCCTCCAAGGAAAGTGATGCTATCTCATCCATCAAGTCTCCACAATGCTCCTCCTCAGCATTTAAGTCAACTATCAAGCCATCATCATGTAAAGGTGAGATACTCAAGAGGATAGCAAAGTGATGTCTAGAGGTCCCCTTGAAGAATGGAATCTGAAATATAATGGGAAATATCTTCTCCATATGGATCCTTCATCTCCAAGCTATGAACCATGCAAAATGAGTCACCTCCCAACTAGGCAACTCCTGGAAGCTGTCATCCCCCTTTGGCTCCGGCAAAGTAGGTGGGATGAAAATATGCACATGGTAGACTATGTAGCCTACCCCACGCTATCCATCTCTCCACTTATGATAAGTGTAGAGTGTTGTTTGTCCATGGGCTGTAATAAGCTTTCCCTCAAGTGGAAAAATGAGGACTAGACCTCCAATGATCTCTCCCCCAACGCTGCAAATCAAGCTGGCCCAAATATCTCCCCATATGATGAGTTGGAAGTCATCATCATATGGCATCTCCTCCATCATATGGCTCACCTCATAAAGAGACAAATGTGCTATCAAGGTGACCATATCATATCCCATGTTCCCCTTAGAACATGTAGTGCAAAAAGTGTGAGGAATTGCTCCCTCAAATGACACATCCACACAATGTGTCTCTCTCCCAAGCATGCTCCTCATAAAGATAGCAACAATAGAACCATAGGGAGAAAAAATGAGAATCATACTTGCTGCCATATACAACAAATGAGAAGGAAAATGGTCCCTCAAGTGCAACCAGCGCAGCTTGACCCGCAACTACAATAGAGACTGATAAAATAAGTGGCCTCTCAACCACTTGCCTGCTGCTCCAATCTCCTCATAAGTATGAAGGAAGTGAATGATGTAAGGTGTACAAAGAGTATGTCCTCCATAATACATATCTTCCCCAAGTCCTCCTAGGGAAGGCCCATCAATCATGCTTATGGCCTCAACTAGACCATGAAGCTCTAAATAAAGAATGCTCCTCCTTGGAGCAACATCCTGCATATGTATGGTTAAGGGACATACATTATATAAATAATCATGAAAATAATCATCGCCCTTACCATATCTTCTGCTCATAAAAGTGGAGTGGCTCATAAGTGAGTCTCCTCTCATCTTCAAATAGAAAAGAGGTGGTTGTGCTAACTCTCTCAAAGAGTCATGTCTCTCCTCCATCTCCTCATATGTTGATATATCTCCTCCTCAAATCCCATCCAAAAATACCCCTCCATGATGGTCTGGTATGTTCTCATAGAACAAGTGGGGCTGAAAAGGAAATCCTCATGAGTTGCATGTAGTAACTTCTCCTTGAGCTTGGAAGCTCTAGGAAAGAAGATCCTACCATGATAAAATATAACCTCATCTCTGATTGAGTATCCCTCCTCATGCAATTGGCCATCCAAGATCATGCAAGTAAAAAGATCCTTGGAATAATCTGTTGAAAATGGAAACAAGAAACAGTGAAGGAGGCCTCCTGAAACATCTTTCCTGATCCTAGTTGGAAAGTGATCACCTAAACTAGGTGGGGACCACACATGTGATTTTTATCGAAAAGTCTATTTTTAGACTATGTCTATTTTTAGACATATGGATCATGGACTGGGAGTTGCAGTATGCTATTCTTGGAGGATTGGTAATGTTGGTAAAAATAGATGGACCTATATTTTTAGACATATAGGTCGAAGTCTATTTTTAGACTGCCTGTCTAAAAATAGAACAATCGAATATTATTTACCCTTAATAATATTTGGACTCTAAACTTCAGTTTACTCTCTTGGAGCACTTCAGTTTGACCCCCGGAGGTGGGGCATGCAGCTGACATGAGGATTTACGCTATTCCCATGGGTTTGGTGAGCTAATGCATCGTTGACTTCAGTTAGAGCTCAAGTGGCGGAGTTCGGTGGAGTTGATTGAGGAGTTGATGGGGTTGAGACTAGTTGAACTAGTTGTAATTAGTTTAACTGCTATTACACTAGACATGAGTGGTGTGAATTAAATATTATTTAATTCAATAATTATTAACTCATTATTCAACTAAAGAACACATCAGTTTAACTCAGTGCATGGACAGTTCAGTGAAAGACCAGTGGAAGAGGTAGATGAAAGGGTGAGATCTACAGCAGTTGTACATTAGTTGTGCATGAGATTTGCACAATCAATGGGATGAGTATGCCAATGATGATTGCGCTGTTCAAGAAAGAGGAATTCGAATTGGTTCAGCCTATTCTCTCCTTTTGGATTGCGCAGTAGAGGCAGGCAGCTAGTGGAGGAGTTTTGAACCCGTGATCGGTTCAAACTGAGCTAGTTTTGTGTGTAGCTTTTGGAGACAGTACTGAGTACTTGTGAGGAGTATTGTATTGTGTAAATTTACATGTTTCTCATCCATTATATGATACATATATCTGGGGGTTTTCAGCTATAAGCTTTCCCCATACATGCTGCGTTCTATGTGTGTGAATTGATGTTCTGCCGCTTGTTTTATTTTCCGCATGTGATGATTAATTTGTAGAAGAGATTATGTGTTATGCAGCAAATCGAATTTGTGTATGATCAGGTTAATCTCTGTGGATAAATATTCATTATTCAGCAAATTTCTACATGGTATCGGAGCGCTATTAATCGTCAAAGATCTATTACGGTGATTGCAAACTTATTTCCTCGGACAAAGCCTGCATACGGGCCAGGTAGCCTCCGGATTCATCTTTCTTTGGAAAGTGAAAGGTATGGTAAATGCCCATGCAGTCAATCTCTAAGTTGGAAATAATTTTTTCTCAAGTGTAGATCGGAAGCGATTGAGTTATCAGCTGGTGGTGAAATTCGAATTTGCAGATTTGTGTTCTTGGTGCCGCGGCGAAAATGTCTTTCAACAGATTGCGACTAGAATATGCCTTGGAAGGCAGTTCGAATTATGTTGCATGGAAAGACCGCGTGGAGGCTGTATTAGATGATAATGGGCTATTGGAATTCGTGGAGAAAGAGATTCCAAAGCCTACTTCTACTGATGCTGCTGTTGTGGAAGCCTGGAGAAAGAAACAAGCAAAATGTCGAAGGATTCTGTTGGAGGGCGTAAAGGATCACATAGTGTCCAGCCTGCATGGAAAGGCTTCTCCATATTTGATGTGGAAAGCCTTGACAGATCTGTACCAGAGAAAGAGCGACCAGAGGAAGTTTGCGCTCAAGGATAGACTCAGAAACATCAAGATGGAGAAAGGAGAGAGCATCCCCAAGTACCTCACGAGGTTCACCCAATGCAGGGATGAGCTGGGAAGCGTGGGAGTGACGGTGGAGGATGAGGACTTGGTGAGCTTGGCTCTCTTGGGTCTTCCGAAAGTTGGCATGCATATCAAGATAGTGTCAATGGTCGGGAGAAATTTCCCGGATGGGAAAGACTGTGGTCTGATCTGGTGCAAGAGGAGATCCGGCGGAATACCAGGGATGGATCTTCATCAAAGGCATCTGATGAAGAAGACTGCGCTTTGGCTGCCAAAGCAAGGAAGGGGAAGGGCAAGGAGAAGGCTTCTCAATCCGGTGTAGATGGTAAAGAGCGTGACATGTCAAAAGTGAAGAGTTTTCACTGTCACGATCATGGACATTACGCCACGAATTGCCCAAAGAAAAAGAAGAACAAGCAGGCTGCTGGAGCTGCAGCTGGTGAGGCTCTTGCCTCGCAATTTGAGCTGGACTTCTCATTGATTGTATGCATTTTTTCTAGTGCATTGGGATCGGGGTGGTACTTTGATAGTGGCACTTCCTTTCACATGACGGGAGATGTGAATCTTTTCAGTGACTTGGTGGAGAAAGGTCTCCAGATGCATGTTGAGTTGGGCGACGGTGGACGATACAATGCGACCGGCATTGGTACCATAACCTTTCAGAGGGAGTCAGGTAAACTCATTCTTTTAGAAGATGTATTGCATGTACCAGGTCTAACAAAGAATCTGATCTCAGTCGCAATGTTAGAGGATAAAGGGTATGAAGTTGTCTTTAGAGAAGGAAAAGTTTTCCTTCGGCACAAGGCAACGGGACAAGTCAAGAAGGTTGGGATTCGAGCAAAGAATCTCTACAGAATTGAAGTAGATGGGATGTCTACGAAGCTTCCTACTGTTGGGAAGCGGAAGGAAGACATGCAACTGATGCTTGAGAGGGAGCAAGTTTTGCATGCAGGTGAAAGTGAACCTCGGGGTGTGGAGTAGCCACAAAAGGATCATGGAGTGGGAGAAACCACTCATGCAGAGAAATTTCGTGCCAGATGGGTAGAGGGAGTGCATGCAGCTATACCACCAGGTGAGAGGTGGGGCGACATGCATGAATAATCCCAAGAGGATATTTCTAGGTAGAATTCATGAGATGGTGTGGATCTCATGAGTTGAACCTGGCTACGAGGTGCCCACAGCGCAGCAGTAGCAGATCAGTTGGAGTGATGCAAGCAGATCAAAGTGACAGTGTTGGATACTGGAGCGCGGATCAGAGTTGACAGCAAGTTCAAGAGTGCATGGGTGCAAAGAGTTCAACAGCGCAGTGGTTCCTGATGACATGTGCAGTAGCTTAGCAGAGGTCGAAGACTTTGATGATAGATGCTAGATGCATTAGACTGATTGAGTTGTTTGGAGCCTATTCAGTTTCAGATAATTTGCAGAGCAGATGCATGGAGTTGCATGTTGCATGCATGAGTTTTCATGGCACATGCAAAGGGTGCATGTCGAACGCATGGAGTTGCATGTCGCATGCATGGAGTTGCATGGCGCTTGTGGAGGTTGCAGGGCGAATGCATGGAGTTGCATGTCTCATGCAATGACAGTCCTTTCTTGTTGAGAGGGAGTGTTGAAAATGGCAACAAGAAACAGTGAAGGAGGCCTCCTGAAACATCTTTCCTGATCCTAGTTGGAAAGTGATCACCTAAACTAGGTGGGGACCACACATGTGATTTTTGTCGAAAAGTCTATTTTTAGACATATGGATCATGGACTGGGAGTTGCAGTATGCTATTCTTGGAGGATTTTTCATGTTGGTAAAAATATATGGACCTCTATTTTTAGGCATATAGTTCGAAGTCTATTTTTAGACTGCCTGTCTAAAAATAGAATAGTCGAATATTATTTACCCTTAATAATATTTGGACTCTAAACTTCAGTTTACTCTCTTGGAGCACTTCAGTTTGACCCCTAGAGGTGGGGCTTGCAGCTGACATGAGAATTTACGCTATTCCCATGGGTTTGGTGAGCTAATGCATGGTTGACTTCAGTTAGAGCTCAAGTGGCGGAGTTCGGTGGAGTTGATTGAGGAGTTGATGGGGTTGAGACTAGTTGAACTAGTTGTGATCAGTTTAACTGGCGATTACACTAGAGATGAGTTGGGTGAACTAAATATTATTTAATTCACTAATTATTAACTCATTATTCAACTAAAGAACACATCAGTTAACTCAGTGCATGGACAGTTCAGTGGAGATCAGTGAAAGAGGTAGATGAAAGGGTGAGATCTACAGCAGTTGTACATTAGTTGTGCATGAGATTTGCACAATCAGTGGGATGAGTATGCCAATGATGATTGCACTGTTCAAGAAAGAGGAATTCGAATTGGTTCAGCCTATTCTCTCCTTTTGGATTGCGCAGTAGAGGCAGGCAGCTAGTGGAGGAGTTTTGAACCCGCGACTTGTTCAAAACTGAGCTAGTTTTGTGTGTAGCTTTTGGAGACAGTACTGAGTACTTGTGAGGAGTATTGTATTGTGTAAAGTTACATGTTTCTCATCCATTATATGATACATATAGCTGGGGGTTTTCAGCTATAATATTTCCCCATACATGTTGCGTTCTATGTGTGTGAATTGATGTTCTGTCGCTTGCTTTATTTTCCGCATGTGATGATTAATTTGTAGAAGAGATTATGTGTTATGCAGCAAATCAAATTTTTGTATGATCAGGTTAATCTCAGTGAATAAATCTTCATTATTCATCAAATTTCCTACACTACGATAGGATTACCAAGTAAAATACCAAATGATGACTTTGGTAAAGTCCATGGATTTGAAGATGCACCAAAGAAAATTCCAGATAATGATTTGTAACCTGATGGGACCATAGGGCCACCATGAAAATATGACTCTGGTGAAGTGGTGAACATCGATGGGGTAGCGAGGGCAGGAGCTGACGTAATATAAATAGCTGGCCCAACCGAAGATGTTTGTTCAGTCATGGTTACTTGACCAAATGTATACCCTTTTGAATCGACGGGAGTTTGAAAAGGAGGAATATCAACCAAAGCAGATAGTGTCTATTGAGAAAAAGACTCGTACAGGTAAAGGTCCTCCCCAAAATGGGTTGGAGTTAAAGGTGTATAATCTTGTGGGATTTCTTCAATCACAATTAAACTAGGTGGAAGTATTTCACCGTCAGGCCCAAAGTATATTTCAAGTGGTTGACTATGTGATATGGGAGATTCAATAGCTACAGAACTTTGTGGGATGACCAAGGTAGGAATAATTTTTGGTTTTTCGACTTCAGGATTCAGATGTTCTGGCAAATAAGAGACAGGATCTAGATCAATTTGTGGTTGAAAAACGTCGGGTCCAAGAGGTATGGTCTCACTGATTGGATGGATCGTGACCACGAGTAGTTGTGAAAACTCCATTTTGATAACATTAGATGAACCAAGAATTATAGAAACAACTTGAGCTAACTCTGGTTATTGGAAAATGATGTTTCACCAGAGGTATGGATTATACTTGATTCGGCAGATCGTGAACGCCTTCGCCTACCAGAAGTAACTTCTAGTGGTAAAGGTTGTTTTAAATCAAGTCTACGCGAACAAAGGGGGAAAGGGTTTTGTTCTTCCAAAATTGCTAATTAATTTTAATCAAAAACAAATAAACAAAATAAAAGGGTAATGATAGGCAAAATGGTTTACCAAGAAACTGTGAACTGCAGAATACCTCCTGGCGAACCAATAAGTACGGGCAAGAAATCTCCCTGAATGTTGTGTTTGGTGTATCAGAATTTACAAGGCGGTCGACTCGGTTCACTATGGATGGATAGCACCTAAAAATTGTTCTCCCAAATATACCTGAAGGCACGTGGAGGCCCAAGTCCATATTAGTGTTGTCTGATGCAAAACCACACAGTGAGAGCACCCCTTTATACTTATCGTATTGTAACACCACTCGATATACCCGAAATTACGTGGACGAGCTACAATATACTTACGTACATGGAGTGAGGTATCACACTCGGAATGTATCGCAGACAAGTTAACGACAGCTGCTATGTTTTACGACGCTAGAACACGTCTCTAGCCTATACCTTCTAAATTTTATCGTTATGGTTCTAATGCTTTGTTAGGTAGATTGAGATTAATTTTATGTTGATCTTGCTTACAATTTTCCTTTCAAAGGTTCACCGCGATGATGTATTGGAAAATTCCTAAAATGAAACTAAGAATGATAAGCAATATTTCACTTTCAGTTTTTCAATGAAGACCTAGCTACTAGAGGGAAAGAGCAAGTAATTTGTGAGCAAAGAAATCAAAAAACACAAACTAAATGCAGATTTCCTAATTTTTCCTATTTGCAAAACACACAAAAAATCCTACATGCAAATGCAGATTTTTCTTTTCAATTCCTTTAATGTTATGAATGCATAAAAGAAACTAAGTGCACTAAATCAATAAATCAAATGCCTTTTGCTTTTGAGAAATGAGGAATGCAAACAACAAATTCTCTTTTGAAGGAAAAATGAGGAATGAAACAACAATTTCTCCTATCAAGAAATGAAGATTTTACGACAATTTCCTTTTTCAAAAGAAAATGGATCTAATGTGACAACAAAAATACTTTGAAATAAACTTGCCAATGATAAATGATCTAAAAATGGAACTATTTGTAATGCTATGAAAAGTATCCATTTCCATTTATTTAAGTGTGCAAATTATTATCCATGTCTTGCAGGTTAAACAAAATGTTTTTGGTAATTGTTTCTGAGTTTTTGTGTGAGGAAATGTTAATTAAGTTTATTGTTTAACATATTATATCAAAAATACACAACAAGAGAAATTTACCATAGCATAACACAGCAAACTGATGAGGGATTTCACTCCTCCTAGGCTACATCTATCGGGTCCAAGGCTCCCAATGGGCATGTCCTTACTCTATTAAGTTTCTCAAAATGGTTATACAGTGAAATATATGCCTAAATAGGAAAAACAAGCTGTGAATTTGACTTCAGAAGACAGAAATAAACTAAAAATGGATTTTTTTTCACCTCAAACAGTGAAGTACAACCCAAAACAGCGCCATCTTCTTGATGGCCCTAGTGGCTCTTTCCTCTCCCCTAAAGAAAAATGGCTGAATAACACCTATGTTCACTCTGAAACCTATCCCAAACACTCCAGAATGCTCAAGAAACCCAAAATTGACTAAAATGTCGTCCAATTTGGCTCAATATTGTGAAAGTTCTGACCAAAACAAATTTCTACCCAATGTCACTTGAAAACCCCACTAAATGTGGGCTAACTCCAGTTAACCGCGCTAAATTTGGAAAGTTTCCAGAATTGGTGGAACCGAATCCAAGTTGGGTAGAACCACAAGCAGTTATAATAAATTTTAATTAATATGGTCGCATGGACCGTTTGATTCCATCGGAACCGTCGGCCTCACCATTCACTTAATCGTAACTCGTGACATAAAAAGTCGGGACATAAGTGGTCATGTTGTAAAATTTAAAGGTTAGGATAACTGTTCCTGCCGCTTACGAGCCCCTTGGTTCCTGATTGTCGGTCATATGCGATGTGGGGCTTTGCCCCCATTTGCCGCCCCCCAAAGGTTTATCAAACTTCAAATAAAATTTCTCTGCCACCATGGTTAAAAACCATTGCATAGCCCGGTTGGTCGGGTTCTTGCGCTTGTGGGGGCTAGACCTGCGTTCGAATCCAATGGAGTGCAACAAAAAATTTAGCATGCCTTTCAACTTTGGCCTGGGGCTACATGGCAGCCTCTGGGCCTGCCACATGGCAACCTCTGATTGGCCAAAAAATATCCAAGTCAACCAAACATCCAATGAGCCTCTGACACTTGCCAAAGTCTAATTCACCCATAGAGAATATTCCAAGGAAATATTCTTTGGAATATTCTAAAGAATATTCTTTTTTAAATTTTTTCAAAGTCAAAATGTCAACTTTGGTCCACTGATTTTTTGAAGGATACTGGAGACTTCAAACCTGCATAACTTTCACATACGACATCGGATTTGAGTCCCGTTCATGGCACCAGAATCACAGTGACAAGGCCTTTCTAGTCGTTTAGGTTACAACCAATTCTGAGTAGTTCCATTTTTGAGCATTTTTTTCAACTTGGACATGATCACCTGATCACGCCTCCCAAATGGGAAGCTTTTGGACCCAAAAAGCTCTCTAAATTATAGAAATTGAAGATGAGGAGACTGATTCTCCACTCTTTCAACCTTGAACCATTGAAATCTTCCCAACTTCATCAAATTGAGCTTCTCATAAAAAGATAAATTCTTCCTTGAATCTGCTGACTGACTGTTGCTAACCTTGACTGTGTCATGAAGAAAATTTTTGAAATTTGCATAATAGAAACTAATTTTTTTAGAAATCATATTGTTCCTACAATGGTCTACCTTCAAAGGAAACTGAAATTGAAATTCAGCTTGACAATTGTCCTTATGGCGATTTTTTGCCAAATGAGCCATGTACTTGGGTCGATTCTCAACCAAATTTTCTTGCCATACCAATCTTCCATTCTGAAACCAGCAATGACCCTTGCTGAAATTTTTGCCCTCTTTGCTTGCATGCTTTACCCTCTCTTGGATTTTTTCACCACCTTGCACAGACACTTTGTTCTCTGCACCGATCGACACCAAAGACACTTTCTGCAACATCTTGTCATCCTCTTCCAAAGACGGCCTACTTTGAGACTGAAAAATTTCATCATTTACATCAAAAATAACATGAAAAATATTATGTAAAAAATCTTTTTGTTTAATCATCAACAAATTCATATTTTGACTTGCATTGACAAGCCTTTTCAATTTCCCTGCATTCACTAAAGACGATTCTAGCTTCTTCTAATGTGCTCTCACAATAAACTCCTTGCCATCCTTGAATAGGTGATACTTGTTCTCATGGCGATGGAAGATCGCTTTTCTGTCATATAAATACGGACTACCCAACACCACACCTGTAATTTCAAGCGGTACCACATCTAGTTCAACCAAATCAACATAATGAGCTATTATGGCGAAGCACAACATGCACTTTCTTGAGACTTGTAAATTAGCATCCTTGCAAATCCAACCAAGTGGATATGGCTTTGGATATGGAATGATCTCAAGTTTCAACTTCTTGACTAAGTCTTCTAAGATGAGATTCGCTTTTGACCCACTATAAAATAGTGTGTCTATCTTTGTGTGTTTGGAAATATCCTCACATGAAACAGCTCTATCCTCCTCTCTTCATTTGGAGTTTCTATGTGACAGTTTAAAGTGCTAGAACTGGGATTTGTTTCATTTACAATCTCTTTCCCCTTTATGTTCTTTAGTATCATGGCTATGCTTTTAGTTTCATGACCTAATTCAGACCCTAAGTCTTGTTCAGCAATTGCAACTGTTTTTCGCTTTTCTTTGGCCTTATCTTTGGTTTTAAATTTTTCTGGTTTCAGCTCCGGATGAAGCTTCCAGCAATGGTCTTCATTGTGGCTTGTTTTGTAACAGTTTTTACAAAATAATTTTCCTTTTTCTTTCCTACAGTTTTCATTTTTTTTCCTCCCTTTTCCTTTAAATTCACTATCCACATTTCCATCAAACGATTGTTTCCCTCTAGCCTCTAAATGCATGGCTTGGACAAAAAACTCGTCTAGACTAGTAGGATTGAACATAAGGATAGTATGTATAAGATAGTTGTGTAAACCACCTATATATTTCAGCAAAGTCTCTTGGCTATGAAAATCAATTCCAAGTAATAAAGCCCTTCGTCTAAACTCTTGAGTGTAACCTTGAACACTTTTTCCCTTAAGTTGTCTATAAATTTGCCAATTCATGATAGCCTTTTGTAAATGAGCTAATGGATAAAATTTCTGCTTAATTGCGTAAATAAATTCAGCCCATGATAAAGTGATCTTACCATGTTTTTTAATTTCATCCTTTGTCTTGGCTTCCCACCATACCAATGCTGCTCCTTTCATTCTCAAAGAGGCTAACTAAATCTTGGTGTCGTCTTCATGAAGGTTTTGTATCCTCAAATAAACTTCCAACTGTCTTATCCAATTGTCAAGTTTCTCTGCATTGACCTCACCATTAAACATAGGCAACTCAAATTTAACATCAAGCTTTAAAAATTGACTTTTACCAGTGTTTTTAGACTTGTGAGATTGATTCATCGAAGTAGAGGATGACGATGTAGAGGAAGAGGATGAAGATGGGGATGGTGAGTCACCATTTCCTCCGTGTCCTTTCTTTGACTTGTCATCACTTTTCTTTCCTCTTGAAGAACCCTCTCTTTCTTTTTGGTGTTTAGACCCTTCTCTAACAAGCCTATCATTCCTTTCTTGGTAGAGTATCCTTACCATCTCTGTCATGTCTAGGAAAGCCTTTCGAAACACCCGTTCCTCTTCTTTGGGATCAATGTCTTCAGGAGTTTCTCCTTCTCTCTAAGACATGCTTTAGGCTTCTTCAATGGCTCTTGGAGGTGGCTCTCTGGCCCTTCTTGGTTGTGGATTACTTTTTGCACTAACCAAGTGTCCTTCACCTCTCTTGAGTTTAATCCTATTAAGCATCAAAAGTTGCAAACAATCAACTATATATTTGCACAAGAACAAATGCAGGTTAAAACTATAGCTCCTAAGGCTCAAATCCTAAGCATTGATACCATTTGATCTAAAAATGAAACTATTTGTAATGCTATGAAAAGTATCCTTTTCCATTTAATTAAGTGTGCAAAGTATTCTCCATGTTTTGCAGGTTAAACAAAATGTTTTTGGTAATTGTTTCTGAGTTTTTGTGTGAGGAAATGCTAATTAAGTTTACTTTTTAGCATATTATATCATAAATACACATTAAGAGAAATTCACCATAGCATAACACAGGAAACTGATGAGGCAGTTCACCCCTCCTAGGCTACATCTGTCAGGTCCAAGGCTCCCAATGGGCATGTCCTTGCTCTATTAAGTTGATCAAAATGGTTATACAGTGAAATATATGCCTAAAAAGGAAAAACAAGCTGTGAATTTGACTTCAGAAGACAGAAATAAGCTAAAAATGGCTTTTGTTTCACCTCAAACAGTGAAGTACAACCCAAAACAGCTTCATCTTCCTGATGGTCCTAGTGGCTCTTTCCTCTTACCTAAAGCAAAAATGGATGAATAACACCTCTTTTTTCTCTACAACCTATCCCAAACACTCCATAATGCTCAAGAAACCCAAAATTGACTAAACTTTCATCCAATTTGGATCAAAATTGTGAAAGTTATGACCAAAACAATTTTTTTCCCAATGTCACTTGAAAACCCCATTAAATGTGGGCTAACTCCAGTTAACCGTGCTAAATTTGGAAAATTTATGGATTTGGTGGAACCAGTGCCAAGTTTGGTGGAACCATAAGCATTTAAAATAAATTTTAACTAATATGGTCACATGGACCGTTTGATTCCGTCGGAACCGTCAGCCTCACCATTCACTTAACTATAACTCATGGCATAAAAATTCGGGACATAAGTGGTCACATTTTAAAGTTAATGATTAGGCTAACCATTCCCGCCGCTTTCGATCCCTTGGTTCTTGATTGTTGGTCGTATGCGATGTGGGGGTTGGCCCCCATTTTCCGCCACCCAAAGTTTTATCAAACTTCAAATAAAATTTCTCCGCCACCATGGTTAAGAACCATTGGATAGCCCGGTTGGTCGGGCACTTGTGCTTGCAGGGGCTAGACTCGCGTTTGAATCCGGCGGAGTGCAACAAAAATTTTAACACGTCTTTCAACTACGGCCTGGGGCCATGTGAAAGCCTCCGGGGCTGCCATGTGGCAGCCTCCGATTGGCCAAAAAATATCCAAGTCAACCAAACATCCAATGAGCCTCTAACACTTGTCGAAGTCTAATTCACCCACAGGAAATATTCCATGGGAATATTCTTTGGAATATTCCAAAGAATATTCTTTTTTAATTTTTCCAAAGTCAAAAATTCAACTTTGGTCAACTGATTTTTTGAAGGATACTGGAGACTTCAAACCTACATAACTTCCACATACGACATCGGATTTGAGTCCCATTCACAGTGCCAGAATTGCAGTGACAAGGCCTTTCTGTTCATTCAGGTTGCAACCAATTCTGAGTAGTTCCATTTTTGTGCATTTTTTTCAACTTGGACATGATCGCCTAATCAATAAAGAAAAATGCTTTAAACAAACATTGAACAAAGTTTCTTTCAAAGGAGGAAGAAATATCTAGATTCACTGGTCAATATGAGGTTTAAAATCTTCAAAACACAGCAGCAAACAAACTGAATCAACTTGCAAAGACAAATTCAATGGAATCTGGATGGTTTCAGGGGTCAATGCAGTCTCAAAGGGGAGACAGGGCTCTGCAACACAGGCCTGAAAGGGAGACAGTGCTATGCAAAGCATTGTGTCCTGTCAAAGGGTGTGTTGGGCGCAATGTATAACGAAAAACACTATTGTTTAACACACTACTTCTGCAAATTAATATCTGAAAATTTTGATCTTTGTGAATAAAAACTACTAGGTGGATAAACAAATCAAATCAAAGGCTAAGTCACCTAGATCTAAGGGAAATTATCCGCAGTAGAGTTGCCAATTTTTTGGACAGAATTTTGAATTACGGATAAAACACGCTTCCCTAGACAGATGACAGTTTAGAACAACAAATTAAAGACTATACGACTACCTTTCCTAACTCAGAAAAGACACCTAGAAAGGATTAGAGGCTTACTTGTAATCCAAGCACTTCTAAATGGCTCCTTCTGTCGCTTCCGTTGTAGCTTCAAATTCAAGCGGTTTGTGCGAAATGCTTCCTACAAGAAAGAACACTAAAATAGCAGAAGATAGCAATAATACAGATGTCTATTCAATTTAGTTAGCTAAATCAGTAAAGCATAAACCATATACATCAACTAAGATCTTACAATATGGAAAATCAAAGCCAATATAGATGCATATAGGGAAAAGTAAGTTGTATTATTTATTGATGATAGAAGGAGAGGTTACAACCCAATGACTGATTTGAAGTGACCCTTCTAGCAACGATCCTCAGCCTCATCACAGTATAAATCTCTCCAGCAGCTGTTACACAAATCTAACTCTCAATTCAAAATCCACCAGCATTTCTCTACTCAAATTCTTCCCTCTCAAACACTCAGATCTGTGCTCAATTTATAGAGGAGTTGAAGGTTGTTTTACAATCAATTACTTTCCAATAATAGGAAAGACATGTTCCCAATATTTTAGATGTCAAATGGACACTTGGATTCGAAGCTTGACACATGTGAACTCTTCTAGAAGGCACTGGCCAAGTGGAGATTCCGGAACAATGAGAATTTCGCTCCCAATGTGACCAACACACTCATAGATGTTGGGAAGTGCTTTGCAGAGTAGCCTTGCATGGGGCTACCTGCATATGCAACGCACTTAATCCCCTTAGAGGCACCGTTGGTGAACTCTCATATGCTATATAATAAACTTCAAACTTTGCTTGATGAAAGTCATGCTTGATTTGTCTTGTTATTGCCTTAGGGCGTGTAGCAACTTGAAATGATAGGGAATGATAGACCCTTAGTCATTGGTCCTGAAGATGATGCCTAGTTAACCAGGTCATTGGGAATGATGCCCAAATTGACCTATAACAAGGTGAAAAGGCTACAGTTTGTTTGTTAGAGATGCAAAAGTATTTCTAGATATTTGAATATTCATCAAATCTGAAAGCTAGAATTGTTATGTATCACTTTAAGGGAAAGGCTAGTCTACGGTGGAAATAACTTAAGGAGATTAACCATTTGGAAGAGAAAGCATTGACTTGGACGAAGTTTAAAGAGTATTTCCAATGAAAATTACCTATCTAAGTTCTATTATGAGAGGAAAATGCAGGAATCCTTTGAGTTTAATATGGAAATCATGATGATGGAGGAATATGGCAGGAAGTTCATAGAATTGTTAAGATATGTGGACTTCATAAAAAATGAAAAATTTAAATTTAAGTGGTACATTAGTTGATTTCCCTCTTTCTATGAAGATAGGTTAAACTGTGATGAACCCAAAACTCTAGATGCAGCCATGAGGAAGTCTAAATAATTTTATGAACAGAGAAAAAATAGGTCATCAGTACAAAATCTTGGGATAGGAAGAAGAATAATTTCGTAGAACAAATAAGGATGGGATTTAAGCCCCCAACATTCATAAAAGGAACTCGGGTAAAGGAACCATCTACACTAGCCTTTTTTGAATCCAAAGCTAGTAATATTTTGAGCAAGAAGCCTAAATCCAAATAACTGTAGTGTTGGGCCTATGGTAGAATTCACAAGTATAAGGAATTCCCCCATAAGGATGGGAGTTAGTAAATTATGCATAATATTTAGATGACTAATACGGTAGGATATGTGGGTAGGAACATGACTAGGATCTACACTGCACTTGATAATTAATAATTCAAGCATCAAGCCCACATAATAAAGGTTAGAGGTAATTTTCATGATCATCTCATCTCCATTTTAATCAATTTAGGAACTAAGCATAGATATATTGTGCCAAATTAGTAGAAAAAATTAACTTGATGAAATCGAGGCACTCTAAGGCTTGGTGGGTCCAAAGGAAAGTTACAAAACTAGTAACCAAGTGCTTTATTAACATAAATGGAATGGATTCCATAGTTAATTTAAATATAATTCCATTGGGATCCTATGATGTTTTTATTGGTATGGACTAGCTAGAGAAGCACCATGCAATTTTGGATTGTTATAACAAAACCATTTCCTGTGTCGATGATGAGGGTCACCAAAGACAATTCCATGGAATTCCTAGACTAGTTTCTATTAGGGAAATCTCAGCTTTACAACTGAGAAAGGATTTACAGAAGGGATTCAAAGTCTTGGTTCTTTATGTGGAAGAACCCAGTGAGAATCATCAAGCTAAATTGGAAGATTACTATACGCTTCAAGAATATGCAAACGTGTTTGTTGATATCCCTGGACTGCCTCCTATAAGGGATATTGATTTCTCCGTTGAATTAGTTCTAGGGGTTTCTGCAATATCTAAATCCCTATATCATATGAGAACTTTGGAACTTAAGGAATTGTAAATGTAAATGGAGTAATACTCAAAAAGGGTTATATATGACCAAGTGTATCGCCATGGGGCGCCCTGGTTCTGTTCATTAAGAAAAAGGATGGGACCCTACAGTTGTGTGTTGATTTCTGACAACTAAATAAGTTGACAATCAAGAATAAGTATCCATTTCAAATAATATATTATTTATTTGATAAACTACGAGAAGCTAAGGTATTTTCTAAAATTTATTTTTGGTCAGGGTACTAGCAACTTCGGATTAAAGAGGAATAATTATTAAGAAAACCTTCCAAAATTATTATGGACATTACATGTTCATCATGGCTCCTTTTGGATTAACTAATGCACCAAGAGTTTTTATGTGTCTAATGAATGGTGTTTTTCGAGAAAACTTAGATAAGTTCCTTATTGTTTTCGTAGATGATATTTTGCTTTACTCTAAGTCTGAAGAGAAGCAGGAGGGGAAATTAAGGTTGGTATTGCAAGTGCTTTGGGAGCATCAATTTCATGCTAAACTTATTAAAGGATCCTTTTATCAATATAACCCACTATTTGGGTCACATCATTTTGGCATAAGGTATAGTTGTAGACCCATAGAAGATTCAGGGCATCGAGGAATGGTTGGAACCAAAGAGTGTTTTAGAAGAAATATATTTCACTGGTTTAGTGGGATATTATAGGAGATTTATTGGAGGTTTTTCTAAGATTGTGTGTACTATCACCACTTTGCAAAAGAAGTATCTTAAGTTTGAATGGAAAATTCAGTGTGAAGAGACCTTTCCGCAGTTAAAGGATCTATTGGCGAGTGCTCTAATTTTGATTGTAGAACCAAATGAAATTTTCCTAGTTTGTACTGATGTGTGTAAAAATATTTTAATAGGTGTGCCATGTAGAATGGACACGTAGTATGTTATGATTCGAGAGAACTAAAGGAGCTTGAGAAAAATTATGCTACCTATTATTTAGAATTAGCACCCTTTATTCATACATTAAAAAATTGGATACCTTATTTCATGGTTCGAAGGTTTGATTTGAAGACAAACCATCATAGTTTATGACATTTATTTGAACAACGAAATATGAATGCTCAACGGGTAAGATTGCTTGAATTTTTTAGCTGAATATGACTTCGAGATTAATTATATCATGGGTAAAGAATATAAAGTAGCAAACACACTCAGTCGAAAACTCCATATGATGCATGTTATGGAAGTAAGTATATGTAAGTTAGATATATGGTCTAGAGTTTCGAAAGCTAGAAACTTAGATCAATGATATTTAAATATTAAGAGAAATTTTCAATGGGGAAATGGGCAATTAAAATACTGAGTTTATGAACTTGGGAAAAGAGAAACCCTAGTTATTATGGTCGAGTATATGTTCTTGATGTGCAGGAGGTGAAAGATTTAATTTTAAGGGAAATGCATAGGGTATCTTATGCAATGCACCTTGGGTATCAAAAAACCCTTTCGGGAATTAGAAAGGAATAATTTTGGCATGGGTTAAAGGATTAGGTGATGATATATATAGAGGGTTGTGTAGAATTTTAGAAATTCAAGATTGAGCACAAGCATCCAACAGGCGTGTTGCAGCCTATAACTATTCTTGACTGGAAGTGGGAAACAATGTCAATGGATTTCATTACTAAATTTCCAAGAATGGAAAGGGGAGATGATGCAAAAATGGCAGTATTTAGTAAGCTTATTAAAATTAATCACTTTATTTTGGTGAAATAAACATAAAGAGCAACTAAAATTTTTTATAGTTTCATTATATAAATTACTAGGTTGTATGGTGTGCCTCAAGCAATTATCTTGGACAAAGGTCAAAAATTTTCCTATAACTTTTGGAGTAGGGTGCTTAAAGGACTAAGAACATTCAACTTATCATCTGAAGCCATATGGGAAAATTGATTGATTCAATCAAGTAATCAAAGATATGTTACGAATGTATGTAATGGAAAAACCATCCAAGTGGGAAGAGTACATGCACTTGGTGGAATATTACTATAAAAATAGATACTAGGCTTCGCTAAAAATGAGCCCATTTGAAGCATTACATGGCAGGAAATTTTATACCTCAAGGAGTTTGAGAAATCCCTTAAATAGGATTATGTGTGGTCCTAGCCTACTTAGAGAAATGGAAGAATAGGTTGCACAAATCAAGAAAAACTTAAAAGTTTCCCAGGATAGGAAAAATATTTATGCAGATAAGCATATAATTTGTCAGGAATTTACATTTGGGGACCATGTATTTTTAAAATTCAAAGCACGAAAGAGCTTGGTGAAATTGGGCAGTTGTTCCAAACTAGCAGTAGGTTATTGTAGGCCATTTGAGATTCTGAAAAATAATTGGATTAGTCGCATGCATACTTGCATTACCTATATCCATGCATATCCATGATGTATTCCATGTATCTTTACTTAGAAAATATATTCCTTATACTGATCACATAATTCACTGGAATAGGATATATGTACTTTTGGGTACAACCCATACAGATTATCGACGAGATGGTAAGGATGCTCTGGAATCGAGTCGTCAACTTGGTAACTGTATAATGGACTCTGCTCAAACTGAATGAGGCTACGTGGGAACAAGAGGACACAATGAGGGAAGAATACCCTTAGCTTTTTAATTGATATATATTTGTATATGCAGCACTAAGGAAAATGCACAAAATAAAGGGGGTGGAAATGTAATTCCCCTATTGGTATGTTATGTAAATATGATGTAATTTTGTATATAGGGATACTAGGTTAGTGATTCAGATGCAAATATGATGTAATTATGCATATTTTGATATTTTGATATTAGGCTAGTGAGACAGAACCATTTAATGTTTTGATGTTTAGCGCAGAGTGGCCAGGATACCAAGATTGTAATTATGTATTTTTTACATGTACATACGATAAAATAAAATTTGGTTGTAGGGCTGACTCCATGAAATATTATGGGGGGTGGCACAACTCTGTGGAAATGGGAAATGGGTATTATGTTTTATTTTTTGGTAAGTCAAAATTGGGGACCCATGTGGCCTTAGTGCATGCCACATGGTAATATATAACCATGTATAGGAAAAGTGCATGTGTGTGTGCCTAGTGAAGGGGGCATGGTATGAGATGGATGGAATATTTTCATAGATAGTTCACTATTTCTTCCCTTAATTTTGTGATGGGTAGAGAGATTTCTAGTTGGTCATTAGAAACTTTGGTTGACAGGTGCAAGTATGGAGGAAGCATAGCATAGGGGTTGATGATGATATCTTTGGTGTTCTTTACTGATCATAAGGCATCATGATTGAGGGCACGGGTACGAGGGAATAAGATGTACAGAGAGTCATTATGAGTTTCTATGTTGTACATGGATATGGTACCTCATCTGGAGAATGACCTGTGATTGAGCGTGATGAACCATGAGGTCTATGGTTGGGTGGAACATGGAAGACATACAACCAGTTTCCATTTCTCTTACAGATGAGTATTCCATTTTTCGTGTGCTTTGATTATTATCAGTTATTATTCAATTATTTTTTCTTCTTTGCACATAAATGAGAATGCCTTGTTTTGATTATTGATAATTTTGTTAAACATTTATTGTATCATTTATAGTGATGATTACTTGAATGTATGTCTACAATACAAATTATAGATATTTTTTTTAACATTACAGCATCTTAAATTTTTGTAAGTACGAAATTATAAAATTTACCAATGGTGTATATTATTTGATTCATTGGTGCAATTGGTGTATTCTGGGGGTTAGTAGTGTCGCCCAGTTTTGCAATGTGTACATTAAAATGCCATTAATGTATCATAAATGTAAGGAATTTTATCTCATATTTGGTTGATTAGATCTAATTAGTTTCCTCTCTCACTTATATCACTTATTGTAACTTCTTGATCATGTATAATTTTTGCTCTTACAACAACACAACCAATTGATAAAGGAACCAATATAGCTAATGATGACCCCATAGTTTAATGTGACAACCTAATTAGAATAACTTGGTTATTATCTAGAACTCAATTACAACAAGTTTCCCCCTACATGATTGGATGATATTATATGTCATCTATGGCTAAAACTCTCTTAAAATCAAAACCAAATGGTTCCTAAAATCGTAATAAAGAATAGAATAAAACCTAAAATAAAGGTCATTAGAAAGTAAAAAATATGTTTTCTATGAAATATAGGTTCAATCTTCAATGCATTATTCCATTTTAGTGAACATTTCTCTACCACTCTTGCAACCTACCACACTAAATAGTTGGTTATTTTCGACCAAATTTAAAATCTTAATGGAAAATGTATGTGCTCACAACCCTTTATTTTTCCAAATAGAAGCTAAAAAATGAGTCTCCTAGTAATATATATTTGGTGAAGTAAATCCATATTAGACATGCTATGTTTTTTTTCACTTGGAATAGACTCCTCCCTTTAACTTTGAGTGAAAATTTTGAGACTGATTTTTTGGTTATACTCAATTTTCAAATATAAAAGTAAATTTGGATAACAATTTTTGAGATGAGTGTAATATTCCCAAATTTCCACATCATGTTTGGAATATTAGAGTCCTTGATTTTCTTAATGAATTAAGTAAATAAAAGAGTGGAGGGACCCACAATCCTCAATATGAATAAATATCCACTTTTGTGTGTGTGAATGTGGATCAATTAAACCTAGATCTACATAACAAAGTAGTTGAGCAACTACTAATGTGAATGAAATTGGAGAACATGTCCCATTAATGAGATAGATCATGGAGGTTGACACAGTCAACTAAGATCTTGACGAGTTCAAACAGAAGGATGATTCAGTCAACTAAGATCTTGACGAGTTCAAATAGAAGGATGATTCAGTCAACTAAGATCTTGAAGATGTCTGAAAAAATATCATGAGACATTCATGATAAAATGATGGAGGATGTTGTGCAAACAAAGCACACTTGATGGAGAGGGTGTACACTGCACCTAGACATGATGGTTGATTTGGTCAAATAGCACAGTCAAACTTGGAGGATCTTGTCCACATGCACTGCACAGTCTAGATGAGGGCCAAGGCTTGGGAAGGCTCAAACATTATATAAAGAAGATGAAGGCAAGGATGGGGCCATGCTTATTATTCTTGATGTAAAGATATTTTCAGATCTGGAATTGTCATGTGACGTTCCATTGCTTTCTCGGGCTGTTTAGCAGAGATTGCAAGTGTTGTTTAGCATAGGGTGTTCCTGGTTGGGAATCCCACGTATTTATTAGAGTAGCTCTAGAAATAGTATTGTACTTCATTCTACATCAGGCATTGGTGCCACATCTCTTTTCCTACTTTCTGCAGAACAATCATATTCAAATATTGCAGGTTTCTGAAGATCAGTTTGGAAGGTGGAAGTTTTCTTCAGTACTACAGCTGGAGAACTGGTGATGGTTTATTCCTATCATCTTGGGCTTATAGATTAGCTTCCCAGAGCTTCATTTCAGAACTGGCATCAGGCCAAAAGTTATTGGCCTCCTAGCAGTAGTATTTCCTTCAGGAATTACACTGTCCAGTTTGCAGATCCAAAAGGAGGGAGGAAGTTACTAGCATTTCAACTAGTAATCCTGTGAGGGATCATCCCCTCACATTGCCATCAGTATCACCATCAACCTGGAGTTTATTGCAGCATATTTCAGCAGGTAGAAGGTCTCTCTTTCCCTCACAACACAGTTTTTAGAGGCAGTTGTGTTGCAGCAACTGCAATCATCTTTTGGAGGATTGAGAAGCTAGATCTAGAGCTTCTAGCTCATATCTCTGAGGAAGGGATCAACCTTCAAGCATAGATCTGATATGAGCACATATTTCAACCATCTATTCTTTAGATCTAGCTTCAAATCTATATTTCCTAGCAGATCAAGGATCAAACCCTGGGGAGGTGATTTTTTCAAAGTTGTAGATCTGGAAAATCCTTTCTGGGTTATCTTGGGAATCCATCACATTAGACAGATATTGAATCTTGGAATCATCAGAGCTCCAGTTCTGAGTAGATTTTCATTTCTCTTTTTAGCTTGCAACTCCATGTTTATATCCTGCTGAAGATACAGTGTATTATTTGCTGTAGAGCCTCTCCAATTACGTTGTACCTGTTGCATACATGTTTTCAGGGTGATCCTAACTCATCTCTTTGGCTAGATCTACCTATATTTTGTACATTGTGTAACTAAATCTTCTCCAATATAATAATATGGCTCAGATTCTCTATAGATTCTGATGTTATCTTAAGATTAATTGTTTACTTAGTTTCAGTTCTTATACTGTGTTTTAGTATTACTGCATTTTCCCCTTTTGGGATATTACAGTGGTATCAGAGCATGATCTTTGGCTCAGCTTGTGGGCATTTCATATTTTACATCAAAAGAAGAAGCATATAGATGAGATCTATCATGGAGGATGATAATTCTGCCACTCCTTTCTTTAGATCCATGCAAGATATCTCCAAGGACGTCAATCCAATGAAGAAGGAAGGATAGAAAGAAGATCCAAAGAGAAGATTTGATGAGGAAAGTCCAAGTACTTCCTATTAGCAAAGAAGAAAACCGGAGAATCCTAGATCTCCTCATAGATCCACTATGCCCACTTTCTTTGGAGAAGGTGAAAGGTGTGAAATGAAGAAAGGAATGAACCTGAGACTCATGAGACTCTCAGTCTATATCTTGAAGAGTACAAAGCACAGTCTAGAGCATTAAAGGAGAAGCTAACTCTCCAAAAATTCTTCAAAATCAAAGAAGAAAGAGGATCCTATAGCAGCAATAGAAGAAAGGGGCATAATAGATCTTGTTTGCCTACATTTGATGGATCTTCCTTAAGCACTGTTATGTCTTGGAGGAGAGAGTTAGATTCATTTTTCAGGCTACATCCTGTAGCTGAAGGAGATGTTTTTCAAATTGCAGCACTTCATCTTTTAGATGAAGCTAATGATTGGTGGTTTGGTCACATGGAGCATGCAAAGGTGACTAAATATTCAGATTTCTTTCACAAGTTGAGAAATAATTTTGATGTGAAGGAGACAGAGATGTGCCAAAAAGAGACATTTCCTAAGGAGGAGGATGTCAATCTTGTCACTCTGGAAAAGAGGTCACTACATTCACCACCAACTGCAAAAGTACTTGCATCTGGAGAAGGGACACTTGCACCCTTGCAAGATGGTCTTGATCTCTTGACATATAGAGTCCCATGCATGATTCAGGAGATGCATGAGGGAAAGGAGGAATATTCTAGCACTGGTACACTTGGAGAAAAGCAGCCATCACTCTTACCCAGCAGTTGGAGACACTATTGTCCCAGTTGGGAGAACTCTTGTGTTTTTTCAAGAGGTTCCCACATATCAGTTGATCCAAGGTATGCATACACATTCATCACCTATTGTTTCAGTAGTTCTTATTGAAACTTATCGGGACATTCCATCAGGGCCAATGCATGACCAAGGGTTAGATCCAAATGCTGATTTGAAGCAGCAATATATCACAGCGCAGAGGAACCTTGATTTCATTAAGGAAGAGATAAAAATCTATCCCAGATTGTCATGGATGGACTACATTCAACCTCTTGAGTTGAAGTGTAGAGTTTCAGAATAAGGGATGAACATAATCCTTTTTATAATGACTGGTTATGAGATCAGTAGTGTACTTTTCTTTGAGATAGTTTATGTATTACCTTGCAGATCTACAATGCTGTCACTTAGTAGTTGTGAAGATGAGGAGGCCCCACCATTCTTGGAGCATTCTGAAGGTAGATTCACTCCTGAAGAAATGGAGGTAAATATGATAAATGGTAGACATATAGATATGAGAAATCTTTTCTCCTTTCTTGATGACACTTTCTCAATGAGCACCTCACAGCTCAAAGAGATACTTCTACCTACAACAGATCCAAAAACTCATTGGTTTTGGAAGGCCATGGATGAGAATAAGGTCTCATTAAGAGATCTCATTGGAGGTGCACTTCAACATTTCATGAAGTGCAAAGTTCTTCATCAATTTGGGGAAGATGGTATTCTACAAAGGAAGGATTCCATGATTATTCAGCACATAACTCATCTTCCATATTGGGGTGAGTGGGTGAGAATGATAGGCAAGGGGCTGCATGACCACTTGTAGATTTATGATATGGGCTAGCAAGCTTGGTTACATTGGTTGCCCTTGGGAGATTCTTGTCACTACCCAAAGGCTCCTATTTCTTTGATCCATGCTTTGAGGAACACTTATGAAATGAAGAAGGAGGCATGGCTGCGATGGCTTCTCTTGGGTGAGTATGGTTACCACCCAATAGCTCATATTTTTCTGATTCATGCCTTTTGTATCAATGATAGAATGCAGCAAAAGAAGGCATGTTCATTTTGGTTTCACTTGAGAGAGATTGACCACCACATGACATCTCCTATGTCTATGTGTTTTGTATTGGGTAAAGCTTGGCATTATGCTCTCATGATGTGCATTGATGACGTTTCTTTGTATTGGGCTGATGTGACATTCCATATGTCCATTAGTATGTTTCTGCTTCATGATGCACATGAGAAGGACAGAAAGTAGCAAGATCTCTTGTTTGTTTGGTTTCTTTTGGGGGAGTTTGGCTTGTCCATATTACATGGAGGAGATGGAGGATGGTAGCAAAGGGCCTTACTCTGGTGGTTACTATGAGGAGAATATGGTTTGAGATATTTGTCTACCCATATAGCTCCTTTCCTTCTTCTTTTGCATAACATTGGAATGATGCTTGGATCCAACAAGGCCAACAGGGCTAAGGATGAGAGCATAGGTTTGCTCACAATCAAGTTCATGAAACGTGGGATGAGAGATTTATTGTGTGATGGGTTTTTCCTTTGTGAAGAGAGCCACCTTATTTTATGCACCTCATGTATTGATCATGATGTTGGACATCATATGGTTGTCACTTGGTACTTCATGATGGAAGGAGGAAATCTAACCATACAGTTGGAGGTCATTCTCTATGTTTTTAAAAGACAACTTTGGAACCAAACATGCATAACACATTGCAGCAAATGGAGGAAGCCTTCCTTATGCCGATGCCATTTGGAGGGGAATAGATTTCATTGGATCTACTTTTGGATTTGCTTGAGGACAAGCAACATTTTTCCGAGGGGGGCTGTATTATTCCCAAATTTCCACATCATGTTTGGAATATTAGAGTCCTTGATTTTCTTAATGAATTAGGTAAATAAAAGGGTGGAGGGACCCACAATCCTCAATATGAATAAATATCTACTTTTGTGTGTGTGAATGTGGATTAATTAAACCTAGATCTACATAACAAAGTAGTTGAGCAACTACTAATGTGAATGAAATTGGAGAACCTATCTCATTAATGAGATAGATCATGGAGGTTGACATAGTCAACTAAGATCTTGAAGAGATCAAACAAAAAGATGATTCAGTCAACTAAGATCTTGAATATGTCAAACAAAAGATCATGCGACATTCATGATAAAACAATGGAGGATGTTGTGCAAACAAAACACACTTTATGGAGAGGGTGTACATTGCACCTAGACATGATGGTTGATTTGGTCGACCAGCGCAGTCAAACTTGGAGGATATTGTCCACATGCACTGCATAGTCTAGATGAGGGCCAAGGCTTGGGAAGGCTCAAACATTATATAAAGAAGATGAAGGCAAGGATGGGGGCCATGCTGATTATTCTTGATGTAAATATCTTTTCAGATCTGGAATTGTCATGCTACATTCCATTGCTTTCTCGGGCTTTTTAGCAGAGATTGAAAGTGTTGTTTAGTACAGGGTGTTCCTGGTTGGGAATCCCACCTCTTTCTTAGAGTAGCTCTATAAAGAGTATTGTACTTCATTATACATCAGGCATTGGTGCCACATCTCTTTTCCTACTTTCTACAGAACAATCATATTCAAAGATTAGAGGTTTCTGAAGATCAGTTTGGAAGGTGGAAGTTGTCTTCAGTACTTCAGCTGAAGAACTGTTGAGGTTTTATTCCTATCACCTTGGGATTATAGATAAGCTTCCTAGAGCTTAATTTCAGATCTGGAATCAGGCCAAAATTTATTGGCCTCATGGCAGCAGTATTTCCTTCAGGAATTACGTTGTCTAATTTGTAGATCCAAAAGGAGGAAGGAAGTTACTAGCATTTCAGCTAGTAATCCTGTGAGGGATCATCCCCTCACATTGTGATCAGTATCAACAACAGCCTGGAATTTATTGCAGCATATTTCAGCAAGAATAAGGCCTCTCTTTCCCTCACGGTGCAGTTTTTAGAGGCAGTTGTGTTGTAGCAGCTGTAATCATCTTTTGGAGGATTTAGAAGCTAGATCTAGAGCTTCTAGCTCATAGATCTAAGGAAAGGATCAGCCCTTCAAGCATAGATCTGATCTGAACATATAATTCAGCCATCTATTCTTTAGATCTAGCTTCAAATCTGTATTTCCCAGCAGATCAAGGATCAAACCCTGGGGAGGTGATTTTTCCAAAGTTGCAGATCTGGAAAATCCTTTCTGGGTTATCTTGGGAATCCATCACATTGGCTAGATCTTGAATCTTGGCATCATCAGAGCTCCAATTCTGAGTAGATATGAATTTCTCTTTTCATCTTGCAACTCCATATTTATATCCTATTGAAGAGACAACGCAGTATTTGTTGCAAAGCCTCTCTAGTTACGCTGTACCTATTGCATACATGTTTTTCAGGGTGATCCTAGCTCATCTCTTTGGCTAGATTTAACTATATTTTGTATATTATGTAATTGATTCTTCTCCAATATAATAAGATGGCTCAGCTTCTCTGTAAATTCTGATGTTGTCTTAAGATTAATTGTTTACTTAGTTGTAGTTCTTATATTGTGTTTCAGTATTACTGCATTTTCGCCTTTTGGGATATTACAGTGGTATTAGGGCATGATCTTTGGCTTAGCTTGTGGGAATTTCACCTTTTACATCAAAAGAAGAAGCAGATAGATGAGATCTATCATGGAGGATGATAATTCTGCCACTCCTTTCTTTAGATACATGCAATATCTCTCCAAGGAGGTCAATCCAATGAATAAGGAAGGATATAAAGAAGATCCAAAGAGAAGATGTGATGAGGAAGGTCCAAGCACTTCCTATCAGTAAAGAAGAAAACCGAAGAATCCTAGATCTCCTCATAAATCCACTATGCCCACTTTCTTTGGATAAGGTGAAAGGTGTAGAAATTAAGAAAGGAATAAACCTGAGACTCATGAGACTCTCAGTCTATATATTGAAGAGTAAAAAGCACAGTCTAGAGCATTCAAGGAGAAGCTAACTCTCCAACAATTCTTCAAAATCAAAGAAGAAAGAGGATCCTATAGCAGCAATAGAAGAAAGGGGCATAATAGATTCTATTTGCCTACATTTGATGGATCTTCCTCCAGCACTGTTATGGCTTGGAGGAGGGAGTTAGATACATTTTTCAAGCTACATCTTGTAGCTGAAGGAGAGGCTGTTCAAATTGCATCACTTCATCTTTTAGATGAAGCTAATGATTGGTGGTTTGGTCACATGGAGCATACAAAGGTGACTAAATATTCAGATTTCTTTCACAAGTTGAGAAATAATTTTGTTGTGAAGAAGACAAATATGTGCCACAAAGAGACATTTCCTAAGAATGAGGATGTCAATCTTGTCACTCTAGACAAGAGGTCACTATATTCACCACCACTTGAAGAAGTACTTGCATCTAGAGAAGAGACACTTGCATCTTTGCAAGATGGTATTGAGATCTTGACATATATAGTCCCATGCATGATTCAGGAGATGCATGAGGGAAAGGAGGAAGATTCCAGCACTTGTACACTTGGAGAATGGCATCCATCACTCTTACCAATAATTGGAGGCAATATTGTCCCGGTTGGAGGAACTCTTGTGTTCTGGCAAGAGGTTCCCACACATCAGTTGATCCAAGGTATGCATGAACTTTCATCACATATTGTTTCAAGGCCAATGCATAACCAAGGGTTAGAACAAAATGCTGATTTGAAGCAGCAATATATCACAGCACAGAGGACACTTGATCTAATCAAGGAGGAGATTAATAACTATCCCATTTCATCATGGTTGAGCTACATTCAACCCTTTGAGTTGAACTATCCTATGCACAATAGCTAGTTATGAGATCAGTATTGTGCCTTGCTTTCAGACAACACATGTATTACCCTGCAGATCTATAGCACTGTCACTTAGTAGATGTGAAAATGAAGAGGCCCCATCATTCTTGGAGCATTCTGAAGGTAGCTTCACTCATGAAGTAATGGAGGTAAATATGACAAATGGTAGACATATTGAGATGAGGAACCTTTCCTTATTTCTCCTTTCTCAATTAGAAACTCACAGATCAAAGAGAGACTTCTACCTACAGCAGATCCAGAACCTCATTGGTTTTGGAAGGCCATGGATGAGAAGAAGGTCTCATTAAGATATCTCATTCGAGGTACACTTCATCATTTCATGAAGTGCAAAGTTCTTCATCAGTTTGGGGAGATGGTATTCTACAAAGGGAGGATACCATGATTATGCAGCACATCACTCATCTTCCATATTGGGGTGATTGGGTGAGGATGATAAGCAAGGGGTTGCATGACCACTTGTAGATTTGTGATATGTGCCAGCAAGCTTGGTTACATTGGTTGCCCTTGGGAGATTCCTGTCACCACCCAAAGGCTCCTATTTCTTTGATCCATTCCTTCAGGAACACTTATGAAATGAAAAAAGAGGCATAGCGGCACTGGCTGCTCTTGGGTGAGTATGGTTACCACCCAATAGCTCATATTTTTCTGATTCATGCCTTGTGTATCAATGATATAATGTAGAAAAGGAGGCATGTTCATTCTGGTTTCACTTGAGAGAGATTGGCCACCACATGACATCTCCTATGTCTATGTGTTTTGTATTGGGTAAAGCTTGGCATGATGCTCTCATGATGTGCATTGATGATGCTTCTTTGTATTGGGCTGATGTGACATTCCATATGTCCATTAGTATGTTTTTGCTTCATGATGCACATGAGGAGGAGAGAAAGCAGCAAGATCTCTTGTTGCTTTGGTTACTTTTGGGGGACTTTGGCTTGTCCATGTTACATGGAGGAGATGGAGGACGGAAGAAAAGAGCCTTACTCCAGTGGTTACTATTAGGATAATATGGTTTGGAATCTTTGTCTACCCATATAGCTCCTTCCCTCCTTCTTTTGCATAGCTTTGGAATGATGCTTGGGTCCAACAAGACCAACAGGGCTAAGGATGAGAGCATATCAATGCTCAATCAAGTTCATGAAACGTGGGATGGAGAGATCTATTGTGTGATGGAGCTTTTTATTTGTGAAGAGAGCCACCTTATTTTATGCACCTCATGTATTGATCATGATTTTGGACATCATATGGTTGTCACTTGGTACTTCATGCTGGAAGGAGGACATCTAACCATACAGTTGGAGGTCATTCTCTATGTTTTTAAAAGACAACTTTGGAACCAAACATGCATAACACATTGCAGCAAATGGAGGAAGCCTTCCTTATGTCGATGCCATTTGGAGGGGAATAGATTTCATTGCATCTAATTTTGGAGTTGCTTGAGGACAAGAAACATTTTTCCGGGGGGGACTGTAATATTCCCAAATTTCCACATCATGTTTGGAATATTAGAGTCCTTGATTTTCTTAATGAATTAAGTAAATAAAAGGGTGGAGGGACCCACAATATTCAGTATGAATAAATATCCACTTTTTTGTGTGTGAACGTGGATTAATTAAACCTATATCTACATAACAAAGTAGTTGAGAAACTACTAATGTGAATGAAATTGGAGAACCTATCTCATTAATGAGATAGATCATGGAGGTTGACACAATCAACTAATATCTTGAAGAGATCAAACAGAAGGATGATTCAGTCAACTAAGATCTTGAAGTTGTCAAAAAAAGATCATTGGACATTCATGATAAAATGATGGAGGATGTTGTGCAAACAAAGCACACTTGATGGAGAGGGTGTACATTGCACCTAGACATGATGGTTGATTTGGTCAAACACTGTAGTCAAACTTGGAGGATCTTGTCCACATGCACTGCATTTTCTAGATGAGGGCCAAGGCTTGGGAAGGCTCAAACATTATATAAACAATATGAAGGCAAGGATGGGGCATGTTGATTATTTTTTATGCAAATATCTTTTCAGATCTGGAATTGTCATGTGACGTTCCATTGCTTTCTCGGGTTGTTTAGCAGAGATTGAAAGTGTTGTTTAGCACAGGGTGTTCCTAGTCAAGAATCCCACCTCTTTCTTAGAGTAGCTCTAGAAATAGTATTGTACTTCATTCTACATCAGGAATTTGCCCCACATCTCTTTTCCTACTTTCTACAGAATAATCATATTCAGAGATTGCAGGTTTTTGAAGATCAGTTTGGAAGGTGGAAGTTGTCTTCAGTACTTTAGCTAGATAACTGGTGAGGGTTTATTCCTATCACCTTAGGCTTATAGATCAGCTTCCCGGAGCTTCATTTCAGATCTGGCATCAGGCCAAAAGTTATTGGCCTCCTAGCAGCAGTATTTCCTTCAGGACTTATGCTATCCAGTTTGCATATCCAAAAGGAGGAAGGAAGTTACTAGCTTTTCAGCTAGTAATCCTGTGAGGGATCGTCCCCTCACATTTCCATCAGTCTCACCATCAGCCTGGAGTTTATTGTAGCATATTTTAGTAGGCATAAGGCCTCTCTTTCCCTCACAACGCAGTTTTTAGAGGCAATTTTGTTGCAGCAACTGCAATCATATTTTGGAGGATTGAGAAGCTAGATCTAGAGGTTCTAGCTCATAGATCCGAGGAAGGGATCAGCCTTTCAAGCATAGATCTGATATGAGCACATATTTCAGCCATCTATTCTTTATATCTAGCTTTAGATCTGTATTTGCTCTAGCAAATCAAGGGATCAAATCTTAAAGGAGGTGATTTTCCAAAGTTGTAGATCCCGGGAAAACTCTTTCTGCGGGTTATCTTGAGTCCATCACATCAGTTAGGATCTTGAATCTTGGCATCATCCAAGCTCAAGATTTGAGTAGTATCGACATTTTTTCTCTTTTCTAGCCGCAACTATATATTCATATTCATTAAAGGGACAATGCAATATTTGTTTTAGGGTTCCTCTCGAGTATCGTTGTACCTATTGTAACATGTTTTTTGGGTGATTCTAGACCATCTTTTTGGCTATATCTACTCATATTCTTGTACATTGTGTAACTTAATCATCTCCATATAATAAAATGGCTTAGCTTCTCTGTAAATTCTAATGTTGTCTTAAGATTTATTGTTTATCTTGCTACAGTTCTTATATTGTGTTAAGTATTACTGCATTCTCCCTTTCTGGGATAGTACAAACAACTAAAGACGGACGCAGTCAACGAAAGTAATGGAGTTGCTAGACGAACACCCACATGTGGAAAAGATTTAACAATGGTTTGTAGGATCTTCTCCGCAAGACCTTCAAACTTCGGGGGATGTCAAAAGGGAGCTGGGTTGGCATAATGTGCCAACCAGGATCAGTGGTGTATGGGGTCACCGATCAACTGCTAAACGGAAGACTAAGGCTCTGCATAAGGGAGCAAGGAGAAGGCGATAGTTCTCTGCTGCGGTCCCACTAGTAGTATTCCTAACATTCAACATTAGGGCCTGGGCTACCACCACCAAGTAGGTCCATTCCTAGACACTCTGGAAGGTGAAAGAGGGGAACCAATGAACCAGAAGAGGAGTTGGAATGTGGACTCAGTGGAGGACTAACTCGAATCCTATGCAGAGGAATAATTCTTCCTAACAGAAACTGAGGATGAAGGCCAAAAAGTCTCTGGGATAAACGCCTTGAGGGTGCAATGATGAAAGAACAAACATGGATCAAAAAGGGAAGAGAGACCAACAATGGCAAGGAGATGCAGGATCAAATGATTACAATGTTGAAACAAGGGCAAGAGAGGTGTGGTATCAAATGATTCAAAGGTTATAGCATTGGCATGGCTGTGAACTAGGCTCTCTTCACTTAGTAGGTGGGTTAAGTGTGTGTTAATTTTAATTTAAATTGAGACCTGTAGAGAAAAAGACAAAATGTGTTGTATAATTGTAAATAACCGCAAATAACAAATAAAGTAAAATAAATATGACAAATAAATACCTAAAGATGCATCAATATAAACCCAAGGAGGCGGGCTTCCCAACAACTAGTCTATGGGTGGGAAAAAATCTAGTCAAAACACACAAAAATAGCCAATGGATCAAAATTCGAGAGGGACAATGATCTAAAGGTCAGATTTGCTAAAAATAGGTGTAGAAAACAACAAAAAACTAGAGGGAAAAGTGTTGCAAATGAGGTGGTGAAAGGTTACAACCTGAAGGGAAACGGAGGGGACCCTAGAGGAGGACCAAAAAAAACTGAAAAGAGGTGTTTTGGATGGATGAATAACCAATCTAAAATGGATTGAAAGGTACATGATAAGATCTGAAAAATGGTTGAACACACTGAAATCTCAAACGACCTGCTTCAACTAAACTCCTTCTAGAAAGGTGGAAGCGTACTAAAGCCCTAGGGGGCTAGGTTCCTACTTTGACGAGTAAAAAAGAGCAATTACAAGTCCAAAACGGGTGGAGATGGAGGTCAGACAACCCTGAGCAGTAGCCCAGAGAAACCCAGAAAGATCACCGAAAAATTCCCGCAAAAAGTAAAGGTCGAAGTTTCTGACCTGATTTCTGTAGAGGTTGCAGGTTTGAGGTTGTTTTCTGTGTCCTGAAGGTTGAGGTCGCAGGTTTTGGCCCAAAAAGCGTGACCTGCACTTCCAACACTCTCGGGAGCAAGTTTCAGAAAAAAGTGTCATCTCGGTTGCGGTTGATGCCTGTCACCTGCATAATAGGTCCGGAAACATACGGAAGTTAGAATTTTTATTGTATTAGGGTTTCAAAGGTTAAAAACAACATCAAGAAAAGCAAAACAAGAAGCTGAAGAAAAACCCTATGGTTTGAAGTAGCTAGTCATGCAGTGATCTAAAAAATGACAGTGTTCGTAATTATAAACCCTTGTGGAGTCACCAGTTGTTAGTGTGAATTCTAATCGCAAGCTTACAAAAAAAGCTCACGTTAGTTGTGCATAAAAAACAGCTCCAACATTAAAGTTGGCTGCCAATTTCTTTATATCTGCAGTTAGTTGACCAAGATAAATGCTACAAAATCCACATCTATGCAGTAAATAAAAGCAAGAGTTTCTCCATGCATCCGATAGACAAGACAAGAATATTTTTAAAGAATTTTTTTATTTTTGACACCTGCGAAGGTAACATAGAAAGATGTTACCAGTCCCCCTCAATTGGATGGGTTATTGTATGTTCTCAACACCTCAGATCTAATATTTCTCTCTCTTGATGGTGTAGAGAACCCACAAAAAATGGAACTCAAAGGGATCTCACAAGAAAAATGGTGGCAAAACATGACAATGATGGAGGATCAAAGTCAAATCAAAAGTATAGATCCAAAGTGAGAATGAATAGAAAAATGCTTCTATTTATAACAAAATATTGAGTTAGTCTAGATATTGGTGCATAATGTTAGGTCCCTATATTACTAGTATAGTCCCTTATTGTTGTTAGTGTAACCCCCTTATTGTTATTATTGTACCCCTGTAACCCCCATATTGTTATTATTGTGCCCTTAAATTATTATTGTTAGGTCGGCTAGGATTACATTGTGGCCACATGGACTCCTATATATAGAAAGGAGGTTTTGTAATTTTTGCCATCCAAGAATTGTTCATTAATGTAATGTATTGGTGGTTGCCCCCTCGAAGTGGCTTATTTCTAAGGCGTTGATATCTCTTTTCTTCTATTTTTGGAGTTGGTTTCACAACATTTGGTATCAGAGCTTTGGATTCTAGGGTTTCATTGCTCCAAACAGGTCATCGTGGAATTTTCGCTATAACTTTGTTTCTATGAAGTTTCTGTTGGGTATGTGTACGTTGCGCCAGGAGCAGCAGGGGGGTCACAGGGGGGGCGGCAGCCCCGCCTGTCGGGGTCTAGGGCAGCGCCCTAGCGGAAATTTTTTTGGTATGCGGTCCCACTCATATGCGGACCCACCCATGTTTTGTGTATGATTTTGCACATGGTTTTGGGGTACGATGGTTTTCGACCCCTGGTATTTTGTAGATCCGGTCAAGGGAACTACGGCTATGTTCTAATCCAGGGTTAATGGATTGGGGTTTATGTATGCTTCGACATGTATATATATGTGTTGTAACGCTAAAAGGAATATAATGAAAAATCAAGCTGGTCGTCCCAATTTGGAATGCAGGGGAAAATATCTGTGTTTATCTATTTTATGCTCTCGCTATTGTTTATTTTATGTTATAAGCTTCACGTGTAGATAATTTCTGTTCAGGTTTAAAACATACATTTGGTATCAGAGTTGTTTCGGCTTCAAGGGGACGCCTTTGCTGCTGAGGGTTTTTTGCTCGGGCCTGAGGTAGACCCTCTTCAGTGGGAGATCTGCGAGATCAATTCTTGCGGTGAAAGAAGATGGCGAGCGATGGGAAGATATAGATCGAGAAGTTTAATGGTCAGAGCTTTGAGTTATGGAAGCTCAAGATGGAGGATCTGCTGGTGAATAAAGATCAGTGGATCACGGTAGATCCAGGTACTAAACCAACGACAATGTCAGATGAAGACTGGAAGAAACTGGATCGGAAGGCTAAGAGCATAATATGGTTGTGTGTCTCAGATTCAGTATTGTTGAATGTATCTGGGGAAGCTACGGCGAAGAATTTGTGGGAAAAACTTGGGACTTTGTACCAATCTAAGTCTCTGGTGAATAAGTTGTTCCTGCAGAAGAGAGGGAATAATAACAACAACAGGTGGACCAATATAACATGGTTTGCTTGTGGGAGACATGAGAGAGGGAGAGAGATGCATACCCTCACCCTATTACAGTAACTACCCAGGGGCTCCTAAGGCAGGTAGGCCTCTTGAAGTTCTATGAGCAGGATACTTCCCTAAAGGGCCATTGTTTGTTTTGCGACATCTTATCCGTAGGTGGAATTCCCACCTATAGGATTTCTGGGCTGGTCCTAACCAGTGGTACACACCCACTTAAGAGGACATCTATTTAATTACAGGGCTATCAAGGAGAGGGGTGGATTTTCCCTCGTTCCCAGAGGTTCTAGTTGTCTATGCAGCAGGGAGTCAGTTGGTGTACTCCCTCTTAGAGTCCCGTGATTTGGAAGATTGGCAAGCCAAATGATAGGGTAACATCAAACCAACTTTGGAGCCCTAGGACCTAGCCTTCCTGGACTCAGAGAGGGCTCTCTCTGTTATGAAAAGGATGTAAACTTGTTTGCTTTCTATGTTTTGATTTTAGGCTAGTTGTTAAGTATGTTTTGGTTTGTTTTAGGTTTTTTGAGGGAGAATTGATCAAAAGGATAAATAGATAAAAGTTTGTCAGATCAACTTGGCTATGGGGTCAAAAAGGTCAAGACTGTCTCAAATAGTGGACAAGGTATATTGTAGGGCCGATTTGGTCAAGATAAATGGATTCTTTGGGTGAAAGTGAAATGAGATGGACACTAAGTTTGTGAGAGACAAAGAGGTTTTAAGCATAAATAGTTTTACAAAAAACATTCATGTGGTAGGGCTAACCATTAATCACTATAAATGAAACTCAAACTGATAGATGCATAAAATGAACTTTCAGGTGATGCATAGAAGTATAAGACCCTCTAACTTTGGGAAAATCACCTTTAGACTTTTGGGAAAAAAAAAAAGATAAACAAACAACTGAATCTATCAAGAGGGAACTCCTAAACATCATATTTTGAGCTATCGGGAACTTTGAACTAAGATTGCAGAGCATAGGCAAAGGGCAAGATCGAAACAAGACCTCTTTGGTTTAACTAGGACAATCAAATATTTAGAGAAAGGTTTCAGTGATGGGGTTTTGGTTAGCTATGAGTAAGCAAGGCATACCGTGAGTCATACTAGATAGCATACATAATAACCATTAATGAAATTGATAACAAGTTCTTAGGGTATTAAAGAGTAGTTAAGAATTCTTTGACATAACCAAGAAAGAAGAAAAACATAGAAGTTGCAATGAATCAGGAAACTTGAGGTGCCTCCATGGGCATGTCTCAAATCTATTTTTTACTGACCTACAACAAGCAAGCAGCATGAAAAAATGTGTTATAAACTAAGGAAACATAACAGATAAGGAACACTATACCGTTCACCAAGCCATGGAATCCTACAAACAGTCCTCTTCCAACATCCAAGACAAACAAGAGATCATCCACTTCATGAGACAAAGTATTTCTTCAAAGCTTGTAATACTATGTATTGCTCTATAACATCAAGTTTAGCCTCTGGTTACAATGAATTATCTTGGATTATATAGGCCAAAGAGAAGGAAACCCTCCTAGAGCAACTAGCAAGCCCATTGGCCTAATACAAATATCTGATTTTGTCCTTGAGGCTTTGCAAAGTCCAAGGCACAAAATATCTTCAAAAATATCTTAAAAATGATAAAAAAATGAAATAAAATTGACTTTACATGACTGAAAAGTGCTAAAAAAATTTTAACACACATTTGGATGACCATCTTTAGAAATCTTCCTTTTTTGCCAAAATGCTACAGGAGCGTAGTAGCAGAAAATTGCTTGTTTTGCAAACAACTTTTGTTGAGCTTCCCGATGTCAAAACGAGGCCTCTGATGGCTCGTTCGAAATCCCTGGATGTCTAATTTTTGGAACTACTTGATTTTTCCCAAAATTATTCTAGGAAGTCTATCAAAAACTAAACTTTGTAAAAAAAACCAGAAAAGTAGCCCTTGCTGATATGTGAGGCAGAAACGTGAAATTTGACTGATTTTTGCCTCTTTGAGGAACAAAAACACCTCCTTTGGATCTAAAAATTTGTGATTAGCTGCCCCTAAATTTAATCCATCCAAAAAAATGACTTTCATGAGCTGAGGATGTTCCTAGCACTCATGGCATTGCCTAGAAAAATGTGCAATTAGGGCCAAAAACAAAAAAAACAAGATCATGTCAAAATTTGCTCAATTTTGGTGAGCAAGACCCTTATGGGTTATTAGAAGCATGAAAGGAATCTGAGGCCAAGATTTCAAGCCTATATATTCATTTCTCCACTTTTTCTATCGGGCACCTCTTTCGGGCAGCTTTGAGCCTTTCTTGAGGAAGTTTGAGCTTTCTTCAAGAAAATTGGTTCAACTTCTTGTAGTGCCCAGTCATCTTCCTTTGCAGATCCAAGTCTTTGTTAGCTTTCTCTAATTTATCCTCCAAATTATTTTTGGCTCTTTCAAGCCATGATTGTTTATCATTTTCTATTTCTTGGGCTAGCAATTGAGTGAGAGGATAAGATCGAACAAGGTCTGCCTCTTCTTCCTTCTTTTTGTCCAAAGCTTTCCCAAGGCCCATAGTCTTAGGCCTTTTTCTTATTGGCTGCTCTTCTTCTTCAGTATCATCAAATTCGCCCATAACCTCTTCAATCTTGACTTGTGCTTTGTAGGCTTCCCTTTGGTATTTGAAAGCACAGGCCTAATAAATTTCCATTTTCCCACTCATTTGTTTATTTTGCATTTGTAGGAAATGTATGAGGTATTTTGACCTTTCTAGATCAGTTTCCAAGTCATGTATTTGGGTTTCTCTGTTTTGAAAAAGTGACTCAAGAATTATAGCTTCATCATCTCCAACATCATTCTCTATTTGTATGATTTCAAACTCTCTTTCTTTTTCATGACTACTCTCCTGTTGTTCAATTTTTCTTTGCCTTTGCCTTGGGTAGACTTCTTGGTCCTTTTCCTCTTTGGAAATTCAACAATATTCTTCTTAGGCAGTTTTCCTCTACTTCTTATCGCTCTTGTGACATTGCTAGTCACTGTTGGAGTGGTATTCTCCTTTGCAGATCTAGTGTTTCTAGGCTTTACCACTTTTGGAGGAAGAGTCATGTTCCCTTGCCTAGGAGAGGCAGCTAGTACATGCTTTGGAGAATTCTCTTCATGCTCCCTATTTTCATTGCCTTCTTTAGATTCATCATTACTTGCTTCATGGTCCTAGATTTGGTCTTGGCTTCCCTTAGGACTGTTTTGATCTTTTTTTTCTCCATGCTTCCCCCTTTGGAATGCTCATTGTTTGGTGTTTGCTTGCCATCATGTTTTATTGCTTGAGGGCTGTCATGTTTCTCATAATTAGTGTCTCTTTGAGGAATATTATGACCCTCAACATCATTGTTTTGGCTGCCACTTTGTTTGCTTTCTTGAGGACTGTCTTGTTCATCTGTGTCATTTCTTTCTTCATGACTACTGTGTTCTTTACCTTCACTATTTTGTCCCTCATCACCCTCATGCTTACTGTTGTGTTGGCTGCCACCATGTTCCTCTTCATGACTTCTATGCTCACCATCATTTTGTTCATGCTCGCCATCATTTTTAGACTTTTCACTTTGTCCTTCATCATCACTGCTTTGCTTAGACTTCTCCTTTTTACTCTCTATCATAGGGGATTTTTGCCTTTTAGGAGTAGATTAACTAGAAGAGGGAGAGACATGGTGAGTGGGTGGTGAGGGAGGCGCATGAGATGGGCCATGAGAGGAAGAGGCCATAGTAAAATCTTGGTGGGAGATGAAAAAGTCCCAAGAAACTCCCTTTTTCTCAAGTTGATGGAGGATGATGATCTTGATAAGGGAATGATGAAACAAACAAGCTTGTTGTTGAGTGGAGGGCTTCTTTTGGATAGTAGAGGCCATATTGTCAATGCTTCTGTAGAGGAATAAAGGGAGGTTTAGAAGCTGGGTCCTGGTGAAGTGCATCAACAGTCGGATTTGATATGAATAGACTCTAGAGTATCTCCCTTCACATGTAAAGTATCTCATGATGACCTTCATGAGAGGTGCATAACCGTTTAATAGATGAGAAAAGGGGAAGATGGCCTTGTATTCATTTTGGTAAGCAGGCTTCAGAAAGGGTTTGTAGTGATCCAGGTTAAAATAGGCTTGCTTGAACCGTTTCTCACCAAGATAGGGGATCTTGGTGGCTTTTGATACTGATTTAGGACTGAGAATAAAATCAAGGCCTGCTATGTGAACTTGCCCTTCTTGCAGCCTCAAAGCAAAAAAATGTGTCAAAGGAGGGTGATTTTTTACCTCTTGAACTCTTTGGCAAAAATCAAGGCACCCTACTTCATGAAAATTGAAGAGAACCGAAGGGGATTCATTTATCTCCGAAGTTGTAATAGGCTCAAACCTATTGTGATACCCACTTTTGCTGTCCCTCTTTGGAGGCATTTTGCTTTTGATACCCCTTATTGATTTATCAAAACAAGACTTTGAAATGATCATTGAAAAAGGTCTCTTCTCAAAGCACTATTTTCTTCCTTAGTTGGTAAGAGGTTTCTTGTTCAAAAGAAAACAAAATCACTTCTTATGAAATATGTTGTGAGCAAACAAGGCCTTTTAATAAGATTTATAACTTTGACAGTAGGACTCCTTTTTCTTTTACACTAAAATTATTTTCCCCCCAATCATTGTTTTTATTGAAATCACTGTTTAAGAGACCCCTTTTAAACTGACAACAAATCTTTATCCCCCAATCACTGTTTCCCTTTAAACTTTGATATCCAACTTTCCTTCAAATTAAAAACTTGGCTGAGAGACAACAAATACCTTAAAAAAATGTCCCTTGAAGTATTTGGAGGTGAGCTCTTTGTGCGAAATCCGATCTTTGACACCTTGAGGGTTCCTTGCAGTATTGGCTCGAGTGGGAAAAAACTTTGTTCAGAGGTGGCCCAGGCATTGAGCCGTTCAGGGATGGCCTTGGGGGTGGGCCATTCAGGGATGGCTTGGGAGGTTCAAAAATGGGCTGTACAGATAGTGAAAATGGCAAGTTTAAGGGCTAGAAATGAAAGATAACCACAGTGAGGGTATAATGTAGGTGAGAGGAGCTCTTTCCACAGCCTGGACACTTGTTTGAAAGCAAAAGTTGCAAGGGCGCCACGTTCAGGAGTGGCCTGGGAGGTCGAGCACAGGCGTACCGCACAACAATATAGGTGCGTTGTGCCTTTAACAAATTTGTATTGCCGGAACTCTACAAGCGTGCCACACAATTCTTCAGGTGCGCCACGCATTCAACAAGCTTCAAATGATCACTTGAAATGGTTTTCTCCTCCGTGACTTTGCTTCGCACAACGATGAAAGATTTGTTTGCTCGAGTTTTATACTTGATAAAGGTTTATAAAATCCTCCCCTCCTTTATCTATTTTTGAAAAACAAGATGAATTCACCCTTTAGCTTGCCTTATCATTTTTTTTTTTTTTAAATGACTCTGTTGATTTTGTATTTGAAAATAGTTTTCTTCTTTTGGTTGTTGAAAGAAAAATTTGAAAAAGGGCTGATGTTTCAACTCTAAAGTCACTGCAAATTTATCCTAAAAACCTATTTAACCCTGATGTTTGTTTTTAACCCCTTGTTTGTCACAAAGGAGGTTATCAAACTATGATTGGATTCTGTTTGTCTACAAGGGAGGTCACCATAAAAATCACTACTGCAGCCTCTTAAAACCACTGTGCAAATTTATTGTTTATGAAGTGATGAGGTTCTCTTCATAGTACTCTTCTGGGCGCTCTTTTATGAGGAAAAAGGCTACAAAACCAACAGTGTCTGTTGCCAGATTTACTTTGAAAAATCTTGGAAGAACCCTTTCAGCATTGTATATCTTAAGTCTATCCCTAACAGACTACCTTTCTTAGACATAGTGATGAAACTTAGAAAACTGATCTTCTACTTGTTCATGAAGGAGATCACCAAACACATGATTTGACTCTCCATTTTTTACCAAGGAGGTCACCCTTTTAAAACCACTAATGCAGCTGATTTATAATGTAATTATTTGGAGAGCTGACCCTCTGCTTTTTTTGAAGGAGGCCATTGTTGAAGTCTCTCAAACCAACTGTCCTCTTTCCCATGCGACTTTGCTTATGGTAAGTGTCCTTGTCTCAAAATCATTGTGAAGCTTTTTAAGAGTGAATTACATAATTGGTAAATGAGGAGGGCTTCCTATTAAGCACTTTGGACTAGCACTTTCTCTTGATTGTGTATACACCTTCTATTTGTCCTGAAGAAAATCCTTGCAAATGTGACCACTTATGCTCATTTAGAATCATTGTTGGGCCCTTAGCTCATGATGAAGGAGGTCTTCAAGCAATGATAGTTCACCTATCTTAACCATGTGCCCTATTTCCCTTAAATGAGTTGGAAAATTTACTCTTGGTGCTTGCCCTTTATTCATCACTTGGAGGGAGTACTTTTGATAAACCATAAAAATGTTTTTTCAACATGAACCCTATGTGTGAATGTCTCTTTATATTAGTTTGCGGAAGTCATTTTTAAACCAAGCCTGGTCTACCTCCTTGGCCATTTAGATGAGGCTGCTCTTAGTAAAGAACTCCACCCTCGGATTATACTTTGAAGGAGGATTTCATAAACATAAAAACAGAGGCCTTTTAACACCATCATATCACTCTTTGGCTTTTGATTTGAAAAAGGTCATTCAATCTATGAACTCTCATTTGTTTCACCACTGTTTCTCAACTGGTCTTACCAACAGAGACTCTATCAAACACAACATTTTAAACCCTGTTATGCATTCTCTATTCATATTTGGAGGAGGTAGTGCAAAACAACTCCTGAAGCTACTTAAAAACATGCTGACCCTTTGCTTATTAGTGAAGGAGGTCACAACAATGTGTATTTTACCCTCTGCTCTTTGAAGGAGGTTTCTATCACTGTGTTTCTAACCCTCTACTTTATTTTTGAAGGAGGTCATATTAAACAAAAAATCTTCATCTATTTCAACACTATACCTTTGCTTTGCCATATCATTGTGAAGTTTTTAGGGAGTAACAATGTGATTGGTATATGAAGAGTGCTCACTGTTGGACACTATTGCACTAAATTTTCCCTTGATTGTGTTTTCAGGGGTATATTGAAGTTTTCTTTGAATAATTTTCAAATCCCAGGTTCAAGATAACATAAGAAGCAACTGTCCTCTTATGCCTTTCATGATGATACCTTTCGGAAAGACTATGCAGCACTAACTTTTAGAGGAGATTATGGAGCACTGTTGATCAACATCACTCAGTATTTTTTATTCATGTGACTTGAAGAATGATCTATGTTCTTTAGGCAGACTTTGGATTTAAAACCATATATATTAGTTTCTCTTTACTTACTGCACCTTACTTGCTTCATGATGGAAAACCCCTTCAGCATGAGAGACCTATATGAATTTGTCTTTTTGCTCTTATGTGCACACTGATCATCATTCAATTACACCCCTCCAGAGATGTAAAAATAGATTCTTTTGAACCTTGGAGAGCTCCTTTGGTGTTTCATGGGGATTTATGCTTGATCTAAGCATATTTCTTCAAACAGTGGAAAACCTTCTCTTCTTGAAGTTTGAATCTTTATTGAACTTGTTCTGAAATGAGACAAAGTGACCTCTTAGTGGTGTGCGACCTATGGATAGACCAAGGCTTGGTTTGCAGAATAGGAAATAATTCATGGTTGACTAGTACTAGACAAAGGCTTTTTGGCCTAGGATATCTTTAGCCAAGGAAAAACTCCCTAAACACCACTATCTAACTTAGGGACAATTTTCACAGATTCTGAGTGTTTTCTTAGGCATGATCAGATTGTCATATGACAAGATGATCAGGGATAGAGTAGAAGACACTTTATCCACCTTTGGATAGTGAATGGAATGAGAGACAAGGGAAAATGATCGCAGATAATCACAACTATGACAGCTATAGATAGGGAGAATTTACTGAAGTGAGATAGGTCTTGAAAACTGGAGTTTGTTCTCATCATAGATTGACAGGAAGGGGTAGGAGGAAAAAAATTGTTTTGGGGTGTTTTCTAGATGACAAATTAATGATTTGAGATTAGCTTCTAGAAAACTCATCTAAGGAAACTAGTCATCAACAACAGGTAAAAAATATTGATGACTAACACTCCCAGAGATACATTAGCACATATATATTGTCTCCTTCAGATTTTCAGGTTTCTGGAGGTCAGTTACGTATTGATGCATTTGGTAGTGAGGAGGTGAGGTGCCTCTCACTTCTGATTTCGACCATTTCACACAACACCAGCGACAAGAAACGTTTTAGTTCCTCGCTTCTATATTATGTTGATTCTTTAGTACAGGAGAGACGAATTATAAGGTGGTCTGCCATTTTTTTGCGGCAATTTTGTACAGCCTCCAATAGATGTATTGCTCATGCACAAGGGAGGGTAAAGTTCCCTTTTGCTTCAGATATTTTTTGTTTATTTTTGGATAGATTTCCAGAGACAAGGCCTACTTTTGTTGGAAAGCCTAGTAGGCCGATGTTGGATGCACGGATGCACATGTGGGGACAAATGATGCCCAAGAGGGGTGAGACTTAGTTTTTTGCGAGGATATCACATGATTCACTCAAGTTCCTAACCAGTGTTGACGAGCATCCCTTCATTATGGCCCACTGTCCTTATGCTGGTTTGGATTAGCGAGGGAGTGCCAACATCCTCTTCATAGATGTTGAGCCACCAGATGATAGAGGTAATATTATTGTTTTATTTAAATTTATTCTAACATGTTCTTTAACTTGTTTTTATTAAATTGTGTAATGAAATTGTCTAATTATTTTTGTGTACTTGTATATATTTTGCAGACATTGGGTCTTTTGATGATGAGAACATGTCAGCGCCACCAAATGATCCAGGTGTGGATCCTGATAATGATCAGGATATGGAAAATGTCGAGAATCATGAGGCCAGTGTAGACAGACCTGCTCCTATTGGTGCTTTGGTACTGCCTTTTGCTGAGCGCGGTAGGGTTGATAGTAGATTGAGGATGGAGTTGGGAAGCTAACTCTGTGCACTATTTGTTGAGGAGGGAGTCAGGCTCGCTACTGTGAGAGACATACAGGCTAATGGTGGGCTCATACATATGTGGAGAGGCATGTCACATGACATGTGAAACCTAATGCGGCATGTCGTAGGAGCTACGACTTTAGTTACGTGGCTGAGGAGGTACCTTGCACGTTATAGGTATGGTCAAGACACAACATGTGATCGACAGTCCGCGAGCAATGATGCATCATCTTATGATCACGATCAAGGGAGTGATCATCGTTCACCTCGAGCCGTGCTAGATGAGCAGTCTCCACTAGCATCGACCAACAGTCATCATGGAGACTAGGCTGGACCATCGGCCATGTCAAGTTAGCAACCTGCAGAATCTAGTAGTACTCATGATCATGAGTAGGTTGGACCATCGACCATGTCCAGTCATCACGATGAGCAGCTGACAGTTGATCCTAATCAGCATGAAGCACGAGTACCAAATCAGCAGGCACATGATGATCAACATGTATCTAAGTTTGTCGAGGCTGCAACATTGACTAAGTGGGCCTCGACTAGTACTACTATTGATGATGTACCACCAGCTGATATATGACATTTATATTACAGTTGTATATTTTTTACATTATTCAATTATATATATATATATATATATATATACATACATACATATACATATACATATACATATACATATACATATATATATGGTCCATTTATTTTATGTTCATGTTGCAGTTGTACTTAATTTACATGTTGGTGATCATCATGATGTGTATATTGTTAGGTCATGTTAGATATGTTCATTTAATGTGCAACTTGCAGATAGATGTTTATGTGATAGCAGTTATATATTTCACATGAGATGTATATTTGATGATTGTGTTGTGATGATGTTATACAATGCTAATTGTGTTTTGTTAGATGATCATGATCATGATGATGTTAGAGAATCTGAATGTGTTTTTTAGTTGAAAATGATGTTTGTACGATGGTTATCATGATCATGATGTTTATTAATTGATTTAATATTAAATGATCATGATATTGTAAAACTGTAATTGTAATTGTAATTGTATGTACAATTCTAAAATTGTAATTGTAATTGTATGTAAACTATTTGTAAAATTTTAATTTTAATTGTAATATTTAATTTATTGTGAAATGATTGTAATTGTAATTTTAGTTGTAATTGTATATATGTAAAATTGTAAAATTGTAATTGTAATTGTATGTAAAATTCTAAAATTGTAATTGTAATGGTATATATGTAAATTTGTAAAATTGTAATTGTAAATTTTATGTAAAATTCTAAAATTTTAATTGTAAATTTTATGTAAAATTCTAAAATTGTAATTGTAATTGTAATTGTAATTTTACGTGAAATTGTAAAATTGTAATTATAATTCTAATTGTATGTAAAATATTTGTAAACTTTTAATTGTATTAATGTGAAAATTTTAATTTTATTAATGCGAAATGATTTTATTAAAAAATTTAAATTTGTAAAATTTTAAATAATTGTAAAATAATAAATCTAGAATAATATGAATTTTTGTAACAAAGTTTAGAAAATAATGTAGGAATTTACAGGGTAAGTTCCATAGATCAAGAACCAAAGGCCACCGCTCACAAGCAAATCACAAATCAGTACACCAGTATAATCATGTGGTTAAAACCCTCAAAGAGGGAAACAGTCCACGCCCTGAGCCAACATGGCCACTTCAGGGAATTTATTAATATAAAAGAAAAGTTACATATGTTTCTCCCATAAACGGTTACTAGACAAATGACCCTCCATGCTCTTTAAATAGAGATCATGGACCAATCGGGTGTTAAGCCACGGATCAAGTGCCGTTAATACCGAGGTGAGAGATAACCTTTGGATTATAAGTTAAAAATGTACATGGTAAAGAAACACACTTTACCTTACTCTACACTAGACTAAGTTATTCTTAACTATTTCCTATGTGTCGGAATATCCTAACATCCCCCCTTAACAACAACTTGGGATAGGATTGAAGGATTGTTAAGTCCCTATATTAATAGTGTAGTCCCTTATTATGTTAGTGCAGCCCCCCTTATTGTTATTATTGTACCCCTGTAACTCCCATATTGTTATTATTGTGCCCTTACATTATTATTGTTAGGTCAGCTAAGATTACATTGTGGCCCCACTAGGATTATATTGTGGCCCCATGGACTCCTATATATAGAAGGAGGTTTTGGTCATTTGTATCATCCAAGAATTGTTCATTCATGTAATGTATTGGAGGTTGACCCCTTGAAGTGGCTTATTTCTAAGGCGTTGATATCTCTTTTCTTCTCTTTTTCGAGCTGGTTTCACAACACTTGGTATCAAAGCTTTGAGATTCTAGGGTTTCGCTGCTCCAAACAGGTCATCTTGGAATTTTTGCTATAAATTTTTTTCTACGAAGGTTCAAAATTTGAAATTTTTAGAGCGTGAAGCCGAAATCCTGAGGAACATCATCGCAAAATTTCAGAGCTTGGTTCACAATATTTTTGGAGATATGGTCTGTGGAATTTAGGGATTTTTCAGGCTCTTGAATTTCATCTCAAAGAGGTGATCGTGGGAAAATATTCATAGCTCCCTCTCTGGGCATCAGATTGAAATGCCATAAAAAGTGGCCATAAGTACACAGGCTGTAGCTTCTTGTCAATAAATTTTAGAGCCGAAGGAAGAAATAATGACACATGGCAAGTCATACAAATTCGCTCTACTGAACCAGTCCATAATTAGGTCATCGTAGGAGATTGGGCACAACTTTGTCTTAAAGAATCCAAATTAGGTCAGACATGTGGCACTCTAAAGAGAATTCAAAGGGCTACCTCAATGCAAAATTTCAGATATTGAATATCTAAAATCACAAAGGTAATTTAGTTTCAATATCGAGCTCCTCAAAATAAAAAAAAAGGTGTGTATTTGGTTTTTAAAATTACATAACGTTTGGTTTGAAAAAGCAGTTTGAAGTGATTCCAAGGGCATATTTTAGAATTTTTATCATATTGGGTTCTATAATGCCTCCAAAAAATAATTCCATACCCATTAAGCCCTCAAAAATCTATACTATGTTGCATGAAGAGGAAGAATTGTAGTATGAGATATCAAAATTACGGTACCAAGTGCAACAAATTTCGATATTAAGAAGAGCAATTAAAGATGACATAGATGGTCTAAAATCAAAAATGAAGGCTAAGTTAGATGGTTTGAAGGATCAAATAATAGCTAATATGGATGATAAATTAGTGGAAGATCACATTGAACATCAATAACAAGTTCTCCAACTCTCAAAGGATAACCTAACTTTGGTGCAGAATCTAATGAAACAACACGAAGATCAACATCACATCGAAAGAATTTTTGAAGCAGTCACAGAAACAATAAATCAACAAGTACAATAAATTTCAGAGTATCTCAGCAAGTGGAAGAACTTTCCTGAAGAAGATTCCACCTGGGAGGATGAGAATTTTATACAGAAGCATCAAGAAATAATCAAGCGTTGAGGACAACACTTGTTTGAAGGAGAGGGGCATGTTAAGTCCCTATATTAATAGTGTAGTCCCTTATTATGTTAGTGTAGCCCCCCTTATTGTTATCGTTGTACCCCTGTAACCCCCATACTGTTATTATTGTGCCCTTACATTATTATTGTTAGGTTGGCTAGGATTACATTGTGGCCCCACTAGGATTATATTATGGCCCCATGGACTCCTATATATAGAAGGAGGTTTTGGCCATTTGTATCATCCAAGAATTGTTCATTCATGTAATGTATTGGAGGTTTCCCCCTCGAAGTGGATTATTTATAAGGCGTTGATATCTCTTTTCTTCTCTTTTTGGAGCTAGTTTCACAACAAGGATTTACAAAGGTGACACAAAAGGAGCCTATTTCCTATGTGTCGAAATATCCTAACATCCCCCCTTGAGAACAAATTGGGATAGGATTGAAGGATTTACAAAAGTGACACAATAGGAGAAGGAAGGAGGCATTAGAGCCTATCCCCCCTTAATGACAACTTTCCTGAACTCCAAGCATGGATGCAAAGTTTGGTAAACTTCGCTTCTGTGAGAGCCTTCGTAGAGGTATCGACTACTTGATCATTGGTCGGACAATAATGCACTTGAAGAACACAATCATTAATGAGCTTTCTGATGAAGTGTATGTGGAGTTCAATGTGTTTCATATGCTGATGTTGAACTAGATCTTTACATAGTTGAATGGCACTCTGATTATCACACCAAAGTGTAGTTGGATGGTGTTGATGAAGACCAAATTCAAACAGGATCTGACGAAGCCACATGGCTTCCTTGTTGGCTTCAACTGCACCACGATACTCTATTTCTGCTGAAGAAATGGAGATGGCACTTTTTTTCTTACAAGACCAAGTAATAGGTCCTGAACCAAGAGTGAATACATATCCTACAGTGGACTTCTGATCATCAGGGTCACCAGCCCAATCAGAATCAGTGAAACCAATCAACAAGGGAGATGCTCCTGCACTGTAATGAATCCCAAACTAAACTGTACCTCAAATATATCAAAGTATTCTTTTAGCTTCTTTCCATTGACTTTCATGAGGTTGGTGCATAAACCGAGTGACAAGACCAACGACAAAGGAAAGGTCAGGACGAGTATGGGTTAGATACAAAAGTTTACAAACAAGTTGACGGTATAAGGTATCATCAACTTTAGGAGTACTAAAAGTGACTGAAAGCTTGACTCCAAATGAAATGGAGAAGGGGTTGTCTTACATTCTTCCATGTGGAAGTGGTGTAGAAGATCACAGGCATACTTGTACTGAGAGAGGGTAATGCCTTCCTTGGATTGCAATATTTGAAGACCAAGGAAATAATGCAAATTTCCTAAGTATGTCATTTCAAACTTATTTTTGAGGCTAGACTTCACATGGTTTATATGGTTTGGATCACTACCAATAAGGATAAGATCATCAACATAAAGAAAAAGGATGGTGATGGAATTACCCACTTTCTTGGTGTAGATAGTGTTGTTAGAATGACATCTAGAAAAGCGATTATCTAAGATAAATCTATCCATTTTGGCATACCAAGCTCGAAGAGCTTGTTTTAGACCATAGAGAGACTTCCTAAGGCGACAAACAAGGCTGGAGTATTTTTGGATAAAGCCAAGGGGTTGTTCCATGTAGATTTCTTCATGCAAATCTCCATGTAAGAAGGTGGATTTAACATCCATCTGATGGACTTCCCATTTAAAGGAGGCAGCAAGGGAAAGAACAAGGTGGATAGAATTCATTTTGGCAACAGGGGAGAAGGTTTCAGTATAGTCAATGCCTTAAACTTGTGAAAATCCTTTAGCAACAAGACGAGCTTTATGTCTATCCACTTTTCCATTTGGTCCAAACTTGGTTTTGTAAACCCATCTGCATCTGACAAGTTTTCTTCCTTTTGGAAGAGGAACAAGATCCCAAGTATTGTTTGCCAATAAGGAACGATACTCTTCATTCATAGCTTCATCCCAATCTGGATGATCGGAGGCTTCTTTAAAGGTTTCTGGATCAATTTTTTCTGGAACTTGAGCTAATAAGGAAGAGGCTCTTTCGAACTGAGAACGTGTACGTCGTCGATCGGCAGGTTCACCTACAAGAGAACCTGTTGCATCCCGAGTAGAGAGGACCCATCTTAGAAGAGGTGGAGTATAAGGAAAAATTTCATGAGCTGGAGGAGGATTACCATCCTCGCTGTCATCATATGAACTAGAAGGAATGCTAGTAAAAATATAAGAGAGAGAGAGAGGTGGCACATATGCCGAATTGTTGGAAATACTGAGAGGGGGGGTGAATCAATATTTCTTTCAATTAGAGCATTAGTTAATCTTCAATTATTATCAGTGTTTGTACAATGATAGTAGCAAACAAGAGGAACACAAATGCACACAGTTTTTAAGGTGGAAACCCACTTCGGGACAAAAACCACCTAATGCTTTTCTAATAATTCTTTAATATTCAACTCCAATTGAAAATAAAGCTCCAACTTCCTAGAATCTAGAAAAGCATTCTTCTCCAGCTCCCACTGGATGGACGCTCCAACGACCGAGATTCTTCAATAGTCAACTGAACGGATGCCCCAACACCCAATGAGCTACAACTCACCCTAGCACCACCCTATAGAAGAATAAAAGAAGAATGGACTCCCGTACCAGGGAAAATGGTCCACTTTACAATGATATAGAATGATGTAGAAGAAGAAGATATACTAGACCATAACCCCAACTTTGACACAACCACCTAATGATGATCCTAGACCTCCAACCACTTCCTCTTCAACCCTTGGCAGATAGACACTAGTACAATTTGTACAATAATGTATTTACAATGGCTAAGTACAATGATACCTTTATAATGATTGTATGCAGTGCTGCCCACTTGAAGACTTCATATGATGAAATTCTTGCTGCTGTTATGCACCTTGGTTGTTGCTCTTGTCATGCTACCCTCTGTTGCACCTTTTGTTTCTTTTCTGTCATAGAAAGTCTGGTCCTTTGCAATCCTTGACAACACATGATCTAGCTTTTTCTTGCCTTCTAGGAGCTCGATATTGAATCTGGTGTATCTCTGTTATTTCAGATCCTCAATATCTAATTTTTGGTCCTGTAGTAGTCCTTTGAGTCTTCTTTCCAATGCCATAGGTCTAACCCAATTTGGATTCTTCAAGAGAGAGTTATACCTAATTTCTCACACTGCCCTAATTATGGACTGTTTCAGCAGAGCGAACTTGTATGGCATGCCACATGTCACTGTTTCTTCATTTGCCTCTAAAATTGATAAAGATAAAACTACATGCTGTGAAATATCTGTCAATTTTTATGGAATTCCAATCTGATACTCAGAGAGAGAGTTATGACAATTTTACCAAGGTCACTTCTTTGAGATGAATTTCAGGAGCCCGCAAAAACCCTTACTTCCACAAATCATATCTCCAAAAATGTTGCATAACTTGATCTGAAATTATTACTAAAATGTCCTTAGGATTTTGGCTTCGCCTCATAAAAATTTCAGCTTCTGAGCCTTCGTAGAAAAAACGTTAGAGCGAAAATTCCACGATGACCTATTTCAGATGGCCAAATCCCATGCATAAGGAGGAAATGAAGATCACAATTTATATGAATGCTTAAGTTGAGAGGGGCTTCAACAAGTGAACGTGGGAGGGATATTAGGAGCTTAAAAAATATTAATTATGACTTTTCAATGACCCATGCCCTAACCCCATGGGGTTTTAGCCCACTAACTGGGGGTACAAACTTCAAACATGAATATCTCTCAAACCGTGAAGAATTACATGGCGTGCCATATATCAACGGAAACATCTCGACAAGTAGAAACCATCAAAATAATTATTGACCCAGAATATATTAATTTGGTAGGTCAAAATTCCCATGCAATATTGGGTTAGCCCCTGGTGCTGCTTGGGTTGACATCAATGACAACCGCTGATCAACAATCTCCCCCTTTGGCATTGATGGCAACACAAGTACTTCCCTGCGATCATGACACCTCTTCCTACAACATTATCTCCCCCTTTGACATCAATGGAAAAGGGTAACTCCCCCTGAAACACAACCATCCTGCAGACCTATACACACTTCCACTCACACTGACATACAACCGTCCTGCAGAGCTGTACACACTTCCACTCCCCCTTTATATTCTGAAAAAAGGAAAATCTAATGAGAACTTGGGAGAATCCCAAGCTTCTGGCAAAGATATTCCAATGCTGGAGAATATTTAATATGTGATTCTTTTGGTGCTGCTTGGAATCTTGCTACTTGTCCAACTGCTTGCATAACATTTGGTCGGGAGGCTGTTACATATAGAAGACTACTAATCATAGATCTGTACAACCTTTGATCCACATCCTTAGATGAGTCGTCAATGCTCAACTTGCAACCAAGTAACGACATCTCTAAATCACTTTGCACCTTTGTAGCAAAATTCTTACTTAGTCGATCATCATTGCTACCAATTATTGTATCATCCTCTTTATCTATTATACATGCTTTAGTTGCTTCATCTAGAACATATATGTCGTTTGGAGCTTGACTTGCTGTAGCAACAATTTCACCATACATGCCTTTCCTGATTTCACATTTCGTGGAGTTGAATGGTATTGTGTGTCTTTGATCAAACATTTTTCCAACACTTAGCACATTGTGATTCATGTTTTCAACCAATAGAACATTCTTGGCTAGAACATCTTTGCTTCTGAGAGTGGCAGTACTTGATCCTATAACATTTGAAGATCCATAATTTCCAAAGGACACAGTTCCATCCTTCTTCTCTTTCAGAGATACAAATTTATTTCTATCTCCAGTCATATGCATTGAGCAACTGCTATCAACATACCACACATCTTTGTTCTTTTGAGCCTTGAGAGCGAGAGCACAATTATCATTCTTCTTCTTCTTCCATGTTCGCTCATTCTGTGGCTTCGAAGATTCTTCTGGAGGATTTTCAAGTCTACAGTCTTTGGCTATGTGTCCAAAGTTTCAGCATTTGTAACATTCAATATTATTTCTTAAATGTTCAAATCTATTGACATTTCGCTGAGCCCTGGGAGGTTCATATTTGACAAATATCCTGGAATTATATTCGTTCCTAGGGTACGTGTGACATTCTACAGCTTTATGACCAAATTTTCCACATGAATAATAGTAGCCATAAAAAATATGTTGGTACCTGGATGGAAATTTTTGTCGAGGAATTGTCTTCCAAGGTTGTTCTTGCGAATCTTGTCCAATGAAGTCTATATGCATGTAAGATCTCATAGGTTCATTGTATTTTGTTGTAGAAGGTCCTACTTCTTCTTCTTTTTAACCGATGCCAGTTTCGTTGTTGTAAGATCTTTGATTATTGATGAGTTCTTCCAATGCCCTTGAGCTATTGGCATAGTTTTGGATAGTTTTTCCTTTCTTCACTTCCTCACGCAACGAGACTACTTCGGCTTATAATTCTTCCCTTTCTTGGTTGCTTTCTTCCAACTTCTTTTGAAGTGACTCTTCAATGCATTTGTGTTCTTCAACTTCAATTTTGAGACCTTGAACTTGTTCTTCAAGAGTATTGGAATGGATCTTCTCCGCCTTGAGATATTTTATAAGCTTGATTGCTTCCTCATAAAATTCTTCTATGGTCCATCCTTCTTCGTTGAAGACACTTCTTGTTGACAGCTGGCCATAAACAATACTCTCTCATTGCTTTCTTCACTATCATTGTCTTCATCGGATGATGAGTTTATCTTCTTTAGAGAGAAAGTTCCTTTTGGATCCTTGCTTGTTGAATTTCTTGTGCTTTTTCTTTTGAGTTGCCATTACTGTCTTGTTTGGACATTTTGCCGCAAAATTCCCAAACCAATCTCATTGCTAAACCAATAATATCAATGGAAGTTTACCTTTGAATTTTCCCTTACCAATTTTTAGTTTTCTCGTAAAGTAAGCATATTCTTCATCTGAAAGACCTTCTCCATCATCTCCCTTTTCTTCACACTTGCAGGTGCATGTCTTTTCAATTGAAGGTTGTTTGTCCTTATTGGTTTTCTTAGATGAAACAAACGTAGTTTCTAGATGTGAAGTACCCTCTTCTTCATCAAGTCTAATTTTATATGCTATGAGAACTCCATGTAATTCCTCTTTGCTAAGTTTGTCCAAATTTGCACTATATTCTAATACTGATACCTTTGGGTTGAATCTCTTTGGTAACGTTCTAAGAATCTTTCGTATAATAGTCTTCTCGTCAACTAGCTCTCCCAATGCTTCCAGAGTATTGGTTATTTCATCAACGTATTGGAAATATGTAGCAATGTTGCAATCTTCTTTCATTCTGAGTTGCTCAAATTTTGCTTTATAGATTTGAAGCTTTGCTTCTTTGACATTTGAGTCACTTGCATATATATTCTCAAGATTGTCCCATACATTTTTGGCGGTTTTACAGCCCAAAACCTTATGATAAGAAGATTCAATAAGTCCACTGATAATAATATTCTTTTCCTTTGCATCATTTACCAAATTCTTCTTACCTTGTTCATCCGTGATTAATGTAAATCCATTTTGAATAGTGTCCCATACTTCGTAACCTTGCGCCAAGAGATAGACCTCCATTCTTCCTTTCCAGAGTGCATAATTATTTTCATTGAATAGAGGTACACCATTCTTGGTATGCTCCATGACCTCCTTCCAGTTGTTAAACTTCTATTGAAGGAACCAAGCTCCGATACCAATTGTTGGAAATACTAAGAGGGGGGGTGAATCAGTATTTCTTTCAATTAGAGCATTAGTTAATATTCAATTATTATCATTGTTTGTACAATGATAGTATCAAACAAGAGGAAAACAAATGCACACAGTTTTTAAGGTGGAAACGCACTCCGGGACAAAAACCACCTAATTCTTTTCTAATAACACTTTAATATTCAACTCCAACTGAAAATAAAGCTCCAACTTCCTAGAATCTAGAAAAGCATTCTTCTCCAGCTCCCACTGGATGGTTGCTCCAATGCCTGAGATTCTTCAGTAGTCAACTTAATGGATGCCCCAACACCTAATGAGCTACAACTCACCCTAGCACCACCCTACCACCCTATAGAAGAATAAAATAAGAATGGACTCCTGTACCAGGGAAAATGGTCCACTTTAAAATGATATAGAATGATGCAGAAGAAGAAGATATACTAGACCATAACCCCAACATCGACACAATCACCTAATAATGATCCTAGACCTCCCAACACTGCCTCTTCAACCCTTGGTAGATAGAAACTAGTACAATTTGTACAATAATGTATTTACAATGAAGAAGTACAATGATACCTTTACAACGATTGTATGCAGTACTGCCCACTTGAAGACTTCATATGATGAACTTATTGCTACTGTTATGCACCTTGGTTACTTCTCTTGTCATGCTACACTTTGTTGCACCTTGTTTTGCTTTGTTGTCATAGAAATTCTGGTCCTTTGCAACCTTTGACAACACATGATCTAGCTTTTTCTTGCCTTCTAGGAGCTTGATATTGAATCTAGTGTATCTCTGCGAAGCCCATTCTTAATATCCGATTTTACCCGTAGTAGTCCTTTGAGTCTTATTTCCAATTCCATAGTCCGAAACTAATTTGGATTCTCGAAGAAAGATTTATACCTAATTTCTCACACTACCCTAATTATGGATCAAGTTTTAAAGTAGCGCACTCTACGATGCCACATGTCACTGCTTTCTTTATTTTCCTCTCGAAATTGATAGAGCAAAAACCAAAGACTGAAATAATTGTAAATTTTCAGTAAATTTCAATCCAATACTCGAGAGAGAGTTATGACGCATTTACAAATTACAAGGTCACTTATTTGAGATGTAATTTCAGACCTCATGAAACTTATCACGCGATTTCATATTCCGTAAATATTGTATAACTTGATCCTGTTTTTTAATGCATCTTCCTCAGATTTGGCTTTGCCTCACAAAAATTCTCCAGCTTCTCGGGCCTTCGTAGAAAAAATTTAGAGCGACAATGCCACAATGACCTATTTCAGATGGCGAAATCCCTTGCATAAGGAGGAAATGAGGATCACAATTTATATAAATGCTTAGGTTGAGAGGGGCTTCAACAAGTGAACGTGGGAGGGATTTTAGGAGCTTAAAAATATTAATTATGACTTTTCAATGACCCATGCCCCAACCCCATGGGGTTTTAGCCCACTAACTAGGGGTACAAACTTCAAACATGAATATCTCTCAAACCGTGAAGAATTACATGGCGTGCCATATATCAACAGAAACATCTCGACAAGTGGAAACCATAAAATCATTATTGATCCAGAACATATTAATTTGCAGGTCAAATTTCCATGCAATATTGGTTAGCCTCCTCAAAGTCGCTTGAAGGACAACAATGACAACCGCCGATCAACACGAATCAGTTCTGTAGGCTGCATGTGTACAGTAATAATTCGTCAATTGAGTTCGTGCTTCGATATATTTTCATCAAATTTGACATCTCTTGTAATGATTATATTTTTGGATTTGGTTGAAGAAGTCTATATCCTTTGACATCTTCAGAATATCCAACAAAAATGCATTTTTCTCTCTTAGGTTCTAAAGCTTTATGTTTCGCATCTGGAATATGGGCCCACGCATCACTTCCAAAAACACGAAAGTGACTTACATCTAGTTTGATTGAGCTCCAAGCTTCTTCTGGAGTTATATTCTTTAAAACCTTAGTAGGAGTGCGATTTACTATGTAATTTGCACAATTAATTTCTTCTGCCCAAAAATTGAGGCTAAGTCCTTTAGATTGAAGCATACAATTAGCCATTTCTTTTAAGGTGAGATTCTTTCTTTCAGCTATAACATTTTTTTGTGGAGTATACGGAATGGTATGTTGCAATTGAATGTCATGCTCAGTGCAGAAGCTGATAAATTTGTTGTTAACATATTCTCCTATATTGTGTAATCTTAACTTAAGAATTTAATGGCCAGATTTGTTTCTCAAAAAAGGCCTTAAAGGCCAAGAACATGTTAAAAACTTCACTCTTGAGTTCTAAGAAATATACCCAAGTGCGTCTGGAAAAATCATCAATGAAAGTTAAGAAGTACTTGAAACCAGAGAAAGAAACAACAGGAAGTGGACCACATAAATCACTGTGCACAAGCTGCGAAGGGGCTGAAGTGTGCCAAGAGGCACATTTTTCAAAACTATCTCGATGATCTTTTCCGAGTACACATCTCAGAGAAAACACCATCTCAAGACACTGGCAGGGAAGGCCTGGCTTACCATATTTTCCTATATAGAGCTTGAAGAGAGTGATAATTAAGTGACCAAATTATAAGCAAAGTTTGCTCACATCATCATTATGAGCATAAAAACAGAGGGAAGAGATGATGACCCAAAGTTTTCAAACTTATACAACCTTGGTGGAATCATCATCAATGCTTTAGTCAAAACATGTTTAGGATCTTTCGAGGTCCTTGATTACAACATCATGAGGTGAGAATTCTACTATTTTCCTTCATTCGAATGAGTTATCTCGATAAATGAGTGAAGGTTGCATGACAAGGTAAGAACACATAGTACATCATTAAACTGACCATTATCTAGATGAATGGTTCTAGATCCTACAACACTAAGAGATCTATCATCATCAACGTAAATATATTTGGTGTTACAATCATTTAAAGAAGAAAACATGGATTTATTTTTATCCATGTGGTAAGAAGCTCCAGAATCATTGAGCCACTCATGAGAAGGAGAAGAAGAAGATAGATTTAATGCATAACCAGATCTTGATGCTTGACAACCACAAGCAAAAAGTGCCATGCCTGAAGATGAAGGTGAAGAGTGCTCCAAATTGATATTGTGCTTCTTCATTGCTGCTTCTAAGGCTTCCATCTTCTTAAAAAATTTGGACTCTATATGGCCATTCTGATTGCAAAAGTTGCAATGTCTATCTACCTTCTTCCCTTTGTTTTGATTTGCCTTATTATTTTGGTGATTTGATTTTTCAGTTTGCGGCTGAAATTGCTTAGGCCCTTGTTTGGTTTAGGACCATATTTTTTAGGATACTGCTTCTTGGGATTCTTTTGATATGGTTGTTGTTGGGCTGCTAAAGCTTTCTTAGAAGCGTTTCTAGTAGTGATAAGACCAAGGTGTAAAAGTTTTTCTTGTTATCTTATCAAAGAATCACAGAAGGCATCAAAAGAGGGATTCTTGTAGGTGGTCCCTGAAGAAATGATGGCTTCTCTGGTGGAATGGAAGACGAAAACAAATATAGAGTATGCAGGACCAAGCTTAGCAAGAATGCAATATATGAGGCTACCATCTTCCTTTTTGATCTTACAACCTTCTAAAAGAATTTATGTCTTAAATTTGGACAAAAAAAATATTCAATGGAGGAGAAATTATTTGAGTCCAAAGTAAGTAACTCATTTTCAAGTCAGGCCCGGATTTGATTTTGAATGCCAAAAATAGTTTTTAGTTTTCCAGGGCCTCATCAAAACAATGTCAAGGATATGAAATCGAACATCTTGAGCAATGGACATTCCTATCAACCCTCATGCTTCGATCTTGTTTATTTTCCCATTTAGCAACTTTATCATCATTAGAAGGTTTAGTTTCTTTGGGTCTCGTACATATTCTATAACCTTTTACTTCTAAGTATATTCACTATGTGAGGTATCCATTGGAAATAATTGGTGCCGTTAAGAATATTTGGCATGTGCTTTCCATTTTTTTAAAACCGAAGCCAAGAAAAGCTAAAACTAACTACTCCAATGGAAATATCTCAAAAAATTAGGTCGTTTCAAAAAAAACCTCTCGAAAAATGGCTTCCAGATGAAGAAGTTATGCCTTTAAAAAAAACTGAGTTGTAGATGCCGAATAGTTACGGGAATGGGATGAAGTGCGGCTTTTAAAAAAAAAAATCTGCCCCTTTGAACAGAGACTTTTTACAAAAGAAGCTTGAGAAGGAGACTTGAACCCAAGACCTCTATTCTCATAAACTAACCCCTCACCAAGTGAGATAGTAAGAGAACATGTTATTTTAGAAAGGAGGAACGGGGGATTATTATTATTATTATTGTTATTATTATTATTATTACTCTTCGGTGTGCGTGCCTTTTCAAACACAAAAAACAAAAAAAATGAGCCAAAAAAAAAAACAAAATGCAAAGCCTTACAGCAAAATGTTAGATTATTAGTTAGCCTTACCAGCAACTATCACTTTTTTCACTATTTCTGATTTCCCGAGGTTGCACAAAGATGTGGGGAAAGAGCATATGTAGCAAAAAAATCCCTTTTTCCTGTTTCTAATTTGCCGAGATTGCACAGAGCACACAAAAAAGAGCATACATAGAGAAGAGGGTATAGATCTAGAAAATAAATAAAACCTTAATACAGAAAAAAAACCAAAATAAGTAGAACTATTAACAAATATAACTACAAAATAGATGCTTTATACCTCTAGATCTAAACTGACACAACTTGGGCAGCCAGAAACCTTTTCGCATGAAACGAAAGGCGTTCCTCACTGTAACAGATGCTACGGACACAACCGAGCAGTTCTCCAATCCCAAAAATGTTCAAAAATAGTAGATCTATAAAACGACATTCACATGCAGTCAAACCGGCTTCAAATTTTGATCAACAATGGACGCGGACCTCAAAATAGCTCTGATACCATGTAGGAATTTACAGGGTAAGTTCCGTAGATCAAGAACCAAAGGTCACCGCTCACAAACGGATCACAAATCAGTACACTAGTATAATCACGTGGTTAAAACCCTCAAAGAGGGAAACAGTCCACGCCCTGAGCCAAAGCGACCACTTCAGGGAATTTATTAATATAAAAGAAAAGTTACATATGTTTCTCTCATAAATGGTTACCGGAAAAATGACCCTCCATGCTCTTTAAATAGAGATCATGGACCAATCGGGTGTTAAGCCACGGATCAAGTGCCGTTAATACCGAGGTGAGAGATAACCATCGGATCACTACAAATCGTTACCATCGGATTATAAGTTACAAATGTACATGGTAAAGAAACACACTTTACCTAACTCTACACTAGACTAAGTTATTCTTAACTATTTCCTATGTGTTGGAATATCCTAAAAAAATAATGCAAATAAATTTAGGTACTTTAGAATTATCATTATTTTATTATGATCTTACATACAAAAAAAAAGAAAACTTTATACAGTACGCCATTGTTTTTGAGATCAACATAATTTCAAATTATCAAGTGAAATATTGATTTTAACATTAAAACAATGCAAATTACCAATTAATTCAAAATATATATTATAATGTTTCGAAAACCCATCTTAAAAAGTATAAATATTGATGAAATAACACATGTACCATATCACTCTCAGTTCTCATGATCACCCACATTATCTTCCAGCTCGCATGGCATGATAACACTATTTTTCTCAAAAGTATGTTTTGATCTAGGGTCATGTCTCAATACAAACCACCAATCCCTATCTAGCACATCTAGATAAAATAAACACCTAGTTGCAGTGTTTGGGGAAAACATAGAGCTCCTTAGCTTCCTCCCACATCTTTCTAGAGTTGACACATATCAGCCTACTATCACGATCTTCCTTTACATTATTTCGATCAAAGGTGTCCCACCACTTGCACCTAAAAATAACACATTGGAAAGAAGAGAAATCCACTTCAATGATCTCTTGTATCTTTCCGACGTAACCTAACATCCCTCGTACTAGGTTTTGATCACAGTGGCTAGATCGAGTAGATTGATCGAACTTGACTTCCACTCCACAGTCTTCTGTGATGTGTCTAACATCGGCATTTTCTATGTGAAAATGGTGTCCATATGCCCACATAGATGGGAACAAATGCACCTATTATAAAAAAAGTTAAAAAATCATAGTATCACGTGTCTTATAATAACCCAACAGTTAAAATATGAAATATAGATGTAATTACATTTTAAAAGTGCATTATTAAGTTTCAAATGTACATATAAATTAAATAGATTATTACTGAGTTGCTGCACCCAATTCCTATGTTTAGCGCATCCTCTTCAACACGCGGGTAACAACCGGTTGCACCATATTTCTCTCTGACTTGGTCAACAACCCAACTGTTGGGGCATATTTTTGGCATATTTTATTTCAAATGATCGGGATAAGGCACACTTCTACCATTCAATCATCTGAATTATTTCTTGTCACTATCCCATTTCATCCTCTTTTGTTCGTACAATGCAACCCATGGTTGTGTCGCTTCGGAATTGTAAATAACGAATTTATTGTTTGCTTAAATTTCTGCATTCATTGATGAAATCAAACCGACATTATATAGTACATAGAAATAAAAATATACATTATGTCGAAGTTCAACATGAATATTTACTTTGTGTAAATTTGAAAAATTATAAGTCGCTTACTCTTTATCAAGCGTTTTTTTCCACTCGTTTGAAGAAAATCCCCTTCTCTTTCATCTTCATCCCTTTCATCGTCCCAAATCACCCCAGTTGGTCTATTTTTAATCTGCTTGATGTACTCACTGGCATAATAGAAAGACTCATACGATATGTACCCCTCTACCATAGACCCCTTAGGTTTATCCCTTTGTCGAACAAAACCTTTCAATTTCTTCATGTACCTCTCAAAGAAAAAGACCAATGACAAGAAACCACCCCAACTAATTCAACCTCATCTACTAGGTGGATTAGAAGATGAACCTGTAAGTCCATGAAACTCATCAGCAATTCCTTCTCAAACATACAAACAATCTCAACTATATCTTGACGCCACCATGGAATGTTAGCCACATGAATCTCCTTTGACGTGATCCAACGTACAAATGCAGATAATTTAGATATGGCACGTCCTAGGTCTTGAGGGAATTCATGTTTCACACACCCACGCTCGAACAAAGGATAATGACATTGCAAAGTTATAAACACGTGCAATAATATACAAAATTAGTTATGTTTTATGATCCCTGCATGGGATAAAATTTATTAATATAACAAATAATAAAATCATGCTTTGACATTATACGTACTCTTAGAAGATTCAAATGGTCATGCGATTTCAACCCTGACAAATTGTCATCCACGGTGAAGCAGCGTCGCAGTGAAGACCCATATGAAGATGGCACCCTCACACCCATTATAACTTCCTTTGCCAAAGAAAGATCATATTTTTTTTCAAATCCATGGGACATCACCTTCTTTGAAATACCATGAATTAGAGGGACCAAAGACTGCCTCTGATCTTGTACTTTTTAATCGTCTTGGCCAATGTTTCTTTTTAGTTTTTGAAGTAATAAGATCTTTCTTAACAACCAATGTGTCACTTTGTTTCGATGATATTTTCCTCCATAAAGAAAATGAAACATTTTTAAATATATGCATGGGATCTAATAAGTGGGTAATCTTAAGATGCTCCCAATATGGGAGGTTATAAAAGATAGATTTCCTTTTCATCCCAATGGGAAATTTCTCAACATAGGTGTCGAATAATTTTGGGTCATCGAACATAGGCTCCCCATTTGAATCAAACATTTCTATGAACTCCTTATCCTTCTCTCTCTCATATGATCTAATCCATTCAGCTAGTGTTGTTATTGGAGGCCTTTGGGTTCTCTCTCATTTACCATTGAAAGCGGATGATGCTCTTCTGTAAGGGTGTTCTTCTAGGAGGAATACCCTGGAGCAATCATACACTGGCTTTCGTAGGTCCTTGGACCATCTAGCTTTCAGAGAAGGTACACAACATTTACATCCAAAATACCCAGACCTGTGAGATTATTGTATACAATTTATATGCATGGCATGTTAAAGAATATCATGAAGATCATAAAAATTACAATGAATTAAATTAATAACTAATATGTGAAAGAATATTGTTACTATTTAAACAAATCAATAAACATGTAATTTACTAGAGCAAAATCCTAAGCCTAGATAATCATGTGTCGTGTAAGCACATATGCCATACAATGTAAAACTCCTCTCTGCTGTGAGGGGTCTTGATACATCGTATACATTTATCCCATCCCATAATTCCTTCAATTCATCTACGAGTGGTTGTAAGTAGACATCCATATTATTCACTTGTCTTCTACCAGGGACTATGAGAGCCAACATAAGATGTTCATTCTTCACAAACAACCATGGGGTGATATTGTTATTGATCACTACTACAGGCCAAACAAAATAGTTGGTGTTCGAGAGGGAATATGGGTTGATGCCATCCATGGCTATGGTCACATCATAGACTTCGTAGTTCATCCTTGAATTTTTCGGGCCATGTATCCTCTATATGCTTCATGGATATTTAGTCAGTTGGGATTCACATAACTCCCAACTCACTTCTGTATGAGGCATGCCATCCCTGCAACATAGCTAATTCTTTGAAACGAAAGAGACTTTGAATCCTTGGGATTATAGGCATGTGCCTCAATATCTTAAAAGGAGGACCACGTGATTTACCCTTCTTTTTTTATTTATAATACCTATCATGCCCACATTTCAGACATATCGCTTTGTCTGTATATTCTCTTGTATATAGAATACAATCATTTGGATGTGCATGATATGATATGTACTCAACACCCAACATTTTCAACAATTACTTTGACTCTTCGCAGCTATTGGGCTAGACATTATCACTCGGAAGAACCTTATATTTGAATAACCTATAGTTGGCGATCATGGAAAACATAATTAATAAATGTACATTGATGCCGATATAATTATTAACGTTCATAAAATTGACCATTTGTAATGTTCATTGTGTATTGATTATATTTCTCAAATTTATATAACGGGGGAATTTATGGTAACTTACCTCAAAATTTTTAATAAACATGCATTTGACAAGCCAAATTTTTCTTTCAAGTTGTACAGTAACATCGTTGTCCCCAACTGGGTAGAATTTGATTGACCGCCAGGTCCAAAGAGAGGGGTGGTGGAAGTAAATTTAAGGCTTTTGAAAAAGGTGCCAGCGATATGAGCATCATCCCCTAATTGATCATCATTTTGAAATGCATCTAACAAAATTGTCTCCATGGTAGTCGTATCCCTTAAGTGATCATCCATACCAACCTCTATTTGATTGCCTCAATTGCCATCTTGTTAAGAACTACTATTGTTGTAGTCATTTCTAATTGGTGAATCTGGACGTAGCGGGAATTGAATCGGTGGTTTATTCAACCAATCTTGGTATCTTTCCTCTTCGATTTTTTCTTTTAATTCAGCCTTCTCTTGATTTGACATTGTCATGGGGTGCAACAAAAAATGGTAGGTAGGTCGCTCATCATCACTAGAATCATAATAATTTCAAAAAATATATTTGAACATGATTAATACAAAATCTATGATATCAATTAGTAAGCACGTTGGAAATATTGCATGATTAATTTATTTGGCATTGAAATAATTACAACAATCAATATACCAAACAATTATAATTATTACCGTCATTTTCCTAGGATTGTGGCTAGAAGATGCAATGTTGTTACAATTGGCAAGGTGAAGCGGCTGTCCATTTTCATCTACCAAATGCACCTTGCGGTATGCTGCTCCTGATAAGAGCTTCCGACATTTTGACGCTGTTTGAATATTTTGTGCATCTGAACTCGATTCTGAATCTGCATGAACCTGCAAATTTGTATACATTATAAATTTAATTAAGTTGTGCATGATTTACATGGATAAAAAACACAAAATCAATTAGATAATGAAAATATAAATAAAACCTAAAGTAAATATTACGTCTCGAGATGGATAGGAAGAACTCTGTGATGGACTTTGACAAATATTATGGAATGAGTTGGATTTTGAAGAATTTTCCATTCGATATAATTAGGATATTTTATCGCTGCATTTGAGCAAAATCAATAATAAATTCTGGTGTACACACCTAAAAGTAATTTCAGTGTCTTAAAAATGGACTTCTTGTTATCGGTGCTAATGTACAAATAACCACACTGGTGCATTTTAGTTACCGTGCACCGGTGTCATGTTATCAACGGACACATCGGTGTGGTGCTATTACGTGACACACCGGTAATGAATAACTGCAAATGAAAAAAAGTGCAAATCTATTTTTTTTAAGTGAAAAAAAATGGTAAATTGAAAAATGGGCGGAAAAATATTTTTCAAAAATCTAATTTCATAAAACAATTCTTTAAATGCTAAACACTTTTCATTATTTCACTATTTTTGCAAAAAATTTCAGCCAAATATTTGTAGGAGACATGCCTGGAGCAAGAGAGCACGAGAGCACTATGGAGCAGTGAAATACGTTCGGACAAAAGTATTTAGACAAGAAGAATTCCAAACCTTTGGTGATTCGAACCCTGTAGCATAGAATTTCAAATGATCTCGTGATTAAATTTTATTGTTTTTTTTTACTTTTTCTGCAGTTTTTTTTACGCAATAAGTAAAAACTTTCAATTTATTTTTCATTTTCATAAACAAAAAACAAAAAACAAAAAAATCCATTTTTACCCTAAACCCTCCATTCTTTTTGTTTTTTCCCTTTCTTCTCCCTGTTTTGTGCTTTCAAAATTAGGGATTTTCATTTTAGATTTATACAGTTTGTATTTCTCTATATAGGCCTATGAAATCCAACCCACAGGACGACTTGCATAGTCGAATCCCCATCCATGTCGGCACTTGCATGAATTAAAAAAAAAATAGTATTTTTTTAATCAGTACGCCTCGCGTAACCTAGCGCACCAGTGTGCTGGCTTATCCTAGCCCAGTGCGCATGTACTATTTGATAAAAAAATTTAGAAACAATTTTTTTTAATTCATGCACCATATGTAAAATAGGGCATCGGTGCGCTATGTCATTATGGCGCACCGCGAACGTATTGTTTCGCTAAAATAATTTTTTATTATGTTAATCAGTGCACCATGTAACATATAACGCACCACACCTGGTCTCCTAGTTGACAAAGAGCATTGTATGGTGGTCCCTTGTTTGCGCGAGGCGTTTATAAGAATAGGCTACACCTCCCCCTCCCCCTCCACGACACCATATGCTACAAAAACTAACACTAGACGATTTTTATTATTTTGTTTGTGTTAATCGGTGTTATGATTGACATGTAACACACTAGTGCTCCTTGTTGCAATAGTGCACCGTACGGTGTCTTATACTATTTGGGTGGTGCGTTTATAAGACCGGCACACATCGACATCGGTGCGTACACCATGAAAAGCGCACCAGTTTCTTGATATATTTTTTTTAAGCTGAAAAGTTGACAATTCATTTATAAAATATATTAATGAATGATATGGTACAGGTTTCATATTGATAAAGAAATGGCTGACAAGAGATCAAATAACAAAAATAATGATAACACATCAAGAAAATAAAAAAGGCAATTTTTTGTAAATTATTTAAAAAAAAAAATTATTTTTGAACTATATGTAAGTTTAACTTATATGTATTGTTTATTGTGTATCATGCAGAGCCACAAAATGACAAATCTCGATAAGATTATTTCTGATCTAGGACCAGAAGTGCATAAAATATTGATGGAAAAATTGCAAAAGGATGAATCAGGTGAATGAAAAAATATTATTGATCCAATATGAGTTTCTTTTTTTAATTTTCATTAATAATATACATAAAATTATTAGATAACATGTTTCAAACAATCTATTAATTCACATATGTTTAATGTTCTATAGTGACCAACAACTCAGAAAATGAATGTTTTTCTAAGAAAAGAAAAAAAAAATAGAACATGCAAATGAAAAAGATTTGCTCCTTAGCTCATCTGGAGTGGTGTTGGAGGTTAACGAAAGGGGGAAAAACTTTTACAAAAGTTTGAGGGATCTAGTGGAATGAATGTATAGACGTTCTTTAGACTTACAATACAAAAATCAATCTAATGATTCCAAGAACCAAATTTTATCTAAACTACAGGAAGAGTTTCTAGAGAATTGGTCAATGAGACATGTCATACTTTTAATAGCAAAAACGTATAACAACAAAAAAGAAGGAATGAAAAAGTAATATTCCTTTAAATGTTTTTCTAGAATAATTTATAAATATCACTTTTCTTATATTTACTTTTCATATATCAATATAAAAACTAAATATTTTGTTGTCATGTTACATTTTTGGGAATATTTTGAGAATCTCAAAAGATGAACAAGTTGATATCAGAAATATGCCAGTAGGAATGTCCAAAAAGGTGTACAAGGATATGGTCAAAGAAATGGACAAAATTGCATCACATGAGGAGTTGTTCTCAACAAAAATGTGCTTCAAATGTAATATGCAATCATTGAATTTTATGATCATTAGGTACAATAAATAAACAATTTAGCATTAAATATTAATTTTCAAGTATCTTCTTGCAGAAAAGAAAAGAAAATGGAACCCATTCAACACATAAAACAGGATGCCAAGGAAGAAAATGGTTGATCTCTAAGTTTGTGAGTAATTGTTACTTCCTTATAACAACTTAACTAGATTTCATTTTTGTATATTTTAAGTTGTTTTACAAAAATCATCATTGAATGTCTTCAAACAGGTGCTAACATACAAAGAAGAACCATTAGACAAATTGACTGACATTGGGTTAAATATGGCTTGTGAGTATATGTTGGCATATTAGAAATTAATTATGGAATTTGTAAGCATCTATCGATCTTGTTTTACTTAGTTCCGTCTATAATTAATAGAACAAAAAAACATTTTATATTAAATATATGATTTGTTATGGGGTATAAAACTTGCAGGAAACAAAGTATGGAACTGTGCCAACAGATGAAATCTTAAAATATTGCATGGTACATGGTTTTGAAAGAATGTGTATAGTTCATGAGTCAATTATTGTTATGGTACTTCATTTCTTTTTTATTTACATTGATGAATATTATTTAATATTTCAATTTTCATTATTCTCACCAATGTATATACACTCATTACAATTTATTTTTATGTTTGTAGATGGAAGGTGAAGAAGAAGAAAACAATCAACACGATGAACAAAAATTTCCTAAAAATAACCGAAGCCATGGAAGTAGCTTGAGCAGTGATAGCAATTCAAGCGAAGAATGATGATCATTATGTGTGGATATCAAAGCAAGGCGTTGTATTTTTTGAAATATTTGTCTGTGAAATCAGACATTTTTTTTAATGTAATGGACATAGTGTTCCAATTGAAAGACAAAGGGATACCAAAAATTGTCCCATATTGTATGACAAAGACTGTCTTATATAGATAGATAGATAAAATATGTTTTAATTTATTCTTTTGCGTTCTCCATTTTTGCTGTGAAATGTAACACCACTGATTAAATTTATGGATGATTAAATATTATAATGAAGAGATGTGAAAACTTATGATATGATATAACAAATTAATCCAAACATCACATTCAAATGCAATAATAAAAATTTAATTGATATGAATATTGTTATAATATATGTTTCGTCTTTTGATGAATAATGAATTAAAAAAAAATCACAATAATTATGATATGATATAACAAATTAATCCAAACATCACATTCAAATGCATTAATAAAAAATTAATTAATATGAATATTGTTATAAGATGTGTCGATTTTTAATGAATAATGAATTTTAAAAAATCACAATAATTGCACTGTCATAAGTCGATGTTTCCAAAAAATACAAAATAAACACCGGTGCGTGTGTGTTACTGTACACCGGTGTGTTTGTATGATATAGTGCACCGGTGCATTTATACGACCTATGGGCACTGCAAAAATGCTAATACCAATTATAAATATCGGTGCATTTGTACGATACTGCGCACCGGTGAGTTTAAACGACCTATGGGCATTACATAAATACCAATACGAATTACAAAAATTGCTGCGTTTTTCTGATACCGCACACCGGTGCACTTCTATAAGACTACGCACCAATGCATTGATATGACATATGGGTACTACACAAATCCCACTACCAATTAGAACAACCTCGTGCATTGTATCACCTACAGTGCACCCGGTTCGATTGTATACCTTTACTTCCCGGTGCATGCACCTTCGACTGCCCCAGGGTGACCGACTATATTACATGCACCGGTGCGTTTAAATCTTACTAGTGCACCAATGAAAAAAAACATCCGTAATAACCTTCGTTTGCCCAGGTTTTTTTAGTTATGTTGAAATTCTGTTAAAATCTCCGCCAAAACCTTCGTTACCAAAAACGGATGTTGTAGCAAATGTTGTTTTGACAATTTTGGCTAATTTTATAACACCAAAAACCTCCTTTATAACCTTCGCTAGTTGGTCTTTTCCTTGTAGTGGGTGAAACTCTAGGTTGGCCCCTCGGAGCACCAACCCCTCAAAGCACAATGGCGATTGAACTAAATCTTTATATCACCAAAATTGTCTTAATAAGGTGAACACAATGGTGGTGTTGAACTAAGGTTCTAAGTAAATTGAAAAGATTGAAATTTTTACATCCCATTTCCATAATGACACCTTGGATCTTGGGTGAGTATAGTAACCACTCCCTCTTAATCAATGTTATGGTGAGATAAGGAGGGGGTATTACATGCACCACGTTGTTTACATGGAACCAATAGAGACTACAAAAGACACCCAAAGCTAGCATCTTGACACATGAAGATGCTTTAAAGCTTGATTTGAGGACCCTTACTCAAATTGATGTTTCATTAGGATGTTTGGAAACTCATTTAGCCCTTCCAATGCACCTTTAGATCATTTTGAGCCCTAAAGGTCATGGGATATTACATACACCATGTTATTTACATGGCACTGATAGAGACTATGCAAGGCACCCAAAGCTAGCATCTAGACGCATGAATATGCTTTAAGGCTTGATTTGAGGATCCTTCCTCAAATTGATGTTTTATCAGGTGGTTTGGAACTCATTTAGCCCTTCCAATGGACCTTTGGAGCATTTTGAGCCCTCAAATGTCATGACATCATGCTTATTGAGGGGTTATCGCTCACACATGTGGGAATTTTTTGACAAATTTTAATTGTTGAGTAATTGGGTTGGCTTGTAACCCATTCAATTTATGTTGACTCAAAAATAAACTTGTTTTAACAACTTTAAACCTCCTATAAAAAGGATTATCTCCTCTTTTCATTTATGATTATCAAATTTGTGGATTTCAACCTCTCAAGGAGAACTCCACTTAATCTACTATACTTCACTACATAAGGATATGTGATCTTCTATTGATTTTTCTGAATGGAGACTAGTTTTTGTGTTGGGGACATCTTTTTGGGATCGAAAGAAGGCATGTTATTGGATAATTTGTGAGTTCTTATTACATATGTTTTATGGTTTTACTAGGATTTCTATTGATTCCTTGTCTAATAAAATTTTATTGGAAAATCTTGGTAAATTGTTGTATTTTTAATCTATATTACTTGACCTCCCTAGAAAACCTCCTAGAGAACATTTTTCTAGTTAATTTCTCCCCTCATAAAAGTATAACTAAAGTTAGAAAGTGAAACCTAGGGTTTTCCCCTTACTCCTTGCAAAAGTTTGATATCTCCATGGTTTGAATCCTAAAGACTCCATCACCCAAGTAGAGAAAATGAATTGGGATCCCTTTGATGATAATTTTTTTTCAAAACTTTTATTGTCCCTTTCTCTCTCTCTCTTTCTCTTATAGTCCTTAAATACAAGATTATAGGGCTAGGGCAGGGGCCAAATTCAACTAGGACTTGAGCCACTAAAGCATTGGAGCTAATTTGGCATCTTTTAATTTTGTTGGACCTCATAAACTCAAAATTTAGCAATTTTATTGTTGAAAATTTCCTTATTAGAATTGACGTCATTAACCCTAGGTAATTTAGTGCCCTAGTAAACCCTACTTCTACAAAATGCTTCTACTTAGGGTTGATTAAAGGTTTACCATTCCCTTTTGTTGATTACATATTTTAAGTACAACTTTTCATTGTGCTTGTATCACTAAAGGCACCCTTATTGAGTAATATCTTGACACCCTATGTTGGCTTGATGGGGCGAACTCAAGTACACATTTATATGCTTATGTTATAGTACATTGTTCCTTGACATAAATAATTTTTCCCTAATCCAATTAATAATTACCTTTATTAATCCTTTTACTTGTACCACCTTAAACCTATTGACTTATAATACCTCTTAGGTGACATATAAATGGAAGCCTCCCATGTGGTGAAATTCAATTTAAGAGCAGGAGGTGAGTGCTAAGGTGATAGTGGCAACCACCTTATTATTTTATCTTAGCCTTTCTCTTCCCCTTGTAAGGATTGCTAGATTTTTCTCAGCAACAAGACCCTAATGTCTTACTCCTTAGAAGAATTATCTTTAAGACAATGATAAATATATAATGGAGATATAATGATGATGACATCACAAGAGCTCTCTTATCCCTTATATAAACAATAGGTGAGGGAGTTTAACATAAAATAAGGACATGTTTCCTTACGAGTAACCAACAAGGCAACCCGAAATGAAGTACTCTACAATACAATAATATAAACATGTCATGCAATGGTTTATCCAACTCCCATGAAAAAATTCCCTCCATGCGTAATGCTCCTTGGGATCAACACCCTTCCTCCAAGCTAGTGTTCTCTCCAACAAGTTATTAGTCCAACATTACCTCTTCCATGGTTGTTCACTATCCAAGTATCCTCATGTAAGGCACTCCTCTAACAATGTGCCAAATGTCCTCCCATGAACAATTCTCCTCAACGTGTGTGTCAAAGTCACCACTAAGATCCTACTGTCACCCTTGACATATGTGCTTAAGTCCATCACCAACATCCATTATTATAATCCTTAACTCAATCATCTTTGAGACATACATCACATGGCCCTAAGCTCCAAGGTCTGAGTTCCCTCCTCCAAGTACCTAGTAGTCCTCCTCCTAGGTTGGTACCTCTCCTAATGAAGCAATTGACTCCTCCATTTTGTGAATTAAATGAGTTAGTCATCATGTCAATTATAGTAACAACCTCCTAGATAAGGGTGTCATTTCAACACTCTAACCAAGGTCCATCATCCACCCAAACTAAGACATCCACGACTCCATGATGCATCGCCAAGGAGATAGGAGTTATTATATTCAGTTATGGTTAGGGTTCATGGAATACCCAACAAATTTCACATTAATGCACTGTTTTTACTCCAGAGCACATTATCTACTACCAATGACCTTGTTGGGTTACTAAGGTTGAGATATGATGTTAAACAAGGGATGATATGCAATGCCATATTTATTGCAACCCTTGATCAATTTTATGGAGGGTTATGCCACTCTTATAATATAATGTCTTCTCTATGTGGACCATAATTCAAAGGGGAGATGTTGAGATTAAGGGAGTATGTCACTCTTCTAATATAATATCTTCTGTCCATGTTCCCCAATTCAAAATAAGAGAAGACGATGAAATTAAGATATCAATATTTGTTGAAATAGTAATAATTTTCAATTGTAACTACTTGTTATTATGACTAATTGCCTTCATTATTTTATTACCAAGATAAGGTTAATAACTGACATATTCAACTTTATTTTATATTACTCTAGGTGGCTAAGGCTGGGCCTATAACCCCCTCACAGGGGAAGGGAACCACCCCATGTATTATGCATAAATGAACACCTCACGAGTCATTTACAAGACAAAATTCATTCACTTAGTGATTGATTATCCATCTTACAGTCAGTTACACCTTGTGTTTCCTCTTCTTCAAGGGCCATCTTGACTTCTATTTTCAAGCTCAACAATTCACTTGTGTTTGGAATATCTCACACTAAAACATAGTTCTCTATTTTAAGGGTTCAATCAATGTTATTGTTGTGTGTGTGTAGGTTGGAGGGTTTTTTAGTGGTTCCATTCAATCCTCACCTATCTCTAATGATCTCAACATGATATGACAACCAATTTGATCCTCCTTGACCTTATTCAATGTTGGTTAGGAATCTTTCTATGAATTTCATGTTGGTTTTTTTAATTTTCACACCTCACATGTGAAATGAAGCTCCAACTCAAAGATTTTTCAGCCTAATTTCTCCCTCCAATGCACTTATACTAGCACATTGTTTCCTTTCTAAGGAGAGCACTGCCCCAAAGATGTTATCTTATCTCATTGTTGCAATTTTTAGTGTTTCCACTTGGCCATTCTTTCAGTTATTAACAAAATATTGTCCTTAACCTATTGAGTGTTAGAGAATTATTTTCCTATAATGTTTATTGGACAAGGGCACACTATTTAGGGAAATTTTGGCCCCCTTTTATGCATAAAAATGGAGAATTTATGCAGAGTTTCAAATGCCTAGTTTTTTAGGCTTTCTTGCTGATTTATTTCACAACTATTTTTTTGGATCTCGAAGAGTTTTTCACTGGCACGACACACCTATGCATTATTGCTAGGTGGTTTTGAATAATAGGTATGTGAACAAGGGACTTGGAAATGTTTTATGGAAGAAGATCATGCCTTAGGTCCTAAAGAAATATTTGATGATTCAAAGCACTCAAACAATCCTACAATGCCTTGTTGAATCACTTTAAACAACTTGTAAAATGTGTCACTTGATTCGGTAGTTGATCTAGGGTAAATTTTTGATACCCTTAACCAAGACCTTTCACTTTGGCTGATGTGTTAGAATTGAATTTAATTAAAGCGCCAATGAACATAAATGACCAATTTCATGCTATAAAGAAGAGGAACATAACATGTCAAGATCAGCAATCATAAGAACACGTCGTTTGATAACGAAGTTCATCGAAGAGGAACTACGTCTCCGGGCCTCGGTGTCAAGATTGTGTAGGTCGCTACATTAAGTGTTGTAAGTAGTGAATATGTACATGGATGTGTTTTCTATGACATACAAGGGAAATTCCCACATGCAAGAGTGGCTAGACCTCTCTACGAATTCCACTACTAGAACTCTCATTCACAAGAAGGAATCCTATCAGTATGAAAATAGCTCACACATGAAGACTGTGAGTATCCCACCAACATGGTAAACAAGGGATGTCAGTGAAATATGTGTGACACTGAGTATCCCGCCAACATGGCATCAAAGGGATCTCAAATATAATACAAATCCATGACAAAAAGTACATCAATAACAAAACAAAACAAGATCCCATGACTCATACATCAACAGGGATCTGTACAACATTATGCATCTCAGAGACAAAGAATTACATGAAATCAACACATCATATACCTCATGCTGAAGATGACTGAAGAATTGGTTGCTGCACTGCTCAATATGAAATCACCATCACAATCGTGGTGTCGAAAGGTGTGAAATCGATTTCTCACTCGATAGAAGTTGACATCTACAACTTCACTTCAAAATATGAACGAAAAATATATAGCTCAGATGGAAAATCTGAACACACCATCAGATTTGTTGTGTCGAATAGTGCAAAATTGACTATCCATTTTTTGAATTCTGATGAAGTGAAAATATGGGGCAAAAAGGAATCTTTTAGGTTCCCCCTAGATTCCTCCACGATGCTACTCCATGGGTGGACTAGAAATCTGCAACTTAAAAGGCGAATCTAATCTCGCCATTGCGTCCCCTACGAAAAACCATGAAAAATGACTGTAAACTTCACTATATTCCGACATGGAGAAAAATTACCTCCCCGAGAAAAATTCAAGGCTCATGGTTCCACTCCATGTTTCTAGGCCTTCTCATGGTTCCTCCTGCATCGAAATATGTGCCCGCCCCAAACTACGTGTTGCCTTGGCTTCCGTGTCTGCACCTAAATTTAATAAAATAATATTAAAACTCAAAAATTGTGCTATGCTCCTCCATGGCCTGGGCACACTTGTGAAATGAAGGGTTTAAGTAATAAAGTCTAGGCGGACTTTACAAGAAGTTGGTTTGGTGCATCGATTTAGATCCCCATTATGAGGGAGGGGTTTGGGTGGTCAAACCCTGCCCCCTCCATAAAAATCTGAATTCGTTTTTAATAAATTGCGCCCTTTACCTTTTCTTTGAAAACTCAAAAAATATAATAATTAATAAAGTGGGTAGTTGGGGGGTCAGGCCTACATTGGGTGCCCCACCCCACACCTTCCGCTGACACCGTGTTTAAATGGGGAATTTCACGTTGTTTATGGTTGATATGGGACCTCCGCATGGAGGCGGGCCAACCACATGGCTGGGGCAAGGTCGATACCCGTCGGTCTATTGGAATATATATATATATATATATATATATATATATATATATATATATATATATATATATATATGGGTTGGGTGGTGGGGTTGGAAACCCCTGCCCACCTTTCTTAATCCTTTTGATATAATGATGTTCGTGGTTGCCGTTGGTGTGGTGGGAGTCATGGACCGCCCCTCCATTTTTTTTTTTATATATTTCTTTTTATTTTTATAAAACAACTAACCATTTTTGAAAATTCGTTGATTTTACCAAAGGAGTTAAATTAACGACCCCACAAATTTTCCCGGAATTTGGCCTAAGCTTTCCAAAATCCGGTGGTTGGAAAAGGTCGAATTTGCGCCCTCCTTAAGGCTGTCAAGTCACGAAGTCAACCCAAAACTTTGAGTGCTCCTAAATTCTTCATACAGACTCAGTTTGACAAACCGTTTGCACTGATGCGATCGAGACAACAAGATCTATGCTCTGGTCCTGGTTTGAAATCATTCCGAACACTTTGAGCTTTAAGCTTCCATTAGCCCTCTTTTTCCTGTGTGTGTGTGTCTCTAGAGCCACCTGGAGCAATCCTCCCCACTGAGGAGCTTTTGGTCGTACAAAAGCATCAACAAGAATCTACAACTGTTGTGTACTATGTCTACACCACAAGCATTGTGAAAAAGGTCATCCTTCCATCTCCTTCATCTTTTTCCTTTGGAGCCTTAAGTGATGAACCAACACTTGCATCTTCTGCAAGGTTGTAATACGATCCCCTGCAAATTACATGCTTAAACTACAACCAAGTATGACCCAAAACATTTCCCATACATGTCACGAGTTTATAACATGTACTCGGTGGTCAAGCTTACATCAAAATGGAGTTCACACCCCAATTATCATTACAAGAGAAGACATCATCATCACATTTTGAAGTGATGGAAAACACCTCATCACTTTTACATGAAAGAAATGCATCACACGACTCATAAAACAATGCCAAAATATCATCGTCGCGTTTTGAAATGATGGAAAACACTTCATCACTTTTACATGAAAGGAATGCATCACACGACTCATAAAACAAGGCCAAAATATCATTGTTGCTTTAAAAAATGACGGAAAATCACATCATCACTTTTATAGTTAAAAACGCAACCTATGATTTACAAACACGGCCATGACAAGCTAACATATCTAGAAAAATAATCTAGAAAAACCCCTCTTTAGCATAGTGAATGGGTCATTCCCCTGTAGGGAATTTGCTTGTCGATGAGCTCTTTCAACTAGTTTATGCATGGTCTCTTTGTCTTTAAGGCGATGCTCTGGATGGAGCCTCTAGCACCTGCCTCTTTGATGGCCACTTCGGTCGCAATAAGTGAAAAAGGTATTTCTCCTCCAAACCTGCTTAACCGATTTCTTTTCCTACTGTGGAGAAGGCTTTCCATGCCTCATCCTCCTTTCTGCTACCATCCTTCTCCAACACTTAGAAAGCACATGGTTATGTAAACCACAAAAATGACACGCTTTGCGAGGCCATGATTTACGACCATGGTTATCAACATTCTTATAATTAATTGCACTCTGTGTTGGGGTCTTGTGATTTAGCTGATTGGCAAACCAAATGACAAGGCAACATATAAACCAGTCTTTAGAGCTCTAGGATCTAGCCCTCCTAGTCTCAGAGAGGGATTTCTCAATTTTTTGCAAAGATATGACTTGTTTGCTTGTAAAAGGTTGATTTTAGGCTAGTTATTAAGTGCAAGTTTGTTTGTTTGTGTTTGGTTGGTTGGACATGAATGATCTAGGAAACATAGATAGAAAGGGGAAAAGTTAGAGCCATTGGGAAATGGATTCAAGAAGAAGTTATAACAAGCTCAATCAATGGATATGGGATATCAAAGGGAAAATCTAACTTGGCCAGTGGATCTTGGGTTTGGTGGATGAAATGAAATGGACATTAAGGATTTAGAAGGAGAAGTATAACTAAGGGCAATTAAGAATCCTTAATTATATGTACTCCTCAAAAAAGGGACTTAAAAAATTATCTGAACATGAAGATGCATTCAATAGAGAGGGCTAACCATAAATTCTACAAACCACACTTCAGCAAATAATAATTTCAAGACAAACTTTTCAAGGGAAATCTAGGAGTCGAGGAATGTTCTATTTCATCCAAAGATTTCACCTTCAAGGAATTTAGAAAACATATAAGATTCACAAATAATTGCATTCATAGAAGAGGGAATGCCTAAACATCTAAGACTGCAATTATAAAGACCTTCAAAGCAATTATCTCAGCAAGAACAGAGGGTATGATCAAAACAGACCTCTTTGGCAAACTATAAACAATGGTACTTTAATGACAGACTTCAGAAACAGTTTTCAAGTGGAAGAAAGTAAGCAGGGAAAACCATAAATCATTCTTGAGACCAAATCTTTGAACTATTTCTGAAATAAACAAGCTTAAGGGTTTTAAAGCAGTCAAACTACTCAAAAACCTTCAGCAGATGAAAACATAAAGGCAGTGAAGAGTAAACAGGTATAAGGTGCTTCTAGGAGACATTTCTTAGCCTAAGATTTTTACTCTACTGCAAGTAAAGCATAATGGAACAAAATGGAAAGCGGGAAATAACATTAACAGTTTAGAATACATCACCAACGTCCATGCTCAGGGATTCAGTGATAGAGCCTTCTCATTAACAAAAATGTCAAAACATCATCAATCTTTCAAAACTTCAATTTCTTCTTAATCTTCAGCCAGACTATGTACAACTGCAAAGAGTTCAAATGCCAGCAACCAACCCCTAACAAAGAGCTACTCATAGAGTATTTATACAAGAATGAGGAGGTGGAACTCTTTTTAGGTTTCAAAATGTTATTAATTACAGAGTAAATGCATTCCTGACCTTGAAAACCATGCAAGGCATAAGGTAGGAATATGTTCAACTACTTCTCGATTTTAATAACTCTGTATTAAATTCTAATAGAAAGATAGGTGAAAAGTTTGACTTTGAGGCCTATCTTTATCTTTTGCAATAACTGCCTTGATAGATTAAAATATCTTCTTTAGTGTAATAACTGTAAATTTACCCTTTGCAGGTAGAAAGTAGGCTACAGGTGGCTTTTTAGATATTCTAGTTAATAGCTGCACTGTGATGATGTATTCGAGGCTACTTTAGCCTAATATTTCTTTAATCTCATCAATAAACTGTGATTTCAGGCCTGATTGTGCTTTGTTGCCTTTATAGTCATCCTCGTTGTCTTTGACTTTACTGACAGTATTTCTATTCTTTAATCCTTTGTTCACATTTTCTGTCTTTGTCTTTGATCATTGTTTCAACCTTTATCCTTTATCTTTCGATCAAGCCTTTAACCTTTTGCCTTTAGTCTTCTTCACTGATATTGTTTCATTGCTGTGTGCAGGTGTTTCTTCTATGCACTGGAGGGTTTGATTTGTAATCAATGTCCATGAAACATTGATTAAAAACTTTGAAATTTGACCCTTTTTGTCTCGTTTCTGCATTTGATTAGACTCTGAGGATCGTCACCCTCGACCCTTTTCCACTGTTTCCTTGGCTGTGGAAGACCTTTTAATACCTTAGCCACCATAAAAACCTACAAAACAAACAAAATATTAAATAAAAACCTGTGTTTTGGTAGACTGTGTTCAGAAGCTTTGGTGGGGGCGAAGGAGCAGTTGTGGAGGAAGTGTATGTAGCGGAGGTGGAAAACCATGGCGGATAGGCATAAATAGGGTTCAAATATGGATTAAGGCGCGAGAGTAGAAAGGCAGTTTTGTAGAAAAATGACAATGGTTTTCATATTCGAAATTAGTGGTAAGCAGTATTGAGCTAGGGGAATGATACATGTTAGAGAGTGACGTGTGTCCCTCTAAAACTACCCAATTCAGGTAAGAAATGCACACTGGGGAGAATTTGTGAATCAGGTGCGAAAAAAAATCTAGAATGCCTGATCTGGGAGATCGACGGTCAGGATTAAACACAAAGGGAGAAGGATGGGCGGGAGGAAGAAAGGTGGGACCCGATGGATGATGTAAGAAAATTCGTCGCGTAGCAAAAAACTCAATGCGCAGGGTGAAAATTATTTTAGTGGAGTTAAAATGCGAGGATCAATGGGAGCCATTGGATCGTGAGGATCAATAGTTAGGATCAAATCGTGGATATCAGAGATTAAAAATGGTGGGAGAGGGGTCAGGGGGATGGCGAAAATGCGATGGAGCAAGGGTCATCAATCTAAAACGAGATCAACGGTTAGGATTGGGCGATGAAGGAGAATGAAAAGGGTGGAGATGAAATGCAGGAGTAATGTGAGCTGTTGGATTAGCAATATTGACGGTTAGGATTGATTTCAGTGGATCAACGATCGGAGGAGAAGAGGGTTCGGGAACAAATACATTTTGAATTTGCGATGCCCGATGGCTGATGGGGGGACAAAGTGCGATGGATAGAGGGTCGTTCGATCAGGATTGAGATTGACGGTGAAGATGTGATCGGAAAATCACATATCGGCAGTCTAGGCACGCATATTTTCAGATTTGTGATGTGTCGATTGAGCGCGGGCCGTCCGATCTGGAGGATCGACGGTGGAGATGTTATCGACAGGGGACCATCGGGGGAGAACGAAAAGAGTTGCCGAGGAAAACTCCAAAGTGTGATGCAACGCGAACTTTCAGATATGAGGAAGATCGATGGTCCAGATTTCATCGGTAAGGGACCATCAGTAGAGAACGAAAAGCGAAAGGGAAAGGGGAATGCGTCGATGTGATGGAGCGATAGCCGTCGGATCTGAGGAAGATTTACTGTCTAGATTTCATCAACAAATTGGCCATGAGAAGAAAAGGGAAAAGGGAAGCAGAATTTAGAAATTGTGATGCACCGATTGCCGATGGGCTTAGTGCTCGGTCACGGAGCAGGTCGTATGGAGGAAAAAGGGGCTCGGGCCTAAGCTAAAAAGCGCTTAAGGCCCAATGTTTGAAAAGGAGTGGAAAAGGCCAAAAAATGAGGTCTTTTAACCTTTTTTGGTGTTCTGATAAGTAGAAAATTGGGTTTTAAACTTTGTAAAAGGGATTTACAAGGTTTAAGGAGGATTTTTTAGGAAATGGAGGATAAGGTAAAAGGAAAAATGGTTTTTTAAGGGGGGGGGCACACTTGTTGTGAAGGAGAAAATTAATGAAATGAGGGGTTTTTAGAGAGAATTTGTGAAAGTGAAATGAAAGGAAAAAGGCTTTGGAACAATCTTCTTTTGAACTAACAGGGTTATTTTGAAGCTTTGAGTGGATTTTTTTTATGAGAAACTGATAGACTTAGGATAATGAAGGCTGTGAGATTTCTAGAACTCACAATGTTTCTACAAATATTATTTCTAGAAATATGAGATTTTCAACTTAGTCATCTTTGGATAAAATCAAAAAATTATGGATGACTAACACTCTGGAATAATGAGACTCATTATACCTTCTCTGATGGTCTCTGGTGTGATCATGGTGGTGGGAGCTCGCCTTAACTCTTCCACTGTAACATGCACTACCATGGAATGATGGTGAAGTGTCCCCATCATTCCTCTTCCCGCGAGAGTTCAATAATATCTCTTTACCCTTGATGTCCTTTGAGCATCCTTCTTCAGTGTACCCCAAACTTGCATAGCAAGGTCACTGCACACCCTCCAATGGTTGAGTTATGCCTTGGCCATGAACGCCAAGTCCTCCTCCTCTGTACCCCATCTTGGTGAAGAGCCTCATGTCGGTTCCTGAAATGGGTATCCCACACTTCCAACCGAAATAATATCATGTGAAGAAATTGAAGAGATATTAGCATTGTTTACCTTAGCTATCGATTGCGAAATAGGTGAAGAAGGCTTTTGTAAGCATTTGTTGCACTTTTCTTGCTCCAAGGCTTCTATCGCGGCTTGTAGCTGAAGCTGCAACTACTGATTCTCCTCCTTCTCTTCCTATAGGAATGCCTTAAATGCATCATGATTTTCTTGACTAATTTCATTGTTGCACTTCAATTCTTCCCATGCCTCTGTTGTGGCTTGCAACTAAATCTGCAACTGCTGATTCTTCTCCTTCTTTTCTTGTAGGAATGCCTGCAATGCATCATGATCTGCTTGAAGAATTTCTTTGTTGCACTTCAATTCTTCCCACGCCTCGATGTTTGTCCTCCTCTTCCTGTAGGAGTCTTCAATTCATCATTCTCTGCTTCTTGTTTTTCATACGTCTCGTACAACATGTCCTCTTTCTCAGACACCCTGAGCATGGTCTCATACATGTCCTTGACATTCTCCATGGCTCAACTCAGCGAACGTTCAATGTTCACGCCTGCAATCCAATCATCAAGAAGACTTGCTCTCATACCACTTGATCTAGGGTAAATTCTTGATACCCTTATCCAAGACCTTTCACTTCGGTTGATGTGTTAGAATTGCATTTAATTAAAGCGTCAATGAGCATAAATCAACAACTTCATGCTGTGAAGAAGAGGAACATAACATGTCAAGTTCAACAATCATAAGAACACATCATTTGATAACGGAGTTCGTCCAAGAGGGACTACATCTCTGGGCCTCGGTGTCAAGATGGTGTAGGATGCTGCATTAAGTGTTGTAAGGAGTGAAGATGTACATGGATGTGTTTCATGGAAAATTTTAGGGGCTAATATTCGCAAGTGGGCTAATTTTCCATGGTTTTTCTAAAAAAAAGATTCGCCAATTTCCATTTTTTTATAAAAATGATTCGCCCAAATTTTACAATATAAAATTATTTTACATTAAAAATCGCCAACATTATATATAAAATATATATAATATCATTATAAATTTGAATAATTTTACAAATACATCAATAAATTTTTTATCCTTTTCATGTTAAGGGCTAGTGAGATTCGCCAAATTTTTAAACTTCAAGATAATTTTCCATCCTTAAAATTATCCCTGATGTGTTTTCTCTGACATACAAGGAAAATTCTGTAATGTTCCTAATTTTAGCCTCAAGCTAAAATGGAACATTATAGTTGCATATTTTAATTTTGTTGAATAAAAGTGGGTAAAGTGACCCATTCATGTAATAAACAGGAATAAAATCCCTTAAAATGTGAAAAGGGATCATCATGGAGTGGGATTTCACACCCTCATGTGTGAAAGAGGTTAAATTGCAAATGGACAAGGTCTAGTTTACCAAAGTCAACAGCGCTGAGATAAGAGGTGGGAGCCACCAAGTGGGATAACGCAGTTTTAGTGGAGGAATATTCCATGGGGGAGGAAGCTTCTAGAGCAAGGAAGGTGGAGACTTAGTTGTGTTTAAAGAGGAGCAAGGCAACCTATTAAGATCATCTTTGGATCATTTTACATCCAAGTCTTAGAGACTTGTTGCTGCCTCTTGCTGTTCAGCAGAGCTGCAGTGCCTCCAAGCACGAGGGAGTCCTATTTAGGATTTACTCTACTTCTTGAGGAGGTCATGAAGGATTTCACTCATCCTCCATATTCTATCATTCAGGCCATAGTATCAGCCTACTCCATCAGCGCAGTGTCTGTAGCAGATTATTGTGCAGTGTTGCGGGATGTTGCTGGGGACGTTTCCTACAACACCATTTTGAGCTGATCTTTCAGAGGAGGGAGGTTCTCTACTTCTGGGAGGTTAGTTAGGATGGTTCTGGAGCTTATTCCACTATCTTTGGCTGAAGGCCAACCACCATCATCAATTACAGCACAAACCCTCTCATAGACTGCGTTCTAGTTGGAGCACATTTGCAGTGAGGGTGTTGCAGATATTTCAGAGGGTGAACTCTCTTGTGTCAGGATTAGCCTGAAATTTGGGAGAATCATTGGAGAAAGGTACATCCTCAGATCCATCCATTCAGATTTCTCCATTCCACTCCACATATTGAGTTGCTGCTGCTACCTAGCAACTCTGGCATTTTGCAGTTTTGCATATTTCAGCCAATCCTTCTAGGATTGACTGGAGGTAGTGATTGGGAGGTGAGATCAGCTTTCCCAATGATTTATGAGCCATGTATATGCAGATCCATGATTTTTTTCACTTAGTATAGTAGTCTCCCTTCTATGACTATGTTTCTCTATTCATGGGTATCCTGCTATGATATAGCATTGTGTATTCTAGCATATGTTTTCATGGAAGGCTTAATCTTGCCTTGTTCCTTTGATGTTCATTGTATCATTTTGATGCTATTGTTTCATAATAAAATGGCTCAAGGGTTTTCATACATTTTGGCATAATGTTTATTCACTGTTATTTCCAGTTTATGTCTTTACATTGTTGTAGTTGCATTTTTGGGTTATCTTGAAAGATTCCCAATCTTGTTGTATTTCCCTCTTGGGGATATTTTCCCTTGAAAATACTCTATAGATAGAGTTTGATAGTGGGCTAGGTAGCCTCTGGAGCTCATCCTTCTTTATGAAGGTGACAAATCCAGTAAATGCCCCTTCAGTCTATCTCTGGAATATATTTTCTTTGTCAGTTGAAAATGTTTCTGACAACATAACTTTACAGTGGTATCAGAGCATAATCTTGGCTCAGCCTGTGGATCTCCAGCCAAGATGCAATCTAAGAAGAAGAGGAAGACTCCACTTTGTGGAGAAGAAAAAGGAGATGATCTTGCCAAACTTGATCCACCTAGGGCTTTCATGGGAGCCATAAGCAAAAGAGAAGGGAGAGATTTGAAGAATCTCCACAAGGGATTGAAATAGAAACAAAATCTACGGTTTCTGATGAGGAATGTGAGCATGCAGTCACATCCCTTGATGCACAACACAGTCACATGTGCAGCTTGTCATGAGAAAGATGGGAAAAGAAGGAGAGGTGATCTAGAGGAAAACTCTTGGAGATTTTCTGAGAGAGTATGAGTCTCAAACTCCAGCATTCAGAGATCATCTCACTTTCATGGATTTTTGTAATTCTAAGGTGAAGGGGAGCCAGCAGCAAGATATATTTTTTCTATCTACTTTTGGAGGTTCACATACATGTTCAGCCAGAGCATGGGTAGAGGAGCTGAAGACCATGTTGCAGCAGCACAAATTTTCCAAAGGAGATGCTATTAGATTTGCAGCGCTGCACTTTAGAGGTAAGACCTATGCATGGTGGATATTTGAGTCATGTTCTTTAAAGGTTGCAAATACTTCTTCCTATTTCAGATTCATTGGAACAATGATGGAAGGATTTGGTGGGAGAAAATCTGAAACACATGCAGAGAAACAAACCAAGACTTTGCATGTAAAGGGAGGAAACATAAACTCAGTTCCACTTTAGAACATTGTTGAGAAGGTTAATATCTTGCATCATACCTTATTGGAGGCAAGGTATCCATCTCATATTCTTGCACAAGAGAGCATGGAGGTCTCTTTTTCAAAAGGAGATCAAATTTTGGAGATGTTTCCCCTCCATGTTGATGAGGAGGAGGGCAACTACGTTGGTCTAGCTAGAGTTGATCCAGTACCTCATGTAGAGGAAAGAGGAGCTCTTGCTCCACATATAGGGATTCTTTTGTCTTTGCAAGAAATTCCCTAGGATCTCCCATGTAGAGATCAAGGCACAAAGCATGATACATCTGTACCATCGGTAGTAGGGTGCAGAGCTATGGAGACAGAAGGAGGAGATAGGGAGGATGATCAACATCATGTGATGAGGACTACACACCCTGTCTATTTTATGAGGTTGATGCACCTAAGAAGATGATTTGATTTCACAGTAGAAGTATGGAGGATTTTCTCCATTCATACATTCAGTCATCTCTTGATGATGGAGTCTCACTGCATGGAGACATTGCACCAAGGAGACCACTAGATCAATAGAAGAGGTTGGATGTTCCACATTTGGGGGCCTCACACCTTGATCTCAGGAGGGTGGAAACCTTGGGATATTTCAACACAGCGCAGAGATTTTGGGATAGACTCAAGGCAGAGGGAGACACTCTCTCATTTTCAATATCTCCCACTCTCATCAGTCATACTGTGCTGACATATTTTGCTGCAGGGATGGAGGATTGCATCTTCATGATGCAGGATGGTTGCTCCATAGATTTAGTAGGAGATATGATACTTCCTTTTTAGGAAGAAATCTTTCATGCATTGGAGTAGATGGAGGCCACTCATGCTTACATTGCCCAAGATCGGGAGATTCTTTGGAGGTGATAGTCTCTCATGGGAGGCTCATTTTTTAGAGAGCATCATTTCTATTTGAGCATGAGTAGCTGCATGATGGGCATGGCAGCAACTTGGAGGATGAATTTAGCATGAGGGGATGTCAAGGTAGCATGCAACAGCGTGATGGAGCACCATATTGCAGAACACTAGCTCTGTCTATGTGGAGGATTGATCCAGGATGGAGGACTCAGCTTTGATTGAGTATTCCCCAGGATCTTGGTGCATGCATGATTTTGGATGGCCTTGATGGAGATGGCAGATACTTAGTGGATGATACATCTATCATCATGGCAGACTCTTCTTGACTAGGGCTTCTAGTCTTAAGTAGACGCTATTGCATGCAACATATGAGGACTTCCTAGCTATGCATTTGGATGCATACTTTGCCTTGCTAGAGGAGTTCACTTGGGAGGGCATTAAACATGATCTACATCAGAATATGGATAGATGCAAAGCCTGATTGTTTTTGGAGAGATTGGCACAACCATACCCTTACTCATTGGAGGAGAGGGAGAGCATTCATATGAGACATTTCAGCTCAAGGTCTCAAGTACATGGTAGAGAAGGTATAATTTCACATTATGTACCTCTTTACTTTATATGAGCAACATATTGATCAAGGAGGATCATCCCTTCTTGGACTTGGTATAATGTACTTGCATCTACTTGTAGCCTTGATTTTGGCTAATTTTGTGATGGTTGTGGGGGAAGCCACATGCTTCTTGGTGTGCACCATTGGCACCTATTTGTACTTTCATGATTCCATCTCATGAGATGTTTGTGGCAGCAAACGATTGGCTGGGAATCCACTTGTTATTTTCTGTTTTGATGCAGATAAGAGGTGCACTGTGTTGGTCCCATAAGAGAAGCGGTGACCACTCTCTAGTTGTCCTATGACAGCTTGCTTACTTTGTATTATGTTCCCTTGTATTATTGATGTTTTACATTCACAGGGAGCATTACTTGGAGAGTGACTTATATGTTGGGACATCCCATTGGGAGCACTATTCTCCCCATTACACATGTTCTATATTGCAGGAGATACCATGGGCAAACCATGATTGCCATATTATTACTTTTATCTTCTTGTGGGGGTAAACCACTTGGAGAATTTGAAGAGGCATTTCATGGTTGAATATTTTGATGGGGTAGCTTGGGCCACTCTTGGAGGCCATACCATTTCAGCCCGAGGACAGAGGAAACCCCATATATATTACAGAGGGAGAGAAGAGCATATTGGGATGAAGCAGCAAAACTCTCCATTTAGCCCCATTACATTGCACAAAACCGGGGGCAAGATTTCCATTTGGATGATAGCATGGGTGAGTGGATCATCAGTGGGGTTATATTTTCCCATGCATGTCATCACTCCTACCTTGAGGAGGCCATATTTCAGTAGGGAGATTTCCACATACACCTTCTATCTTTTCAGGTTGTACACCATTTCGATTTGCATACTTGGGAAGGAGCATTGGAGGGCAGATTTATTGTAGCATATCTTGAGTAGTAGTGGAGATTGTTGATGAGGAGGCCAAGGAGAAGAAGGGGGAGGAATTTTGTTCCCTCTATGCAGTTGCTTGACGATAAGCAACATGTGGGAGGGGAGGACTATAATGTTCCCAATTTTAGCCTCAAGCTAAAATGGAACATTATAGTTGCATATTTTAATTTTTTTGAATAAAAGTGGGTAAAGTGACCTATTCATGTAATAAATAGGAATAAAATGCCTTACAATGTGAAAATGGATCATCATGGAGTGGTATTTCACACCCTCATGTGTGAAAGAGGTTAAATTGCAAATGGACAAGGTCTAGTTGACCAAAGTCAACAACCCTGAGATAAGAGGTGGGAGCCAGCAAGTGGGACAACACAGTTTTAGTGGAGGAATATTCCATGGGGGAGGAAACTTCTAGAGGAAGGAAGGTGGAGACTTCGTTGTGTTTAAAAAGGAGAAAGGCAGCCCATTGAGATCATCATTGGATCATTTTACATCCAAGTCTTAGAGATTTGTTCCTGCCTCTTGCTGTTCAGCAGAGCTGCAGTGCCTTCGGGCATGAGGGAGTCCTGTTTATGATTTCCTCTCCTTCTTGAGAAGCTCATGAAGGATTGCACTCATCCTCCATATTCCAAAATTCAGGCCATAGCATCAGCCTACTCCATCAGCGCAGTGTCTGTAGCAGATTATTATGCAGTGTTGTGGGATGTTGCTGGGGAGGTTTCCTAAAACACCATTTTGAGCTGATATTTCAGAGGAGGGAGGTTCTCTACTTCTGGGAGGTTAGTGAGGATGGTTCCAGAGCTTATTCCACTATTTTTGGCCGAAGGCCAACCACCACCATCAGTTACAGCACAGACCCTCTCATAGACTGCGTTCTAGTTGGAGCACATTTGCAGTGAGGGTGTTGCAGATATTTCAGAGGGTGAACTCTCTTGTGTCGGGATCAGCCTAAAATTTCGGAGAATCATTGGAGAAAGGCACATCATCAGATCCAACCATTCAACTTTCTCCATTCCACTCCACATATTGAGTTGCTGCTGCTACCCAGCAACTCTGGAATTTTGCAGTTTTTCATATTTTAGCCAATCCTTCTAGGATTGACTGGAGGTAGTGATTGAGAGGTGAGATCAGCTCTCCCAATGATGTATGAGCCATGTATATGCAGATCCATGATTTTTTTCACTCAGTATAGCAGTCTCCCTTCTATGACTACGTTTCTCTATTCATGGGTATCCTGCTATGATGCATCATTGTGTATTCTGGCATATGTCTTCATGGAAGGCTTCTTGCCTTGTTCCTTTGATGTTCATTGTATCATTTTACTGCTATTGTTTCATAATAAAATGGCTCAAGGGTTTTCATACATTTTGGCATAATTTTTATTCACTGTTATTTCCAGTTTATGTCTTTACATTGCTATAGCTGCATTTTTGGGTTATCTTGGAAGATTCCCAATCTTGTTGTATTTCCCTCTTGGGGATATTTTCCCTTGACAATACTCTATAGACAGAGTTTGATAGTGGGCCAGGCAGCCTCTGGAGCTCATCCTTCTTTACGAAGGTGACAGATCTAGTAAATGCCCCTTCAGTCTATCTCTAGAATAGATTTTATTTGTCAATTGACAATGTTTCTAAAAAAGGAACATTACAAATTCCCTCACACGGGAGTGGCTAGACCTGTCTATGAGATGTTCCACTACCAAAACACTCATTCACAAGAAGGACTCCTATCATTTTGTCAATAGCTCGCACATAAAAACTGTGAGTATCCTTCTAACATGGAAAACAACGGATCTCAAACATATGTGTGACACTGAGTATCCCACCAACACGGCATCAAAGGGATCTCAAACATAATACAAATCCATGATAGAAAGTACATCAATAACAAAACAAAAAAAAGATCCCACGACTCATACATCAAGAGGGCTCTGTATAGCACTACGCATCTCAAGGACAAAGAAGTACATGAAATCAACACATCATATACCTCACGCTAAAGATGACTGAAGAATGGGCTGTTGCGCTATTGGATCTGAAATCACCATCACAATCATGGCATCAAAAGGTGTGAAATCAATTGATCACTCACTGAAAGCTCACACATGCAACTTCACTTCAAAAAGTGACCGAAAAATATAAAGCTCAGATGGAAAATTTTAACACACCATCAGATTTGTGGTGTCGAATAGTGCAAAATTGACTGTCCATTTGCTGAATTCTAAAGAAGTGAAAATATGGGGCAAAAAAGAATCTTTTAGATTCCCCCTAGATTCCTCCACGATGCTGCTCCATGGGTGGACTGGAAATTTGCAACTCAAAAGGTGAATTTGACCTCACCATTGTGTCCCCTGCGAAAAACCGTGAAAAATGGCTGTAAACTTGACTATATTTCGACATGGAGAAAAATTACCTCCCCGAGAAAATTTCAAGGCTCATGGTTCTGCATGCATCGAAATATGTGCCCGCTTCGAACTGTGTGTTGCCTTGGCTTTTGTGTCTGCACCTCGCTTGAATAAAATAATATTAAAACTCAAAAATCGTGTTGTGCTCCTCCATGGCCTCAACACACTTGTGAAATGAAGGGTTTAAGTAATAAACTTTGGGCAGGCTTTACAAGAAGTTGGTTTGGCGCATCGGTTTAGATCCCCATTATGAGGGAGGAGGTAGGGTGGTCAAACCCTGCCCCCTCCATAAAAGTCCAAATTCATTTTTAATAAATTGCACCCTTTACCTTTTCTTTGAAAACCCAATGGATATAATAATTAATAAAGTGGGTAGTTGGGGGGTCGGGCCCACATTGGGCGGCCCGGCCGACACCCTCCACTGGCACCATGCTTAAATGGGGCATTTAACGTTGTTTATGGTTGAGACGGGACTGCCGCATGGAGGCGGGCAAGCCACGTGGCTGGTGCGGGGTCGATAGCCGTTGGTCCGTTGGCATATATATATATATAGACACACACACACACACACACACACACACACACACATATATATATGGGTTGAGTGGTGGGGTTGGCAACACTTGCCCGCCCTTTTTAATCCTTTTGATATAATGGTGTTCATGGTTGTTGTAGGTACGGCAAGGGTCACGGCTCATCGGACTTTTAATAATTTAATTTCGTTATATGGATTAGTTGGGGGACCAGGGCCATGACCCACCCCTCCAATTATATATATATATATATATATATATATATATATATATATATATATATATATATTATTTTTATAAAACAAATGACCATTTTGAAAATTCGTTAATTTGATTGAAGGAGTCAAATTAAAGACCTTGCAATTTTTCCCGGAATCTGGCTTGAGCTTTCCGGAATCTGGTGGCTAGAAAAGGTCGAATTTGCGCCCTCCTTAAGGCTTCCAAGTCACCAAGTCAACCCACAACTTTGACTGCTCGTAACTTCTTCATACGTAAACGATTTGACAAACCGTTCACTCCGCTGCGATCATGACGATGAGATCTATGCTCTGGCCCTGGTTCAAAATCATTTTGAACACTCGATTTTTGAGCTTCCATTAGCCCTCTTTGTCCTGTGTAGATCTATGCTCTGGCCCTGGTTCAAAATCATTTTGAACACTCGATTTTTGAGCTTCCATTAGCCCTCTTTGTCCTGTGTGTCTCTCTGGAGCCATCTGGATCAGTATCTGGATCAGTAGTAATGGAACTCGCCATAAGCTATTTTCCACATAAACTACAAATGAGCACACATGAGCTTACAAGCATGCAAATGCTTAAAAATGCACATGTGCTTCATAGTATGCATGTGCATAGAAATGTGTGCACATTCATAAAAAAAAAGACTTGGGGCTAAGTTGGAAAACCTACATACTGGTTTTGGGAATGTTGAGAACATAGGATCACAAAAACATTCACATTTCTAAGAAGATGAGCATATTTGTATGTGTGTGTGCACACATTCATACACATGTCATTGCCACTTTTTTACCTTCAACTTCGTGGAAGCACCCATTACAAAAATAGAAAGCTACTATTAATAAAGATTTGTTCCAAATATTTATATTTGGTAGCTATTAATTTTTTACATGAACAAAAAATATAAAAATATTTTTCTTTATAGTCATAAAATATTCTTTACAAGATTAAGAATTACAAAATTTACATTTACAATTTATATGTCTTTTCATGTCTCAATTTTCATTCATTATCTTGAGTTTTAGGTGGTTTTTTAATACATCATTCTATTTCTTTGGTGAGGAAACTGAATAGGCTAGCTAGTCAAACTCTTATGTTAAATAGAGTACTTTTATGTCATGTGCATAGATAAGACAATGCATCATCACATACATCTCATCCTTTTATGTCATATTCATAGATAAGACAATGCATCATCACATACATCTCATCCTTAAGTTCTCCTTACATATAATGAATTTCTATCTACATATAATGATAAGACAATACATCATCACATACATATCATCTTCAATTTATCCTTATATATATAGAGCATAATTTATTGAGGACCTAGTTTGAATTGACATATTTAATATTTTAATATATAGAAATTCTCTTTTAAGAAAATGAAAATGTTTGTTATCATAACTAATCATAGAGTTAATCTCACATTAATAAAATTTCTGAACTTAAAATATATTTTTAACTATAATAAAATTAATATTTTAACTATATTTTTCTTTTAAAATTAATACCACATTTTTAATAAAATTATCAAATATATATTATTTTAATTATTGATATATGATAATAAAATTGTATTATAATTTTTTTTTTAAATATGTAACTACTCACTTTTGATTATTAGTCCGGCTTCACAGTTGGGACTATAGTAATCTAAATGGAGAACTTAGCATTATTTTAAACTAGTTAACATTATGACTACATCAAATAACTAATGCTTTTATTTATATTTCAAGGAACATTCTCTCATCCAATGAAACATTTTACAATCTTATTGGCCTAATATATAGGTGATAAGGATATATTTCATAAATTCTATAGCTTAATAAATATAACTTTAAAAAAAAAAAACTAGGTTAATGCTAATATTAATCATTAAGCATTTAATGTTTACAAATATTTCCCTCAATTTGTGAAAACAGACCAATATGAAACAAATGACTAAAAAACAAGTAAAAAAAAAACTAGGTTAATGCTAATATTAATCATTATGCATTTAATGTTTACAAATATTTCCCTCAATTTGTGAAAACAGACCAATATGAAACAAATGACTAAAAAGCAAGTGTGACCGCCATGACGAAAACACTTTCATGAAGAAAACAGTGTGACCAGCATCCATGCCATTGAAAACAGGTGACCTGGATGGGGATGCAAGTGGCACTGAGGTGAGGCCTTTTATCAGATTTGTTTAGACCTGTGTCACAATTCACTTTCATAATCAAGCAACCACATTCACCAATCAGTTTTGGTACCGCATTCACAATTCAGTTTCATAATAAATTCTATAGCTTAATAAATATAACTTTACAAAAAAAAGGTAATGCTAGGTTAATGCTAGTATTAATCATTAAGCCTTTAATGTTTACAAATATTTCACTCAATTTGTGAAGACAGACCAATATGAAACAAAAGACTAAAAAACAAGTGTGACCGCCATGACGAAAACACTTTCATGAAGAAAACAGTGTGACCAGCATCCATGCCATTGAAAACAGGTGGCCTGGATGGGGATGCAAGTGGCACTGAGGTGAGGTCTTTTATCAGATTTGTTTAGACCTGTGTCACAATTCACTTTCATAATCAAGCAACCACATTCACAAATCAGTTTTAGGACCGCATTCACAATTCAGTTTCATAATCAAGAAAGCATACCTCAAACAAGTGTGATCTTACAACCTGTTACGAGTTAATGTTGGTTGTATGGAAGCATGGCTATGTTACCAGTTAATGCTGGTTGTATGGAAGCATGGCTATATGAAGCAGAGTAGGTGTTTTTTGTATGGTACCTTGGCTGTATGGAAACACAACACCTCCTAGATTGGAATTTGCAGCTGAAGCACCAATAGATTGCACTTAATCTTGCAATACTTATTCCTCACCCTAGTTGCAATGGAGCTGGAGAGATCTTAGTAAGTACCCCTATTAAATTTCCCTGCAAAGAATTTTAATGTCAATTTCAAATTAAAAGAATTAAGCAACACAGGACAAGTTGCACTATAGGATATTTCTGGTGCATTTTTGAGTTGGTGCATTTTTGCGTTGCTTGAAAATTCTAGATTTTTATGTCCTATTACAATTCCAGCAAAGTTAATTAAATACAGATACCATCTTAATTTTCAACGGAGAATTTAATAGCTTGTTCTTAATTGTAAATGTGAATGGTTGTTTCACTTTTAGGGTTTGAGAAATAGTTTTGTGCATAGTTACGAAATTCGAACTCCATTCCATATATGAAATCAAATATTTTTTTCCAAAATTTTAAAAAATGACATTGATAATCTCTACATTTAAAACACTAAATATCTTTCAAATATGGATTTTAAACCACTGTGATTTGAAAAGAGAATTGAAGAACATTTTTAAATCATTATTGAAACTAGGTTAACATTAAATTCTTGAAAAAAAAACCAGAAACATGTATTTATTCCATATCACGGCCTGCACGTTGCAATATACAGGCTTCTGAGCCAAGAAAATAAGCAAATAATTAAATAAATGGCTTGCCTGATTTACTTTCAGAAGCGGCTGAGGGTTCAACGTCTTCGTCAAATATTTAGATGCAGGCTGGGGGTTGAAAGTCTTTCTCCTTCCTCAAACAATAGGATATTTAAAGCTCAAATATTGGCCTCAACCAATTCTTGAACGTCTTTCTCCTTCCTCAAACAATAAACAATAGGATATTTGTAAAGAATGTAATCCCAATCAACCACTTGCTAGGTGTCAAAACCGTCAGTCCAAGTGTCTCAATTTAGTTTCAGTTAGTTCAATTTAGTCAAATTTAACTCTAGTCATTAATGGCTCATTCAACTTTTCACCTTAACTTTATTTTTGCAGATGGGCTCAGCGACTCAAAAAAACTGGCGCGGGTATAGCTTGTGTTCTCGCACCAATCCTTTGTTTCAACGCGTTGGCGCGAGTATTAGCCTAACAATATTTAAAGCTCAAATATTGGCCTCAACCAATTCTCCCAATTCACGAGATGAAAACACCAAGAAATTAACAAGCTGGTCTCCTTCGGATGACAAATTTGACAAAGTTGATAGATTTTGTTTAGACTCGACTCTTATGCCTTGACGGCCAAAAAGATACTCTCTTTCTGAAGCTAAAGAGACGAAAGCCTCACATATTGGCATCTAGACATAGCAGAATCTCTGGTACTTGGCTCGAACCTCATTCTAAGCACCCAGAGACGTCGTTGGGGTCCAATTGGGTATATGAAGGCAATGTTGCCGTCATTTTATGGCACGTGTATGCATGAAAATTAATTTTCATGCCTGGGTAATGCCCGTGTAATGCTATCATTTGTATGCATTTTTAATATGCATGAAAATTAATGAAATTGCAGCTCACAAGAATTTAGAATATGTCTATAATTCACAATCAATGCACTCACTTCCTCTAAGCTTATGGAAGAGACTTCCTCTAAGCTTATGCTAGACAGTTAATCCATATTACTACATAAAATCAAAATGCTTATTTATATGTCTGAGAGCAATTGATATAAGCTTCACTGTTATTGGCCTTGTTGAAGATTTTATTAGTTGTGTCATTAATGTTTTCCCTGCGTTTTCTATGTAATTCAGATTTGTACTCTGAATACTGCAATCATAATTCTTCGTACTACAATCTTAGCTTTATTATTATTTGTGCTTTGTATCTTCAAAGCAGAGCTAAGCGATTTGTGGATTGTATCTTCAAAGATATTAACAGGACTAAACCCTCTCCTCATTTTATTGAATTACAATATGCCCAGGACCAAGATCTTCACACCCTTTATCTCAAACAATCAAATCTGTAGAAATCTACCGCCAGACTCTTCTTTACAAACATTATGTTTACCAGTTGAGTGTATTCAACAAAGACACCACATATCTCAGAGAATGCAGGATCAAAACTACTCATACGTCCTTGTAGACCGGTATTTTTTTTATATGTTATAAGATTATTACCCTAGATATATTTTGGAATGCATTAATCTGAACTGGAAACAAACCATCAATTCAACAAGCCGTTTGTCATATCTTAAAGTACTAAAAGTTTTAGCCACTGTAGACATTTTCGAAAGAGGTGAAAAAGTTTGTGTTAGACAAGCCTTAAAAATCCTAAAATCGGCAAAGCCCTAAGCATAGTAGGGCCTGGCTCCCATTCTTAAAGTTGATTAGAACTGAATATAGCGGAAAGGAGTGGGTTCTGGTTAAATTTGTTTTTCAAAATTCTGGTTTTCCAACTCCCATTGTCTAATTATCTAGTTGCTTAGTTCACTCATCACCTTATATTTCATTAACTTAGATTTCAATTTTTAGCATGCTTTTAGTTCTGAATTTGTGTCTCCAATATTTTTGTATGCGTCGACCACTAAACTTTTATATGTATGCTTTTAAGACTAAACTAACTTTACCTGTCACTATTTTCAAAAATTCAGTATACATCATGTTTTTATAAATTTGATTAATGACCCGTAAGATAAGTTTTTATTTCAAAACTGAATTGATTTTGTAAGCATTTTTTTTAAAGATTTATATTTCCTGACCACAATCAATAAACAAGAAGAACAATTTAACACACAATAAAGCTCAAAGACTATAAATTTGATTAATGATCAGTAAGATAAATTTTTATTTCAAAACTGAATTGATTTTGTAAGCATTTGTTTTTAAAGATTTATATTTCGTGAACACAATCAATAAACAAGAAAGGCAATTCAACACACAATAAAGCTCAAAGACAACAAAGCCATTTATCATTCCGTTTGAGGCATCTCCCTAGTCACTGCCTTGTAGTGCCTAGGATCAGTTTGGATTGTATCTTCAAAGCAGAGCTAGGCTATTTGTGAATCTTATCTTCAAAGCAGAACTAGGAAACTTTGACTGGCTTCATAGCCTCTAGCTCTTTACCTTGTTTTATGTTTACTTTGGTGGCGGGGACTTGCTGCTTCGCAGCCTCCCTTGTTTTGATTATGAAACCAATAACACTTGCATTTTAATTTTTTTTTAAGGACCCAACTTGAAACATATATAGAACAATGTACAACGATGCCTTTCAAATCCAAGTATTTTCCAAATCCAGATAAACCTGTCCTTCCAAATCCGTGCTCATACAATATCTCTAAGCTGATTTCAAAATTTTAAAATCATTAGAGTTACATTGGGCTATGTGCGCATGCAGAACAGACAGATTTGAAAGAGGGAATAATCAACTACGGCTACATTGGCCTCTGTCTAAGTGCTATGTAAATACTCGAATAATCCGTAAAATATCATATATCATATTACATTTAGACTGAAAATGAAAAGGGAAACGGCACTTTGGCCGGACAGAGTAAGAGCGGAGGCATCAGCCTTTCATGGCTCTGAGATAGTGGGCAAGCTTGGCCGAATGACATAGGAAGAATGGCGAGTATTGGCCTTTCATGGCTGGGATTTGGTGGGCTTGTTTCGATTGGGTGCTTAGCCTGAAAGGAGATTGGAGAAGGGCGCAAGAAATTAGGGCAGAAGAAATAAGAGTAGAATATATATTGGGTTTGTTGGAGAAAGGCAGAGGAAATTATTTAGTAGAGTAGAATGCTTTGTTTTAAAACTCTCTGGATTTTAATACTAAGTTTTCTTTTTGAGCATGCCTATGCTTACCTTGAATTATGTTTGTGTCTTTTTGTTTTGGTTTTATTTATTTTTGTTTTTGTTTTGAAATGGTTTGTTGATCTTGATTTGGTTTGCTTGATGTTTGCTTGGTTCTAGCTTGAGAGGTGAGTAATGGTTGGTTGGGTTTAAGAGGGTTATTACGGAGAGTGAGTGTGCAAAGAACATGTCACGTTAGTGTTGGTTTGTTGGGTTCAAGAGGGAGAGTGAAGCTTCAAAGAATATAAAATGGGATGACTTACGAAGATTGAGAAGGTATATATTATTTTATTTGTTATTTAAAATTGTATGGTAATATTTCATTATATGAATTTTTAAATCACAACTTAATAGGGATAGATGAGTATTTTGTGGAACATTTTATGGTGTCTTTTTTTCTTTTCTTTGGATTAACTTGTGGTCTCTCCTTTTCAAGTGGAAAGCAAGGAAGAACTATATGACGAGGAAGGAAAAATTATAACAGTTAATAGCGGTGGAAAAATTATACCACTAGTTAATAGTGGTGGAAAACACAGATGCTCAATGGTTTTTAGATTGTAGCTGAGCATTAACTTTTGGTTTCTCTTGTATCTAATTAATTGTTTTAGTAAGGTAGGTGTATTTAATAAGATTAGGGTTTCGAAAATTATCAATAGGGTTTTATTTTTGGCAATTGTTTATTAAAGTGGGTTTTATTTTTGGGTATTGTTTATTAAAGTTCAATATATTGATATTAATAAGTGCTAGCTTAAATCTCAAAAAGAATTTGGGGCTTGCTTAAATCTGAAAAAAAAATTAAGGTTTCTAGAAATTTTCTTTTATAAAATATAAATTGCTAAGGTGAAATCCTTCAAATCCAATTGATTCACTATGAAATACTTATCAATCATATAACATTCAACTTTCATGCCTTGATGGTCAATAATATATTTAAAAGTTTTTTTAAATCAATTACCCATGTAAATTTACAAGGTCACCAACTACATTAAATATGTCTAGGGTTCTAGGTCTAACCAAGGCTTTTGGTGAATCCGCACTTTGATAGGATTATTCTTGTGTTCACCTCATCACTTGAGCCTAGTAATAAAACAAATTCAAAGATAGCCAGAGAACGAGTGAGATGATGTACCCCACTTGCAAGTGGATGACAAACCATGCATTATGCTGGTCATTTCTTAAGTGAAGCCATTTTAAGAGAGAGGTGATTATATTGGGCATGTGATATCAAATGGAGCAAGTGAAACTCAAACGGAATAGGTGAAACTCTAGGTTGGCCCCTCAGAGCACCGACCCCTCAAAGCACAATGGCTAGTGACAACTCCGAGATTTTTAGTTAGGCTAGTGACCCACAGTCCAAGCAAAGTTGAGCTTATAAACTAATACATATTTTGGGGTGAGATTATCAAACATTCCATGACTTGTAACAATCAATTGGTGTCAATTGGTGTTAGCATAAAACTTTCTAATGTTTAAACCCAAATAAAATTTAATGTTTCCAGAATTTTATTTTTAGACACTCTTTGTAGGTGTTCAATAAGTAAGTTAAATGTTATTCCAATTTTATTATAATTTTCTTAGATCGTGCATTTTGCAAACCAAATTTGGTTATTGGAGGTTCCCTATTTAGCTAAGTGACCCACAATCTATGTCATGCTGAGCTTATAAAGTAACACACATTTGGGTGAGATTCATTAACCAATCAATGACATGACGTGTAAGAGTCATATTCATCAATCCCCATTTATTATTTTTGTGAACCAGCTTGAGCAAAGTGGCTTTAGGGAGCATGGATACATTAACTACTAGTCTTAGAAGAACAATGCTAATATGCCATCTAATATGGATGGAATGATACCTACCAAGCCACACCTCCATTAGATGGAAACACACAACTCACTCAAAAGCACACTGAAGAAAGACTTGTAGGAAGACATTTGGATTCTGTAAGATCATATTATAGAGACCACTTTGAATAAAATCAAACCCTATTTAGAAATTTATGGTTTCAGAGATGTGTCCTTACTTATCTAACAGTAAATAAGTTTCCTGGGATGAACTGACCATAGGTGTGGTAGGAGGTGACCTAGCATAGCTAAGGATAGAAGGTTCAAATAATTAGCAGGGGTTAGCACCTTTGTTTAGTCTAAGGCAAGGAAAAACCTAGGTATGTGATTTGTTCTAATGAGTAGTTCAGGGTAGGCTCTTAACTTTTACTCTTCATAATATTAATTTGAAGCAGATTCACCCATCTTTATCCAAAATCAATACCTACATTAATGGTTTGGAAGAGGTTGAAAAGGATTGTAGTTCCTACATTTTTCTTCCTATTCAGTTTACTTTATTGCATAGCCCAAGCCCATAAAAATGCCTTTTATATTTTTCAATTTAAGAGAGTACTACACTAGTCTTTAAGCATTGCATTCCCTTGCATTATGATCTTAGATGGAAAGAAGCATTGCATTCCCTTGCATTATGATCTTAGATGGACAGAACCCAACTCCTTCCTTATGTTTCTAGTGTGTTTATTTATTCCAATGACTAATAATATTGGACAGTAAGAATGGAGTATTTTGTATTTATTGATAATATTCTTTCAGGGATAGAAATAGTCAAGCCAAAGCAATTAGCCTATCTCTCAAAGATAAGAAAATATTCTCTTACATCAAACAACTCCCAAACAACAATCCATTTTTCTCCATTCACATTGTAAGATTTACTAGTCCATTTTTATTCATCCAATTCCATTAATATATGTTATACCCATAACAAATGTGGGATTTACCCATAACGAAGTGCTCATTTATCCAATAATGAGTTTTCTTACAAATGAATAGCTTCAGGACTTAACCTTCCTGAAAGGTAAAAGGAAGGTTAGCACACGAAAGAGTTTACCAAAAAGAATTCACCTACTTATTATTTTTCCCTCCTCGTATAATATCCAACCATGATGGATACACCTCTTATCCCAACTCATAGTCCATCTCCAGCTAAGGTGAACAAAGAAAATGTAAAAAGGTTTGCATTCTCTGAACATGTTTAATTCCACTATTTAAATTTTTGTGACCATACAGTAACCTAAGAGCCTTTAACATGTGTATAAGACAAAGGGTCCCTTCATTGTGTTCATAGTTATAATATACAAGCCTCATGTATATAGGGTACCTTTACTCTTTTAAATTTTTTTAATTGATTTAAAATATATCCTTAAAGTTGCTTCAAGAATGATCTAGTAAGGGACCTTAAAGATGTGAGAAATCAATCAGTAAGGAAGAAATTTGATTGATTTAAAATGTATCTTTAAAGCTACATCAGGTGAGCTAGTGAGGGATCTTGAAGGTGTCAAAAGTAGACGAGTAAGGTAGATGACAGATGGAGCCAGAAATGAGCATGGATATCGGTGGATGTTGTAACGAGTAATTTGTTGTAACCCATCCAGTAATTAGTTGTAAGTTTGTAACCCACCCTTTTCAACTTTTTTCCCTTGGCATGTCTTATGAGGTATAGTGAGTTAGTATTATGTACCATCACACCCAAACTGTTGGGGTTAGTTTTCAACTTTCTATCCTTTCTATTGGGGTTCTCCCTTCAACTAAGAGAAATAAATTTAGAAATTAGATTCACAATGAAGAGGTTCTACCCATGAAGCTATGAGCCAGAGCATCATGCTAGTAAACATGACCAAGGGTTTTCTTGATGGGAGGAAAGGGTGCAGGAGCATTAGGGAAGTAGGCAGTAAACATTTAGATGAACAGACATTCTTGTTAATTGGATGCCAATGGTGAGAGGTTTTTTATTGAGCTGATCACCTAGGGTGCAACCAATAATTAGGAATGGTAGGCTCACACATCACCATTAACCCAAAACACACCCAAGTCATAGCCTACAATAATTGACCAATTAATAAGTGGGGAATGACATTCTTATATCAATGCCTTCTTAAAATATAGATTTCAGTACTCGATGTGCAATTCTTATTAAAAAATAAGATTTCCTGAAATGTATTACCATTTTCCTAGTCTTGGGTCTTTTTTTCTAGTTTTGTAGCAAATCAACAACCCTCTTATCTTTTGCATATTCAGATAATAATCTTTCTGCATCCTAGTTTTACCATAGATATAGAACACAACTCAGATAGCATAGCTAAGAAACATCCGAGTTCTACCATAGATATGGAACACAACTCAGATAGCATAGTTAAGAAATCGGCTGAAGCATTATTTATACCCTTATATTGAATTTCAAAGTAAAAAATTTGTAGTTTACTTTCCCACTTCACTAAAATTCCACTGGGAAAATGAATACTAAGGTGTTGTCCTCATAAATATGGCTTGATTTTTTATACAACATAAATAAGGGTTAACATTTTCTTATCATAGACGCATAACAACTTCTCCTTGTGAGTCAATTTCTACTTTGAAAAGCAATAGGCTACTGATCTACATTTGGAACAGGGTCTCCTACGAGCTGCAAAGCTGGTCCGATTTTGAATATTTTTTATTATATTTAGTCTAGCGCAGGGGTTTTGGGGTGGGTCAAAGCCCCACAAGCATTGTAATGGGTCAAAGGGTAGACCTAGAATTCGCAAACCATGGTTTGCGGACCATAGGAAAGATTAGGCTAGATTTTTATAAATAGAGGAACATTTTGAATTGTAAGGGAGAGAAATAAGGAGCTATTGATGCGAATTGTGGTTTAGTAAATTTGTTTGCGTTTTTGGGGAAAGTACTCTTGCTGGCTGTGTGCGCAGAGATCCAGAGTCCTGCTGTGTGCGCAAGCTTGGATGAGTATTATAAGAGGGAATTGATGAATTGATGAGTAAGAAAGGTTGTTTGAGAACTGAATCTATGTGTAATGCTTGTGCGAATCATTGGTAATTGTTATATTATTTGTATTCTTTATTCAACTACGTAAGTGTGCTTACTGTATCTGAATCTGTTATGTTATGTTTTATGCAATACTGTGCTACTGTCATAGAAGTATATAATTATCAAAAACTGTAGTATAGTTGACCTTGCGCACGTGGATGCGAAAAGAGACCCATAGATCTTGCGCAAAAAGAGGCAATCTAGGTATCACAGGGCCTGACGCAGCTCTGCTTTCGTTACCTACCCTTTCTCAGGGTGCGGAAACCTAGTTCCAGCACCCACCCATACTACTTCGGGTGAGACTTTGACTTGCGCAAGTGGGTCACTTTTGAAAGGGCCAGTAGTATAGGGGTTTTTTGGCAAACCTTGAACTCCAAACTTGGGTCAGGACCCCTTGAGCCAAAAAATGATTTCGTTGCTGGGACTTGGAGAATTTTGAGAAGGGATTAGGTAATGACAAGACAGTACTAGAAGCCTGGAAGGAAGGAAATTGAGGAGTGGTTTGAAAAACAGATTCAGGAGTTTGCGGTAAAATAAAATCGCAGCATGAAGTTAACGACAAAAAAGTGGAAAAATAGGTACATTCTTACTGAAAGCTACGAAATTGTATTTGTGACATTTGCAATCAAGCTTCAGGAGTGGCTGGCTAGGCTTGTAGAATTCCAAAAGTGTTGGAAGGATGAACAAGTCACTCAGCGGACTCCAGAGCTGATCCAGTAGCTGGAAAGGACTGATAATACCATCACTCGCATGATGGATCACTTGGTGGATAGTGTGCTAGGAGGATTTGTGACAGAATTTTCCATTGATCAGTTTGTCTCCTACTCTGAGGTTGAGAAGAGATTCTTTAAAGGATTCCAGGGCAATTTTCTGAAGACATTGCTGTTGTTGATTAAGATATCACTGTGTGAGAAAAGTATTATGTGTAGTCATACTCACTGAATGACCTCGGATCCTGATGAAAGCATGATGCGCAGTGGTAAATACTATCGAACCAACCTCGACGGGGGGAATTCTGCCTATGACCCTCTATAGGAAATGGTTGCGCAATACCCCCTGGCTACACCGCCGTCCAGGCCGCACAAAGGTAAGAAATCACCCATACCACCACCCCCGCCAGACAGTGATATGGTTGTGCACCTGAAACTACCTACCTTCAAGGGTGTAGGGGATGAGGATATGGACGGATTTTGGTTTGTCTCTGATTCTGTATGGACTGCACAAAATGTGACAAACGATATGGTGAAGAGGGCACAACTGTCCCTGGCGTTCGAAGGCAGAGCATTAAACTGGTATATGCGATACAGCTCTCAGAACGGGAGTGCATCTATTCAAGATATTAAGGATGCTCTAAAGCAACAATTCCAAAAGCCAAAATCTTACTCTCAGTTGGTAGCAGAAGTGAAGGACTTCAAGTAAGGTGTGCCTGAGTCTGTATGGGAGGCTCATGAGTGACTAAAAAAAGCAATTAGGGAAGGAGGATTTGAGTATGATGATAGAAAACATACGAAATGGTTCATCGCTATGTTTTTTCCCCACCTACATACGCCAATGAGTCACCAAACCTTTGAGTCGCAGGAAAAAGCTGTGGAAGTCGCTATGAAACTAGAAGCTGCGCCCAGAGAAAAAACTCTGTTAGGAGTACAACAAATTTAGGAGCAGCTCGGAGCTATGAACATGGAAATTTAGAACTTGCGAAAGGAACGAGTAAAAGGAGCCAACGCAGATCTATGGTGCATACGATGTTGGGTATCTAGACATACGAAGGATCAGTGCCCTCTATTGGCAGATTACATGCAGGTAGGAGGACCTAGTCCGGTCCGACTGGGAGTGAGTGGGGAACTCATCCTATCATGACCAGGCTCGAGCGGACCTGCGCTATGGTGCGATGACTGCCGTGTAGCGGGGCTGCATGATACAAACCATTGCCCTCGGCTAGGTGCGTATGTCCCAGAACTGAAGCAACAGTGGTGCATGTTCTGTCGGTCGGTAGGACATGATGAGTAGAACTGTCGCAATTATGACCTGATGATAGATCATGGGTGTTAGTCATCCATAATTCTGATGATATCCAAAGATGACTAAATTGCCAATCCTAGATTTCTAGAAATAATATTTCAAAGAAACATTATGAGTTCTATAAATCTCACTGCCTTCATCATTCTGAGTTTGTCAATTCACCAAAAATCTTCATCCATGTCTCCTAAAAGGTTATCTTGCTGTTTCAAAGAAGAAAGCTCATTTCAGGCTATTTATCCCTGTTTTTATTAGTCCATTTCTCTCTGAAAATAACACATTTTCCCCTTATTTATCCTTCATTTTCCTCTGAAAAATCCCTTTTTCTCCTTCTCATTTTACCCTCATTATCCTTAAAAAACCTTCCAAATCCCTTTTAAACTCATAAAAATTCCCTTTTTATGGTTTAAACTACCCATTTTCTTTATCGGAACCACTTAAAAAGGCTCAAAACCCTCCTTTTTCGGCCTGTTTCTGACCTTTTTCATATGGGTTTTTAGCCCCTTGGATTAAGCCCCATTCTCCTTTTTTTTCAAAGAACCGAGGCCTGAAACCTCGCGCTAAAACCTTAAGCCCTTATCGAAATCGCATATCGGCGCTGTTACATTTTCACTACATCACCTCCCTTTCCCCCCGATGCGATTAGCCCCTTTTCTCTTAGCCCCTGGTCGTTTTCCCCTCCACAGGACCATGCCTTGGCCCCAGTCTTTAGCCCCCATCACATCGACGATTTCCCTTTGTTCTTCATTGCGCTTGCCTTTTCTCCGTCAACGTTTCCACGTTCGATGCAATCTGCACTGTAGATCTCACTGATCTAATGGTTGCCAGCGCCCCATTTCCTCCCCTTTGTTTTGTTGTTCTCACCCTTTTGCTCCCCAATAGTGGATCTCCACCGTTGATCTGGGAGATCCAACGGCCCGGGGCCACTACAGGGGCACCCGACCACGAGCAACCCGTACTCCCCCTGCACCCATAGTTGACCCTTTTTGACTATATAGATCTCAGATTTGACAGCTGAGGTTAATTGTGGGGGCACACTGTGAACATTTTTCTTCCGTACACTCAGCCCCCCCGCAATAGATCTCAACTGTTGATCTAGTTCTGATCTGACGGTCATCGCTCTCCCCTCCCATCCTTCATCGTTCATCGGCCCAAAGCAATCTCAACCGTAGATCAAAGGCCTCGAGCCTTGATCTAATGGTTATTATGTTCCCGCCCCTCCTGACCTATTAACCTTGTCCCCTACCTTATCACTCCAAGGGGGAATCTCAGCCGCTGATCCCTATCATCCAACGGCCCCTGTTCGACTCTCTTCTCTAACCCCGTACGATAAGTTTCTACTCCACGACAAAAAGGTGATGTCACCTGCTGGCCCCACCTTCCACCATGAAGCCATTCTCCAATCTGCATTTGCCACCTGGCTCCCACCACAATCTTCGCACATGCAGCTTTCCCCATCGCGCTCCTCCCCCCACCATTGGTTCTACACGTCATCATCGAATGGTCCACATCGCGTTTCACGTGGATTTCCGTGTCAGGGTTTAATGACCCAAATGAATGCGAAATAGGTGGTATTGGGGAGGACGTGTGTCGTGCGATGTATGGAATCACGTTCGATTTGGGAAAAACCACTAACCACCCAACTTCAACATGAAACCACCGAAGGTTTTCCAAAAACCATTTATGCCCATTTTTCTCGCCAAAAAAACTTTAAATATTGTTTTCATGTATTTTATCCAAAGAACATCCCCATACATGCATTCCCTTTGCTGCACTGCTCCTTCTGCCTCTGCCTGACCTCTGTAAGCAGTTATTCCAAAAACCGCAGGGTTTCACTAACATTTTATGTTGGTTTTTTACAAGATTCGGTGGCGTGTTCTAAAGGCCAAAGGATTTCTCACGATTCGTAATGAAATATGGCCAGAAGGTGATGACCCTCGTGGTCCAAAACAAAGGCAAAATACAACAAAAGGGGAGTTATCAGGGTTTAAGTTTCATGGTTTGACCAGTGCTTCATGAGCATTGGTTATATTATGAAATCCTCCTGCTTCGATGAAAACATCCTGTCCACAACAAAGGGAAGAGATAGTAAAGCTTGAAGATAAAGGTTAGGGTAAAAAAGGCTGGATATTAAAGACTTAACCAATGATTTAAAAGGGTTAATACATAGGATAAAATATTAGAGGTTTAATCCTACAGTTTTAAAAGTTAAAAACATATTTTTATGTAGTCAGCAGAAAAGGTTTAAAGGCTTCGAAGATGACTACAAAGGCCCAAAAGAAATATCAAGGCCTAATCGGGGTTTAAAGCGATAAATTATGACAGATCAGCAGGGGGAAGGCTTTGAATGTTGAATCACCAAAGCAATTACTCTTCCAAAGGTCAGTAAAGAGTATCAGGAATTGAGCATAACAAATTAAAACACAAAGTTGAAAATCAGAAGACTTAATCCTGCAATTTAAAGGGATAAACCACAGTTTGAAGATAAAGCTAGTCTCAAAGGTAAAAACAGTCAATGGAGGGGGTGTAAAAGCCCGAATATTAAAGCCTTAAAACACGAATTAAAGGAAAATCAGTGTTTTAAGCCACAAAGTAGACATATAAACAAATGTTTTAAAAACAAAAACGGAGAAAGGATGACAAGGCAGATTATGTGAGAAATAAGGGTTGTTAAAGAAGAATCAGACCTTAAAACACAGTTTAATGATGGAATAAAGGCAAATTAGGCCTAAAGCAGCCTCGAATACATCAACAGAGCAGTTATTCACCTTTATAAATCAAACTGACACCTTTGGCCCACTTTATCCCAAAGGGAAAATTGGCAGTTATTATACTAAAGAATATAGTTTAAACTATGAGGACAGTTATTGCAAAGATAATATAAGGCCTTAAGATCAATCTTTTTCACTTATCTTTATCCCAGTAATTAATACAAAGTTATTTAAACAGAGAGAAGTTGCAGATATTATTACCTTGTGCCCTGCATGGTTTTCAAAGCGCAAGAAGCATTTAATGACATTTTGAACCCTAGAAAAGTTCCACCTCCTCATTTGCAGTATAAATACTGCACTGGAACTCATTGTAAATGTTGGATTTTGATGACTGAAGCTGGAATAATACATAGTCCCTTGAAGCTCTTGAAGAGAAATTTGATGCCTTGGAACCTAGGCATGATCTGATTTGCTTGTTGATGGAGAAGGATTGCTTGCAGGATCGACAGGCTTGGTTGAGGGTGAAAGTTTTCTTTTGTTTGTGCTTTCTAGTTTTCCATTATGCTTTCCATCTTGCTATGTTGCATTAGGACAAAGAATTTAGATTAAGAATTGTTTCTAATAACACCTTAAATCTGTTTGTGCCTCACTGCCTTAATGTTTTCTTCTACTTAGATACATTAGATAAATCATTTATTGCTCTCTAACATATTTTTAGCTTATTCAATTCTAGAATAATTTGGATAATTTATCATTAATTATGACTTATGGTTAGCCCTGCATATTTTTGTTCTTAGAATTATCTCTTTAAAGCAGCTTTGTCTAGGTTGGGTCAAATAAGTCTGTTTAGAATCATGCTCTTTGCCTTTACTTAGCTATATTTGTTTCAAGGAAAACCTTATAACTCTAACTTTGGGTGATTAGAGTTTTCTCTCCTTCTCAGGTTATAGTTACTTGTGCATATTAAATGTTCTTCTGTTCTAGATGATAAAAGCCCTAGACGTTCGATAAGTTTCTTAATTTTCTATGTTTTATCTGAATGTTTGTCTTGGTTAATTATCGATTTCAGTCTGAAATCAAGAGTATTAGGCTCTGATTATACCTTTGTTTTTCTTGCTATTCTTATTAGTTTTCTAATTGCCTCAGTTTACAAGTATATAAAGGATTTTGTTTCAACCCTTTGTTTATTTATTTTTCTCAAAACTTTATGTCCATTTCATAAATGCTTCAAAACCTCAAAGATCCACCAACCAAGTTAAATTTCCCCTCAAATGCTCTTGACACCATTGATAAAACTTATCAAGACCTTGTTTGACTCCATTGCCCAATGACTTAACAGTCTTCCATGTTTTCTATTTAAAATCCTTCAAAGTATCATGCCCAACCAAAAAACAACCAAAATACCTTGCACTTAAAAACTAGCCTAAAATCAACTTTTTTTACAAGCAAACCAGTCATATCCTTGCAAACATATTGAGAGATCCCTCTCTAAGACTAGGAGGGCTAGATCCTAGAACTCTAAATATTGGTTTGATGTTGCCCTTGTCAATTTGTATCTCAATCAATCTAGCAAATTACAGGGAGCTAACATAGTGGTGATCACGGTGGGACATAGTTCATAATAGCCTGACAAACTCTTATAGACTCATATGCATCCCTAGTTTTAAAAACCAACCCATAGCCAGAGTAGAAACTGATTACTCCATCATCCTAGCAAGATAATGGCTTAGTTAGGAGATACTCATTCACCTTAAGGCTGCACAAAGAAACTAAAAAACCCAAAAATACTCCCTATATTGATTCCTTATCAAGATTTTGGTGGTGGACCATTGTATACATATCTTCAAAAAATTCAAAAAAAATCCACCTGGCGACTCCACTATCCTCCAGTAGGCCTTCCTCATCCCACTAGTCCCATAGGTTATTTTAGGATTGTGTAAAATATGTCCAAAATAGTTTTTAAGGCCTAGTTATACCTTGTGTGAATAAAGAGATATGGATTCACGAAGGATCTATACCAGATCACACCCATATTTAAACTTTCCAAGACAAAGGATAATCCAGTATTCTAGAAATTCTGTTAAGATCACAACTTGTTAGACTAATTCATAGAGTTAACTCTATCTCTTAAAATTAGTTTACAAGATACACATGTTGACTTAAGAAACCTATTCTAATTAAAGGTCACTTGATGATATAGACTTTGACAGACTTAGTTTCACACCACCCCAACACAGGTGAACATCATGGTAGAGAGAAACCACCCACCGATTCCAAAGATTATCTATATAACTTTGGTTTTCCCATCCCATCCGAATAACAACTCTTTATTAACGCAAGTACTTTATATCCATACCCATCGTTTTAAAACTACTCCATTTCATCTCCTCTCATTCATATCATCCACCTGTAAACTCCTCTATCTTTTCCACACCATCATGGTGCGCAAGACATATGTTTGTCCTTCTCATTTTGTTGATATTCAACAAGATGATGAGTTTCAGTGAAAGAGTCACCGCTGAAGGCGTCTGCAGGCTATTTTTGGCGCAAAGTCTATTTTTAGACCATGTCTATTTTTAGACATATGGATCATGTTCTATGAGTTGCAGGATGCTATTTGTGGATGGTTGGTCAAGTCGGAAAAAATAGATGGACTTCTATTTTTAGACATACTGGGCGGAATCTATTTTTAGATTGCCGGTCTAAAAATAGATATGTCGAATATTATTAGCTCTTAATAATATTTGGACTATAAACATTATCTTATTCTCTTGGAGCACTTCAGTTAAGTGCACAGATGTGGCACAGGAGCTGACAGAAGGAATTACGCTATTCTTTAGGGTTAAGTGTAGCTATTTCATGGATACTTTAGTTAGAACTTGTATAGTTTGTATGTTGATAGTTGTTGGTGAGTTGTATTGCTTAACTTCCGCTAGACCAATGAGTTAGTTGTATCTAGTCTAATCGATCGACACTGAAAGAGATGGTTTGAATTAATTATTTAATTAATTCAATAAATAATAAATCATTAATCAACTGAAGAATACACCAGTTAACTACAGTTCATGGCAGTTTCAGTGGAGACCAGTGGAGAGATAGGTGAAAGAGCAAGTGTGACTATCAGTTGTGACTATAGTGATGCCAGTGTAGATGCCAATGAGGATTGCGTGAGCAAGGCTGGAGAAATTTGAGTTCATTCAGAGCCATTCTTCAGTAGGGATTGCGCAGTAGAGGCAGGCTAGTAGGTGGCAAAGATCAGTGCATGGATTTTCAATATCAGGCTTGATTAGTGTGTAGCAATTGTATTGTACTGAGAGCTTGATATGATCAGCTTTGTATGAGGATTGTTACATGATATCTATGACATATATTATATACAGATAGTTGGGGTTTTCAGCTTCAGGCTTTCCCGTTAAACAACTCTGTTACTGTGTGTGAATTTTTATTGTTTTGTGTATGCATTGCAATCTTGATTTAATTTCCGCAAACGATCAATGGTGGAATAGATTTTGTATTTTGCATGAAGTTAAAATAGTGTGAGATCAGGAGAATCTTGGACATATAACACACAAGTTATATAATTTCTACATGGTATCAGAGCAGTTGATCATTGGAGTAGATTGCAATTATTGAAGCAGTTGAGTTTTGTGCTGGTGGAATTCGAATTTGCTACAGTGTTTTCTTGGTGTCGAAGTTGAGCATTCATTGAAATGTATTTCAACAGATTGCGATTGGAGTATGCCCTCGATGGCAGCTTGAATTATATTTCATGGAAGGACAGGATGGAGGTGGTGCTGGATGATAATGGGTTGAAGGAGTTCACAGATGCTGATATTCCAAAGCCTGGTTCTAGCGATGCAGCCACACTTGATGCATGGCAAAAGAAGGTAGCAAAGTGTCGAAGAATTCTGTTGGAAGATGTGAAGGACCACATTGTGTCCAGCCTTCATGGTAAAGCCACTCCTTTCTTAATATGGAAGGCTTTGACAGATTTTTTCCAAAGCCGAAGCGACCAGAGGAAGTTGGCGCTTAAAGAAAATCTCAGAAAAATAAAAATGAAGAAAGGTGACAATATACCAAAATACCTCACAAAGTTTGTCTACTACAAGGATGAGCTGGGAAGTGTGGGGGTTATTTTTGATGAAGAAGACTTGGTGAGCTTGGCTCTCCTTGGGCTTCCGAAGAGTTGGCATAGCTACGAGTACTCTGTCAGTGGATGGGAGAAACTGCCAGGATGGGAGCGACTTTGGTCGAATCTTGTGCAGGAGGAGATAAGGCGGGGTACCAAGGATGGATCTTCATCCAAGAATGAAGATGAAGAAAATTGTACTTTGGCTACCAAATCTCGAAAAGGAAAAGGGAAGAAATCTTCCAAATCCGAAGCTAAAGGCAAGAAGCAGGATTTGTCCAAGGTGAAGTGCTTTCACTGTCACCAGCACAAGTATTTCGCCACTAATTGTCCACAAAAGAAGAAGAATAATCAGGCTGCTAGATCTGCAGCTGGAGAGGCCTTAGCCTCATAGTTTGAGCTGGATTTTTCTTTGATCGCATGCATGGTTTCAAGAGTGATGAGATCGGTGTGGTTTCTTGACAGTGGTGCGTCTTTCCATATGACTGGAGACAAAGATTTTTTTAGTGATCTAAATGAAAAGGATCTTGGAGTGTACATTGAGATGGGAAATGATGGTAGATACAGTGCAACTGGTATCATGACCATTTCCTTTGAGAGGGAGTTCGGTAAACCTTTCATCTTGAAGGATGTCATGCATGTTCCAGGATTGAAGAAGAATCTAATCTCTGTGGCGATGTTGGAAGAAAAGGGTTATGATGTTGTTTTTAGCGAGGGAAAAGCCTTCTTGCATAGTAAAACAACTGGTCAAACCAGGAGGATAGGGATTCGAGTTAAGAATATCTATCAATTACAGGTAGATGGCTGTGCAGCAATGGCAGGCAAAGCAGAAGGAGTGGTGAGCTGAGATGAGGGCGAATTGTGGCACAGGAGATTGGGCCATCTTCACCATGGCGCTTTGAAAATTTTGCAGCAGATTTCTACCGGGCTTCCCAAGGGTACACTTGCACAGTCAGATCAGTGCAAGGGATGTACTTTGGGAAAATTTGAGAAGAACACTTTTCATGAGAAGGATAGTAGCGCCTCGACGATCCTTGAGAGAATTCACATAGACGTGTGTGGACCTTTCTTAGTTGCTTCAATAGCAAAGCACATGTATTATGTGATATTTTCTGATGAATTTTCTCGTAAGTGCTGGATCTCCTTAATGCAGAAGAAGAGTGAGACATACTCAAATTTTTGTGAGTTCAAGGCGCTGGTTGAGAAAGAATCGAGGAAGCAGGTGAAAGCTCTAAGGAGCGATAATGGTGGTGAATACATCTTTGGTGAATTCAAAGACTTCTGCAGCAAAGAAGGAATTTGAAGATAACTCATAGTGCCTCATAACCCATAGCAGAATGGGGTCGCGGAGAGAAATAACAGAACGATCGTGGGTGTTGCACGAGAGATGTTGCATGATCAGGGCCTTCCCATACACTTGTGGGCTGAGGCATGCAACACTGCGATTTATGTGCAAAACCATTGTCCTCATAGAGTACTTGGCATGAGTACACTCGAAGAGGAGTTTTCTTGTAAGAAGCCTGATATTCCTCATTTGAAGATTTTTGGCTCACCTGTTTACATTCATGTGACGAAGGATGCTAGGAAGAAGCTGGAGCTAACCATAGAGGTTGGGATATTTGTGGGGTACACAGAAACACCCCACAATTATCGTGTGTATTTGCCAGACAGTCGGACGACTGTTGTGTGACGGGATATCAAATTTCATGAGGAGAAAGCCATGAAGTTGTCACTTGAGAGGGAGCTACACTTGCATGTAGATGAAGAGCTACTTGTTCCTAAAGATGAGCCTCAAGATGTGGATCAACCACAAGAGGAGGTTCATGGAGTGGAAGAAACCACTCATGCAGCGCCAAACATTAAAGGGCGGAAGCGCACTACAGAAGCTGAGCGACTGAATCTTGATGCAACACAGAATGTAGGAGCCCCTACATCACAACGCAGACAGAGACAGTCACCTGACCGATTTACTAGATACATGACTCTGATGAGCAAGTGTATCATGACGGAGCCATCCTCTTTCAAGGAAGCTGTGGAGGATCTCGCATGGGTAGATGCCATGGTGGAAGAGTATGATTTGATTGTCAGAAATAGTGCATGGAATATTTTCCCAAGGCCGGAAGGGAAATCCGTGGTAGGTTTGAGATGGATCTACAAAGTGAAGCAAGCTATTGACGGGAGCGTAGAGAATTATAAGGCAATATTTATTGCCTGGGGCTTCTCACAGATCGAGGGGATCGACTATGAAGAAACCTTTGCACCTGTCGCAAGGTATTCTTCCATATGGACCATCCTTGCTCTCTTAGTGTAGATGGGTTGGCACATTCATCAGATGGATGTGAAGACTACGTTCCTGAACGGAATTATTGAGGAGGAGGTGTACATTGAGCAGCCTGAAGGATTCGAAATCTTCAGCAGTGAGTCGCATGTGTGCAGGCTCAAAAGAGCGTTGTATGGGATAAAACAAGCACAGAATGGGGTCGCGGAGAGAAAGAACAGAACGATCGTGGGTGTTGCACGAGAGATTTTGCATGATTAGGGCCTTCCCATACACTTGTGGGATGAGGCATGCAACGTTGTGATTTATGTGCAAAACCGTTGTCCTCATAGAGTACCTGGCATGAGTACACTCGAAGAGGAGTTTTCTGGTAAGAAGCCTGATATTTCTCATTTGAAGATTTTTGGCTCACCTGTTTACATTCATGTGATGAAGGATGCTAGGAAGAAGCTGGAGCTAACCACAGAGGTTGGGATATTTGTGGGGTACACAAAAACACCCCACAATTATCGTGTGTATTTGCCAGACAGTCGGATGACTCTTGTGTGACGGGATATCAAATTTCATGAGGAGAAAGCCACGAATTTGTCACTTGAGAGGGAGCTACACTTGCATGTAGATGAGGAGCTACTTGTTCCTAAAGATGAGCCTCAAGATGTGGATAAACCACAAGAGGAGGTTCATGGAGTGGAAGAAACCACTCATGCAGCGCCAAACATCAGAGGGCGGAAGCGCACTACAGAAGCTGAGCGACTGAATCTTGATGCAACACAGAATGTAGGAGCCCCTACATCACAGCGCAGATAGAGACAGTCACCTGACCGATTTACTAGATACATGGCTCTGATGAGAAAGTGTATCATGACGGAGCCATCCTCTTTTGAGGAAGTTGTGGAGGATCTCGCATGGGTAGATGCCATGGGGGATGAGTATGATTCGATTATCAGAAACAGTGCATGGAAGATTTTTCCAAGGTCGGAAGGGAAATCAGTGGTAGGTTCGAGATGGATCTACAAAGTGAAGCAAGCTATTGACGGGAGCGTAGAGAAGTATAAGGCAAGATTTGTTGCATGGGGCTTCTCACAGATCGAGGGGATCGACTATGAAGAAACCATTGCACCTGTCGCAAGGTATTCTTCCATATGGACCATCCTTGCTCTCTCAGCGTAGATGGGTTGGCACATTCATTAGATGGATGTGAAGACTACGTTCCTGAACGTAATTATTGAGGAGGAGGTGTACATTGAGCAGCCTGAAGGATTTGAAATCTTCAGCATCGAGTTGCATGTGTGTAGGCTCAAAAGAGCGTTGTATGGGCTAAAACAAGAACCTCGTGCTTGGTACACACGGATAGACAGTTATTTCACCGAACTTGGTTTCGCCAAGAGTGAGGCGGATCCTAACCTATACCAGATTGCGGTGGAGGGTAAGATTTTGATCATTGTGCTTTATGTAGATTATTTAATACTAACGGGTGATGAACTGTTGATACACTCATGAAAGGAAGATCTTGCAAAGGAGTTTGAGATGAAGGACTTTGGCCTCCTTCATTATTTCCTGGGATTGGAAATTTGACAGCAGAAGAGTGGAATGTTTGTGTCTCAAGGCAAGTATGCCTGGGAGATACTGGAGAAGTTTCACATGCAAGGCTGGAAGCCTACCGACACTCCTCTTCCTGGTGGTTGGAGGAAAGAGGATGCTACATCAGCAGAGGTAGTCGATGTCGCTGTTTATCGACAGTTGGTTGGTTCGCTCATGTATTTATTTAATACACAATCAGACATATGCTATGTTGTGAACCAGCTTTCACAAGTGATGGTGAAGCCTACCAAGCTCTTTTGGAAGGCAGGCAAGCATGTCCTGAGATATCTCAGCGGCACATCTGGGTATGGATTGTGGTATAGACAGCCAGATGAGTTGAAGCTGCATCACTTCATAGATGCAGATTGGGCAGGAATCCCAACAGACAGAAAGAGCACATCTGGAGGGACTTTTAGTATCGGATCTACAACAGTTTCTTGGTACAACAAGAAATAAAGATCCATGGCACTCAGTTCAGTGGAGGCTGAGTACATGGTAGCAGGTTTGGCTACATGCGAGGCTATATGGATGAGGAAGATCCTGATCAGGTTGTTCGGTTCTCACTTAGATCCTACTGCGATATATTGTGATAATCAGAGTTGTATTAAAATTTTGGTTAATCCAGTATTTCATGATAGATCTAAACATATTGACATCCAGTACCATCATATCAGAGATTGTGTGCAGCGAAAGATCATGTTGCTTTCTTACATTCCTATGGAGGATCAGGATGCAGATATTCTAACGAAGGCACTCACCAGGAGCAAATTCGAATACCATAGAGATAGGATCGGGGTGGTAGATTATCTCTATCTTGTTCAGAGGGAGTGTTGAGATTCAAAAATATGATGAGCTTAGTGAAAAGAGTCGCCTTCACTAAGTGGGCCCAAAGGCTATTTTTGGCGCAAAGTCTATTTTTAGACTATGTGTATTTTTAGACATGTCGATCATATTCTATGAGTTGTAGGATGCTATTTGTGGATGGTTGGTAAAGTTGGAAAAATATATGGACTTCTATTTTTAGACATGGGTGGAATATATTTTTAGATTGCCGGTCTAAAAATAGATATGTCGAATATTATTAGCTCTTAATAATATTTGGACTCTAAACATTATCTTATTATCTTGGAGCACTTCAATTAAGTGCATAGATGTGGCACAATAGCTGATAGAAGGAATTATGCTATTCCTGAGGGTTTACTGGAGCTAATGCATGGAGACTTCAGTTAGAACTCATGTGACAGAGTTTGGTGGAGTTGTATTTAGTTTAACTCAGTTAGACTCAGTTGAGCTAGTTATATCTAGTCTAACTGATTGATACACTAGTGAGAGTGGTGTGAATTAATTAGTTAATTAATTCACTAAATAATAACTCATTAATAAACTGAAGAATACATCAGTTAACTACAGTGCATGGAAGTTTCAGTGGAGACCAGTGAAGAGATAGGTGAAAGAGCAAGTGTGACTATCAGTTGTGACTATAGTGATGCATTGATTGCATCCAACTCTCACTGGAGATGCCAATGAGGATTGCGTGAGCAAGGCTAGAGCAATTCGAGTTCATTCAGAGCCATTCTTCAGCAGAGATTGTGCAGTAGAGACAGGCTAGCAGGTGGCAAAGATCGATGCATGGATTTGCGAGATCGGGCTTGATTAGTGTGTAGCGATTGTATTGTACTGAGAGCTTGATATGATCAGCTTTGTATGAGGATTGTTACATGATCTCTATGACATATATTATATACAGATTGTTGGGGTTTTCAGCTTCAGGCTTTCCTGTTAAACAACTATGTTAATGTGTGTGAACTTTTATTGTTTCATGTGTTCATTGCAATCTTGATTTAATTTCCGCAAATGATCAATGGTGGAATGGATTTTGTATTTTGCATGAAGTGAAAATAGCGTGAGATCAGGAGAATCTTGGACATATAACACATAAGTTATATAATTTCTACACCTTTAGCAAATTTTCCACAGGACTATCAGTCCAAGATTCCCTTATATGATGCAAGTGGTACTATTACTCCTCAAGTGCATGTAGACAAAATGAATGACTATTTTGATAGAAATGAGATAGATGATGAAACCATTAAACTCAGATTGTTTGCTCAAAGTTTCGGGGGAGAAGCAAGAAAATGGTTCAAAAACTTAACCCCTAATAGTATTAATGATCTCCAAACTTTCCATCAAACATTCATGAACAAATGGGAAGTTAGGAAGAACCCTCTCCAAATCCTTTCAGATTACAACAACCTCAAGAGAAACGCTAGGGAGAGTGTTCAAAGTTATTGCACTAGATTCAATAGTGTTTGTAATGCATTACCCCCATATTTGAAACCTCCGCAAGGCTCAGCTTTCGCCAAGTTCCCTGAAGGATTTGATCTAGAGATGGCCTATCAACTAAGGGAAAGGGATCCCTTAACTTTAGAAGACATGCAGAAGGGAGCTCTTAGTGTGGAAGCTAATCTAATTAAGAAAAGAGCAAGGATGAGGACTGAGAAGAAGGTATTCCTTAGGGAGGAAACTCCACTTGCCCCATCCACTTCCAAAATGGAAAGAATGATGGAAGCTATGATGGAAAGAATGAACATATTTGAAAAATCCCAATCTAGAGAAAACCAAACAGCTCTTCAAAACAGAAATAGAAACCAAAATTCTAGAAGAGACCCTCCTCAATTCAGACAAAGAGAGAATGACCAACAAATCAGACCCTCTTTTCATGACAACTATGTAGATGAAGAAGAAAGAGAGCCTGAGCAGTTGGAAGAAGACCATGTAAATGTCATAGGCTCGGATGATGAGGATAACACATTGCTTACTGAAGAAGCACAAAAGATGTTTTCGTCAAAACCAAATGAAAAATCATATGAAGATTCTGAAGAGTATAGATGAGGATTTGAGAATTCCATAATGGAATTCCATAAGCAGTATAACCTTAGGAGCAAAAAGAGTCAAGATATCCCTAAAGAAGATCAACAAAACACTACTGTTAGAAAAACCTCTGAACCTATCCCTAAAAATATAGCAGAAAACATGAATACTATGGCTAAGAAAATTGAACCAAACAAGCAAAAGATTAGTCAGCCTAGTAATGATTCAAGCTGCCCTAGCACTTCAAATATTGTCCCTGAAAAAACAATACTGTCCAAACCATCAAATCAGAATTAGAAAATTAAAAATATAGAAAATCTCATGGCTGATAAAACTGATATAAATGCAATGAAGACACCTGCACCTTTCTGTTTTGAGGGGGAAATTTCCAAAATCAAGATCACTATACCCCTCACTAAATTGGTAAACCAAGAGGTATATAGATCCCAGATTTGCAAAGTGTTAAACATAGGCAAGGATACTGATACCTTAAACTTAACTGATGATAAACCAGAACTACTATTTGGACCTTAAGTAGAGGGAATATATCAAGAAGGGGTAGTCCCTCCTTTCTATGTAAGTCTGAACATACATGATAAAATTATGCATAATGCCATGCTAGACTCCGGTGTTTCACACAATCTCATGCCAAAGGTTGTGATGGAAATATTAGGCCTGGAAATCACAAAGCCTTATAAATACTTGTATTCTTTTGATTCCAGTAGGGTTAAGTGTCTCGGCCTAATCAAGGATCTATGTGTCACCTAGGGTGCACCCAATAATTAGGAATGGTAGGCTCACACATCACCATTAACCCAAAACACACCCAAGTCATAGCCTACAATAATTGACCAATTAATAAGTGGGGAATGACATTCTTATATCAATGCCTTCTTAAAATATAGATTTCAGTACTTGATGTGCAATTCTTATTAAAAAATAAGATTTCCTGAAACGTATTACCATTTTCCTAGTCTTGGGTCTTTTTTTCTAGTTTTGTAGCAAATCAACAACCCTCTTTTCTTTTGCATATTCAGATAATAATCTTTCTACATCCCAATTTTACCATAGATATAGAACACAAATCAGATAGCATAGCTAAGAAACATCTGAGTTCTACCATAGATATGGAACACAACTCAGATAGCATAGCTAAGAAATCGGCTGAAGCATTATTTATACCCTTATATTGAATTTGAAAGTAAAAACTTTGTAGTTTACTTTCCCACTTCACTAAAATTCCACTGGGAAAATGAATACTAAGGTGTTGTCCTCATAAATATGGCTTGATTTTTTATACAACATAAATAAGGGTTAACATTTTCTTATCATAGACGCATAACAACTTCTCCTTGTGAGTCAATTTCTACTTTGAAAAGCAATAGGCTACTGATCTACATTTGGAACAGGGTCTCCTACGAGCTGCAAAGCTGGTTCGATGAATATTTTTTATTATATTTAGTCTAGCGCAGGGGTTTTGGGGTGGGTCAAAGCCCCACAAGCATTGTAATGGGTCAAAGGGTAGACCTAGAATCCGCAAACCATGGTTTGTGGACCATAGGAAAGATTAGGCTAGATTTTTATAAATAGAGGAACATTTTGAATTGCAAGGAAGAGAAATAAGGAGCTATTGATGCGAATTGTGGTTTAGTAAATTTGTTTGGGTTTTTGGGGAAAGGACTCTTGCTGGCTGTGTGCGCAGAGATCCAGAGTCCTGCTGTGTGCGGACCCTACTGCTGTGTGCGCAAGCTTGGATGAGTATTGTAAGAGGGAATTGATGTATTGATGAGTAAGAAAGGCTGTTTGAGAACTGAATCTATGTGTAATGTTTGTGCGAATCATTGGTAATTGTTGTATTATGTGTATTCTTTATTCAACTACGTAAGTGTGCTTACTGTATCTGAATCTGTTATGTTATGTTTGATGCAATACTATGATACTGTCATAGAAGTATATAATTATCAAACACTGTAGTATAGTTGACCTTGCGCACGTGGACGCGAAAAGAGACCTATAGATCTTGCGAAAAAAGAGGCAATCTAGGTATCACAGGGCCGGACGCAGCTCTGCTTTCGTTACCTACCCTTTCTCAGGGTGCAGAAACCTGGTTCCAGCACCCACCCATACTACTTCGGGTGAGACTTTGACTTGCGCAAGCGGGTCACTTTTGAAAGGGCCAGTAGTATCGGGGTTTTTTGGCAAACCTTGAACTCCAAACCTGGGTTAGGACCCCTTGAGCCAAAAAATGATTTCGTTGCTGGGACTTGGAGAATTTTGAGAAGGGATCAGGTAATGACAAGATGGTACTGGAAGCCTGGAAGGAAGGAAATTGAGGAGTGGTTTGAAAAACAGATTCAGGAGTTTGTGGTAAAATAAAATCGCAGCATGAAGTTAACGACAAAAAAGTGGAAAAATAGGTACATTCTTACCGAAAGCTACGGAATTGCATTTGTGACATTTGCAATCAAGCTTCAGGAGTGGCTGGCTAGGCTTGTAGAATTCCAAAAGTGTTGGAAGGATGAACGAGTCACTCAGCGGACTCCAGAGCTGATCCAGTAGCTGGAAAGGACTGATAATACCATCACTCGCATGATGGATCACTGGGTGGATAGTGTGCTAGGAGGATTTGTGACAGAATTTTCCATTGATCAGTTTGTCTCCTACTCTGAGGCCGAGCGGAGATTATTTAAAGGATTCCGGGGCAATTTTCTGAAGACATTGTCGTTGTTGATTAAGATATCACTGTGTGAGAAAAGTATTATGTGTAGTCATACTCACTAAATGTCCTCGGATCCTGATGAAAGCATGACGCGCAGTGGTAAATACTATCGGACCAACCTCGACGGGGGGAATTCTGCCTATGACCCTCTACAGGAAATGGTTGCGCAATACCCCCCGGCTACATCGCCATCCAGGCCGCACAAAGGTTAGAAATCACCCATACCACCACCCCCGCCAGACAGTGATATGGCTGTGCACCTGAAACTACCTACCTTCAAGGGTGTAGGGGATGAGGATATGGACCAATTTTGGTTTGTTGCGGATTCCATCTAGACTGCGCAAAATGTGGCAAACGTTATGGTGAAAAGGGCGCAACTTTCCTTAGCATTCGAGGACAGAGCACTGGACTGGTATATGAGATACATTGCCCAGAATGGGAGTGCATCTATTCAATATATCAAAGACGCTCTGAAGCAATAGTTCCGGAAGCCAAAATCTTACTCTCAAATTTTTGATTTGCAGTTATAAGTGAAGGACTTCCAAGCAAGGTGCGCCCGAGTCCGTATGGAGGCCCATGAGGCAAAAAAAGCAATTAGGGAAGGAGGATTTGAGTATGATGATAGAAAACATACGAAATGGTTCATCGCTATGTTGTTGCCCCACCTACATACGCCAATGAGTCACCAAACCTTTGAGTCACAGGAAAAAGCTGTGGAAGTCGCTATGAAACTAGAAGCTGCGCCCAGAGAAAAAACTCTGTTAGGAGTACAAAAAATTTAGGAGCAGCTCTGAGCTATGCACATGGAAATTTAGAACTTGCAAAAGGAACGAGTAAAAGGAGCCAGCGCAGATCTATGGTGCATACGATGTTGGGTATCTAGACATACGAAGGATCAGTGCCCTCTATTGGAAGATTACATGCAGGTAGGAGGACCTAGTCCGGTTCGACTGGGAGTGAGTGGGGATCTCATCCTATCATGAAGAGGCTCGAGCGGACCTGCCCTATGGTGCGATGACTGCCGTGTAGCGGGGCTGCATGATACGAACCATTGCCCTTGGGTAGGTGCATATGTCCCAGAACTGAAGCAACAGTGGTGCATGTTCTGCCGGTCGGTAGGACACGATGAGCAGAACTGTCACAATTATGACCTGATGATAGATCATGGGTGTTAGTCATCCATAATTCTGATGATATCTAAAGATGACTAAATTGCCATCCTAGATTTCTAGAAATAATATTTCAAAGAAACATTATGAGTTCTAGAAATCTCACTGCCTTCATCATTCTGAGTTTGTCAATTCACCAAAAATCTTCATCCATGTCTCCTAAAGGGTTATCTAGCTGTTTCAAAGAAGAAAGCTCATTTCAGGCTATTTATCCCTGTTTTTATTAGTCCATTTCCCTCTGAAAATAGCACATTTTCCCCTTATTTATCCTTCATTTTCCTCTGAAAAACCCCTTTTTCTCCTTCTCATTTTACCCTCATTATCCTTAAAAGACCTTCCAAATCCCTTTTAAACTCATAAAAATTCCCTTTTTATGGTTTAAACTACTCATTTTCTTTATCGGAACCACTTAAAAAGGCTCAAAACCCTCCTTTTTCGGCCTGTTTCCGACCTTTTTCATATGGGTTTTTAGCCCCTTGGATTAATCCCCATTCTCCTTTTTTTCCAAAGAATCGAGGCCCGAAACCTCGCGCTAAAACCTTAATCCCTTATCGCAATCGCATATCGGCGCTGTTACATTTTCACTACATCACCTCCCTTTCCCCCCGATGCGATTAGCCCCTTTTCTCTTAGCCCCTGGTCGTTTTCCCCTCCACAGGACCATGCCTTGGCCCCAGTCTTTAGCCCCCATTGCATCGACGATTTCCCTTTGTTCTTCATTGCGCTTGCCTTTTCTCCGTCAACGTTTCCACGTTCGATGCAATCTGCACCGTAGATCTCACTGATCTGATGGTTTCCAGTGCCCCATTTCCTCCCCTTTGTTTTGTTGTTCTCACCCTTTTCCTCCTCGAAAGTGGATCTCCACCGTTGATCTGGGAGATCCAACGGCCCGGGGCCACTACAGGGGCACCCGACCACGAGCAGCCTGTACTCCCCCTGCACCCATAGTTGACCCTTTTTGACTATATAGATCTCAGATTTGACAGCTGAGGTTAATTGTGGGGGCACACTGTGAACATTTTTCTTCCGTACCCTCAGCCCCCCCGCAATAGATCTCAACTGTTGATCTAGTTCTGATCTGATGGTCATCGCTCTCCCCTCCCATCCTTCATCGTTCATTGGCCCAAACCAATCTCAACCGTAGATCAAAGGCCTCAAGCCTTGATCTAATGGTTATTATGTTCCCGCCCCTCCTGACCTATTAACCTTGTCCCTTGCCTTATCACTCCAAGGGGGAATCTCAGCCGTTGATCCCTATCATCCAACGACCCCTGTTCGACTCTCTTCTCTAACCCCATACGATAAGTTTCTGCTCCACGACAAAAAGATGATGTCACCTGCTGGCCCCACCTTCCACCATGAAGCCATTCGCCAATCCGCATTTGCCACCTGGCTCCCACTTCAATCTTCGCACATACAGCTTTCCCCATCGTGCTCCTCCCCCCACCATTGGTTCTACACGTCATCATCGAATGGTCCACATCGCGTTTCACGTGGATTTCCGTGTCGGGGTTTAATGACCCAAATGAACGCGAAATAGGCGGTATTGGGGAGGACGTGTGTTGCGCGGTGTATGGAATCGTGTTCGATTTGGGAAAAACCACTAACCACCCAACTTCAACATGAAACCACCGAAGGTTTTCCAAAAACCATTTATGCCCATTTTTCTCGCCAAAGAAACTTTAAATATTGTTTTCATGTATTTTATCCAAAGAACATCCGCATACATGCATTCCCTTTGCCGCACTGCTCCTTCCGCCTCTGCCTGACCTCTGTAAGCAGTTATTCCAAAAACCGCAGGGTTTCACTAACATTTTATGTTGGTTTTTTACAAGATTCGGTGGCAGTTCTAAAGGCCAAAGGATTTCTCACGATTCGTAATGAAATATGGCCAGAAGGTGATGACCCTCGTGGTCCAAAACAGAGGCAAAATCCAACAAAAGGGGAGTTATCAGTGTTTAAGTTTCACGGTTTGACCAGTGCTTCATGAGCGTTGGTTATATTATGAAATCCTCCTGCTTCGATGAAAACATCATGTCCACAACAAAGGGAAGAGATAGTAAAGCTTGAAGATAAAGGTTAGGGTCAAAAAGGCTGGATATTAAATACTTAACCAATGATTTAAAAGGGTTAATACATAGGATAAAATATTAGAGGTTTAATCCTACAGTTTTAAAAGTTAAAAACATAGTTTTATTTAGTCAGCAGAAAAGGTTTAAAGGCTTCGAAGATGACTACAAAGGCCCAAAAGAAATATCAAGGCCTAATCGGGGTTTAAAGCGATAAATTATGACAGATCAGCAAGGGGAAGGCTTTGAATGTTGAATCACCAAAGCAATTACTCTTCCAAAAATCAGTAAAGAGTATCAGGAATTAAGCATAACAGATTAAAACGCAAAGTTGAAAATCAGAAGACTTAATCCTGCAATTTAAAGGGATAAACCACAGTTTGAAGATAAAGCTAGTATCAAAGGTAAAAAAAGTCAATGGAGGGGGTGTAAAAGCCCGAATATTAAAGCCTTAAAACACGAATTAAAGGAAAATCAGTGTTTTAAGCCACAAAGTAGGCAGATAAACAAATGTTTTAAAAACAAAAACGGAGAAAGGATGACAAGGCAGATTATGTGAGAAATAAGGGTTGTTAAAGCAGAATCAGACCTTAAAACACTGTTTAATGATGGAATAAAGGAAAATTAGGCCTAAAGCAGCCTCGAATACATCAACAGAGCAGTTATTCACCTTTATAAATCAAACTGACACCTTTGGCCCACTTTATCCCAAAGGGAAAATTGGCATTTATTATACTAAAGAATATAGTTTAAACTGTCAGGACAGTTATTGTAAAGATAATATAAGGCCTTAAAATCAATCTTTTTCACTTATCTTTATCCCATTAATTAATACAAAGTTATTTAAACAGAGAGAAGTTGCAGATATTATTACCTTGTGCCCTGCATGGTTTTCAAAGGGCAAGAAGCATTTAATGACATTTTGAACCCTAGAAAAGTTCCACCTCCTCATTTGCAGTATAATTACTGCACTGGAACTCATTGTAAATGTTGGATTTTGATGACTGAAGTTGGAATAATACATAGTCCCTTGAAGCTCTTGAAGAGAAATTTGATGCCTTGGAACCTAGGCATGATCTGATTTGCTTGTTGATGGAGAAGGATTGCTTGCAGGATCGACAGGCTTGGTTGAGGGTGAAAGTTTTCTTTTGTTTGTGCTTTCTAGTTTTCCATTATGCTTTCCATCTTGCTATGTTGCATTAGGACAAAGAATTTAGATTAAGAATTGTTTCTAATAACACCTTAAATCTGTTTGTCCTTCACTGCCTTAATGTTTTATTCTACTTAGATACATTAGATAAATCATTTATTGCTCTCTAACATATTTTTAGCTTATTCAATTCTAGAATAATTTGGATAATTTATCATTAATTATGACTTATGGTTAGCCCTGCATATTTTTGTTCTTAGAATTATCTCTTTAAAGCAGCTTTGTCTAGGTTGGGTCAAAGAAGTCTTTTTAGAATCATGCTCTTTGCCTTTACTTAGCTATATTTGTTTCAAGGAAAACCTTATAACTGTAACTTTGGGTGATTAGAGTTTTCTCTCCTTCTCAGGCTATAGTTACTTGTGCATATTAAATGTTCTTCTGTTCTAGCTGATAAAAGCCCTAGACGTTCAATAAGTTTCTTAATTTTCTATGTTTTATTTGAATGTTTGTCTTGGTTAATTATCGATTTCAGTCTGAAATCAAGAGTATTAGGCTCTGCTTATACCTTTGTTTTTCTTGTTGTTCTTATTAGTTTTCTAATTGCCTCAGTTTACAAGTATATAAAGGATTTTGTTTCAACCCTTTGTTTATTTATTTTTCTCAAAACTTTATGTCCATTTCATAAATGCTTCACAACCTCAAAGATCCACCAACCAAGTTAAATTTCCCCGCAAATGCTCTTGACACCATTGATAAAATTTATCAAGACCTTGTTTGACTCCATTGCCCAATGACTTAACAATCTTCCATGTTTTCTATTTAAAATATTTCAAAGTATCATGCCCAACCAAAAAACAACCAAAATACCTTGCACTTAAGAACTAGCCTAAAATCAACTTTTTTTACAAGCAAACCAGTCATATCCTTGCAAACATATTGAGAGATCCCTCTCTAAGACTAGGAGGGCTAGATCCTAGAACTCTAAATCTTGGTTTGATGTTTCCCTTGTCAATTTGTATCTCAATCAATCTAGCAAATTACAGGGAGCTAACATAGTGGCGATCACGGTGGGACATAGTTCATAATAGCCTGACAAACTCTTATAGACTCATATGCATCCCTAGTTTTAAAAACCAACCCATAGCCAGAGTAGAAACTGATTACTCCATCATCCTAGCAAGATAATGGCTTAGTTAGGAGATACTCATTAACCTTAAGGCTGCACAAAGAAACTAAAAAACCCAAAAATACTCCCTAGATTGATTCTTTATCAAGATTTTGGTGGTGGACCATTGTATACATATCTTCAAAAAATTCCAAAAAATTCCACCTGGCGACTCCACTAGCCTCCAGTAGGCCTTCCTCATGCCACTAGTCCCATAGGTTATTCTAGGATTGTGTCAAAAATAGTCCAAGACAATTTTTAAGGCCTAGTTATACCTTGTGTGAATACAGAGATCTGGCTTCACGAAGAATTTATACCAGATCACACCCAGATCCGAATCCTCCTAAGTCAGTTGATAATCCAGAAAGTATCCTTAGGAAATCTCCTAAAGCTAAGACTTCAACTGTTGTCAGACCAATTCATAGAGCTAACTCTGTCCCTAAAAATCTCTTAGCTTTACAAGATACACAAGTTGACTTAAGAAACCCATTCAGAACTAGGTCACTTGATGATATAGATCAGATAGACTTTGAGTCTCCACACTCACCCCAACATAGTGGTGAACATCATGGTACTAGAGAAACCACCCCACCTGATCTGCATTTCATTCATAACTTTGGTTTCTCCCATCCCAGATCTGCTCAACAACCTCTTGCTGGTCCAAGTACTTCGAGTATCCATACACCCACTGTTCAAACTACTCCATTCCATCCTCCCCCTCCTATCTTACATCCTCCACCTGTAAACCCCCCATTTTTTCCACAACCTCCTATCATGGCAGCATGGTATGCTCCTCTAGTCCTTCCTTTACCTTTTGTTGATATTCAACAAGATGATGAGCTTTAGTGAAAAGAGTCACCTTCACTAAGTGGGCCCGTAGGCTATTTTTGGTGCAAAGTCTATTTTTAGACATGTCTATCATATTCTATGAGTTGCAGGATGATATTTGTGGATGGTTGGTCAAGTTGGAAAAATATATGGACTTCTATTTTTATACATATTGGGAAGAATCTATTTTTAGATTGCCAGTCTAAAAATAGATATGTCGAATATTATTAGCTCTTAATAATATTTGGACTTTAAACATTATCTTATTCTCTTGGAGCACTTCAGTTAAGTGCACAGATGTGGCACAGCAGCTGACAGAAGGAATTACGCTATTCCTGAGGGTTTACTGGAGCTAATGCATGGAGACTTTAGTTATAACTCATGTGACAGAGTTTGGTGGTGTTGGAGAAGTAGTTGGTGGAGTTGTATTTAGTTTAACTCAGTTAGACTCAGTTGAGCTAGTTGTATCTAGTCTAACTGATTGATACACTAGTGAGAGTGGTTTGAATTAATTATTTAATTAATTCAATAAATAATAAATCATTAATCAACTGAAGAATACACCAGTTAACTACAGTTCATGGCAGTTTCAGTGGAGACCAGTGGAGAGATAGGTGAAAGAGCAAGTGTGACTATCAGTTGTGACTATAGTGATGCCAGTGTAGATGCCAATGAGGATTGCGTGAGCAAGGCTGGAGAAATTTGAGTTCATTCAGAGCCATTCTTCAGTAGGGATTGCGCAGTAGAGGCAGGCTAGTAGGTGGCAAAGATCAGTGCATGGATTTTCAATATCAGGCTTGATTAGTGTGTAGCAATTGTATTGTACTGAGAGCTTGATATGATCAGCTTTGTATGAGGATTGTTACATGATATCTATGAAATATATTATATACAGATATTTGGGGTTTTCAGCTTCAGGCTTTCCCGTTAAACAACTCTGTTAATGTGTGTGAATTTTTATTGTTTTGTGTATGCATTGCAATCTTGATTTAATTTCCGCAAACGTTCAATGGTGGAATAGATTTTGTATTTTGCATGAAGTTAAAATAGTGTGAGATCAGGAGAATATTGGACATATAACACACAAGTTATATAATTTCTACATGGTATCAGAGCAGTTGATCATTGGAGTAGATTGCAATTATTGAAGCGGTTGAGTTTTGTGCTGGTGGAATTCGAATTTGCTACAGTGTTTTCTTGGTGTCGAAGTTGAGCATTCATTGAAATGTCTTTCAACGGATTGCGATTGGAGTATGCCCTTGATGGGAGCTCGAATTACATAGCATGGAAGGATAGGATGGAGGTGGTGCTGGATGATAATGGGTTGAAGGAGTTCATAGATGCTGATATTCCGAAGCCTGCTTCTAGCGATGCAGCCACACTTGACGCATGGAAAAAGAAGGTAGCAAAGTGTCGAAGAATTCTGTTGGAAGGTGTGAAGGACCACATTGTGTCCAGCCTTCATGGTAAAGCCACTCCTTTCTTAATGTGGAAGGCTTTGACAGATTTTTTCCAAAGTAGAAGCGACCAGAGGAAGTTGGCGCTTAAAGAAAATCTCAGAAAAATAAAAATGAAGAAAGGTGACAATATACCAAAATAACTCACAAAGTTTGTCTACTACAAGGATGAGCTGGGAAGTGTGGGGGTTATTTTTGATGAAGAACACTTGGTGAGCTTGGCTCTCCTTGGGCTTCCGAAGAGTTGGCATAGCTACGAGTACTCTGTCAGTGGATGGGAGAAACTGCCAGGATGGGAGCGACTTTGGTCGAATCTTGTGCAGGAGGAGATAAGGCGGGGTACCAAGGATGGATCTTCATCCAAGAATGAAGATGAAGAAAATTGTACTTTGGCTACCAAATCTCGGAAAGGAAAAGGGAAGAAATCTTCCAAATCCGAAGCTAAAGGCAAGAAGCAGGATTTGTCCAAGGTGAAGTGCTTTCACTGTCACCAGCACAGGTATTTTGCCACTAATTGTCCACAAAAGAAGAAGAATAATCAGGCTGCTAGATCTGCAGCTGGAGAGGCCTTAGCCTCATAGTTTGAGCTAGATTTTTCTTTGATCGCATGCTTGGTTTCAAGAGTGATGAGATCGGTGTGGTTTCTTGACAGTGGTGCGTCTTTCCATATGACTGGAGACAAAGATTTTTTTAGTGATCTAGATGAAAAGGATCTTGGAGTGTACATTGAGATGGGCAATGATGGTAGATACAGTGCGACTGGTATCATGACCATTTCCTTTGAGAGGGAGTTCGATAAACCTTTCATCTTGAAGGATGTCATGCATGTTCCAGGATTGAAGAAGAATCTGATCTCTGTGGCGATGTTGGAAGAAAAGGGTTATGATGTTTTTTTTAGTGAGGGAAAAGCCTTCCTGCACAGTAAAACAACTGGTCAAACCAGGAGGATAGGGATTCGAGTTAAGAATATTTATCAATTGCAGGTAGATGGCTGTGCAGCAATGGCAGGCAAAGCAGAAGGAGTGGTGAGCTGAGATGAGGGCGAATTGTGGCACAGGAGATTGGGCCATCTTCACCATGGCGCTTTGAAAATTTTGCAGCAGATTTCTACTGGGCTTCCCAAGGGTACACTTGCACAGTCAGATCAGTGCAAGGGATGTACTTTGGGAAAATTTGAGAAGAACACTTTTCATGAGAAGGATAGTAGCGCCTCGACGATCCTTGAGAGAATTCACATAGACGTGTGTGGACCTTTCTCAGTTGCTTCAGTAGCAAAGCACATGTATTATGTGATATTTGTTGATGAATTTTCTCGTAAGTGCTGGATCCCCTTAATGCAGAAGAAGAGCGAGGCATACTCAAAGTTTTGTGAGTTCAAGGCGCTGGTTGAGAAAGAATCGAGGAAGCAGGTGAAAGCTCTAAGGAGCGATAATGGTGGTGAATACATATTTGGTGAATTCAAAGACTTTTGCAGCAAAGAAGGAATTTGAAGATAACTCATAGTGCCTGATAACACATAGCAGAATGGGGTCACGGAGAGAAAGAACAGAACGATCGTGGGTGTTGCACGAGAGATGTTGCATGATCAGGGCCTTCCCATACACTTGTGGGCTGATGCATGAAACACTGTGATTTATGTGCAAAACCATTGTCCTCATAGAGTACTTGGCATGAGTACACCCAAAGAGGAGTTTTCTGGTAAGAAGCCTGATATTCCTCATTTGAAGATTTTTGGCTCACCTGTTTACATTCATGTGACGAAGGATGCTAGGAAGAAGTTGGAGCTAACCATAGAGGTTGGGATATTTGTGGGGTACACAGAAACACCCCACAATTATCGTCAATGTATTTTGGGACGTGGTCGGACGTGGCGACGGATATCCAAATTTCATGAGAGAACAATGTATGGAGATTTGTCATCTCAAAGAGGAGCCACACTTGCATGTGAATGGGGGCTACTTGTTCACAAAGTTTGGCCTCCAAGATGTGGATCAACCACAAGAGAGGTTCATGGAGTGGAAAGAGCTTGCTCATGCAGCGCCAAACATCAGAGGGCGGAAGCGCACTACAGAAGCTGAGCGACTGAATCTTGATGCAACACAGAATGTAGGAGCCCCTACATCACAGCGCAGACAGAGACAGTCACCTGACCGATTTACTAGATACATGACTCTGATGAGCAAGTGTATCATGACGGAGCCATCCTCTTTCAAGGAATCTGTGGAGGATCTCGCATGGGTAGATGCCATGGTGGAAGAGTATGATTCGATTGTCAGAAACAGTGCATGGAATATTTTTCCAAGGCCGGAAGGGAAATCAGTGGTAGGTTTGAGATGGATCTACAAAGTGAAGCAAGCTATTGACGGGAGCGTAGAGAAGTATAAGGAAAGATTTATTGCCTGGGGCTTCTCACAGATCGAGGGGATCGACTATGAAGAAACCTTTGCACCTGTCGCAAGGTATTCTTCCATATGGACCATCCTTGCTCTCTTAGTGCAGATGGGTTGGCACATTCATCAGATGGATGTGAAGACAACGTTCCTGAACGTTATTATTGAGGAGGAGGTGTACATTGAGCAGCCTGAAGGATTCGAAATCTTCAGCAGTGAGTCGCATGTGTGCAGGCTCAAAAGAGCGCTGTATGGGCTAAAACAAGCACCTCGTGCTTGGTACACACGGATAGATAGTTATTTCACTGAACTTGGTTTCGCCAAGAGTGAGGCGGATCCTAACCTATACCAGATTGTGGTGGAGGGTAAGCTTTTGATCATTGTGCTTTATGTAGATTATTTAATACTAACGGGTGATGAACTGTTGATACACTCATGCAAGGAAGATCTTGTAAAGGAGTTTGAGATGAAGGACTTTGGCCTCCTTCATTATTTCCTGGGATTGGAAATTTGGCAGCAGAAGAGTGGAATGTTTGTGTCTCAAGGCAAGTATGCCTGGGAGATACTGGAGAAGTTTCACATGCAAGGCTGCAAGCCTACCGACACTCCTCTTCCTGGTGGTTGGAGGAAAGAGGATGCTACATCAGCAGAGGTAGTCGATGCCGCTGTTTATCGACAGTTGGTTGGTTCGCTCATGTATTTATTTAATACACAATCAGACATATGCTATGCTGTGAACCAACTTTCACAAGCAATGGTGAAGCCTACCAAGCTCTTTTGGAAGGCAGGCAAGCATGTCCTGAGATATCTCAGGGGCACATCTGGGTATGGATTGTGGTATAGACAGTCGAATGAGTTGAAGCTACATGGCTTCATAGATGCAGATTGGGTAGGAAGCCCAACAGACAGAAAGAGCACATCTGGAGGGACTTTTAGTATCGGATCTACCAAATTTTCTTGGTACAACAGGAAATAAAGATCCATGGCACTCAGTTCAGTGGAGGCTGAGTACATGGCAGCAAGTTTGGCTGCATGCGAGGCTATATGGATGAGGAAGATCCTGATCAGGTTGTTCGGTTCTCACTTAGATCCTACTGCGATATATTGTGATAATCAGAGTTGTATTAAAATCTTGGTTAATCTAGTATTTCATGATATATCTAAACATATTGACATCCAGTACCATCATATCAGAGATTGTGTGCAGCGGAAGATCATGTTGCGTTCTTACATTCCAATGGAGGATCAGGATGCAGATATTCTAACGAAGGTGCTCACCAGGAGAAAATTTGAATACCATAGAGATAGGATCGGGGTGGTAGATAATCCCTATCTTGTTCAGAGGGAGTGTTGAGATTCAAAAAGATGATCAGCTTAGTGAAAAGAGTCGCCTTCACTAAGTGGGCCCAAAGGCTATTTTTGGCGCAAAGTCTATTTTTAGACTATGTCTATTTTTAGACATGTCGATCATATTCTATGAGTTGTAGGATGCTATTTGTGGATGGTTGGTAAAGTTGGAAAAATATATGGACTTCTATTTTTAGACATGGGTGGAATCTATTTTTAGATTTCCAGTCTAAAAATAGACATGTGGAATATTATTAGCTCTTAATAATATTTGGACTCTAAACATTATCTTATTATCTTGGAGCACTTCAGTTAAGTGCATAGATGTGGCATAGCAGCTGATAGAAGGAATTATGCTATTCCTGAGGGTTTACTGGAGCTAATGCATGGAGACTTCAGTTAGAACTCATGTGACAGAGTTTGGTGGAGTTGTATTTAGTTTAACTCAGTTAGACTCAGTTGAGCTAGTTATATCTAGTCTAACTGATTGATACACTAGTGAGAGTGGTGTGAATTAATTAGTTAATTAATTCACTAAATAATAAATCATTAATCAACTGAAGAATACATCAGTTAACTACAGTGCATGGCAGTTTCAGTGGAGACCAGTGAAGAGATAGGTGAAAGAGCAAGTGTGACTATCAGTTGCGACTATAGTGATGCATTGATTGCATCCAACACTCAGTGGAGATGCCAATGAGGATTGCGTGAGCAAGGCTAGAGCAATTTGAGTTCATTCAGAGCCATTCTTCAGCAGAGATTGTGCAGTAGAGATAGGCTAGCAGGTGGCAAAGATCGATGCATGGATTTGCGAGATCGGGCTTGATTAGTGTGTAGCGATTGTATTGTATTGAGAGCTTGATATGATTAGCTTTGTATGAGGATTTTTACATGATCTCTATGACATATATTATATATAGATAGTTGGGGTTTTCAGCTTCAGGCTTTCCTGTTAAACAACTATGTTAATGTGTGTGAAATTTTATTGTTTCATGTGTGCATTGCAATCTTGATTTAATTTCCGCAAATGATCAATGGTGGAATGGATTTTGTATTTTGCATGAAGTTAAAATAGTGTGAGATCAGGAGAATCTTGGACATATAACACATAAGTTATATAATTTCTACACCTTTAGCAAATTTTCCACAGGACTATCAGTCCAAGATTCCCTTATATGATGCAAGTGGTACTATTACTGCTCAATTGCATGTAGACAAAATGAATGACTATTTTGATAGAAATGAGATAGATGATGAAACCATTAAACTCAGATTTTTTGCTCAAAGTTTCGGGGGAGAAGCAAGAAAATGGTTCAAAAACTTAACCCCTAATAGTATTAATGATCTCCAAACTTTCCATCAAACATTCATGAACAAATGGGAAGTTAGGAAGAACCCTCTCCAAATCCTTTCAGATTACAACAACCTCAAGATAAACGCTGGGAAGAGTGTTCAAAATTATTGCACTAGATTCAATAGTGTTTATAATGCATTACCCCCATATTTGAAACCTCCGCAAGGCTCAGCTTTCGCCAAGTTCCTTGAAGGATTTGATCTAGAGATGGCCTATCAACTAAGGGAAAGGGATCCCTTAACTTTAGAAGACATGCAGAAGGGAGCTCTTAGTGTGGAAGTTAATCTAATTAAGAAAAGAGCAAGGATGAGGACTGAGAAGAAGGTATTTCTTAGGGAGGAAACTCCACTTGCCCCATCCACTTCGAAAATGGAAAGAATGATGGAAGCTATGATGGAAAGAATGAACATATTTGAAAAATCCCAATCTAGAGAAAACCAAACAACTCTTCAAAACAGAAATAGAAACCAAAATTCTAGAAGAGACCCTCCTTAATTCAGACAAAGAGAGAATGACCAACAAATCAGACCCTCTTTTCATGACAACTATGTAGATGAAGAAGAAAGAGAGCCTGAGCAGTTGGAAGAAGACCATGTAAATGTCATAGGCTCGGATGATGAAGATAACACATTCCTTACTGAAGAAGCACAAAGGATGTTTTCGTCAAAACCAAATGAAAAATCATATGAAGATTCTGAAGAGTATAGATGAGGATTTGAGAATGCCATAATGGAAGTCCATAAGCAGTATAACCTTAGGAGAAAAAAGAGTCAAGATATCCCTAAAGAAGATCAGCCAAACACTACTGTTAGAAAAACCTCTGAACCTATCCCTAAAAATACAGCAGAAAACATGAATACTATGGCTAAGAAAATAGAACCAAACAAGCAAAATATTAGTCGGCCTAGTAATGATTCAAGCTGCCCTATCACTTCAAATATTGTCCCTGAAAAAACAATACTATCCAAACCATCAAATTAGAATTAGAAAATTAAAAATATAGAAAATCTCATGGCTGATAAAACTGATAAAAATGCAATGAAGACACCTGCACCATTCTGTTTTGAGGGGGAAATTGCCAAAATCAAGATCACTATACCCCTCACTAAATTGGTAAACCAAGAGGTATATAGATCCCAGATTTGCAAAGTGTTAAACATAGGCAAGGATATTGATACCTTAAACTTAACTGATGATAAACCAGAACTACTGTTTGGACCTGAAGTAGAGGGAAAATATCAAGAAGGGGTAGTCCCTCCTTTCTATGTAAGTCTGAACATACATGATAAAATTATGCATAATGCCATGCTAGACTCCAGTGCTTCACACAATCTCATGCCAAAGGTTGTGATGGAAATATTAGGCCTGAAAATCACAAAGCCTTATAAATACTTGTATTCTTTTGATTCTAGTAGGGTTAAGTGTCTGGGCCTAATCAAGGATCTATGTGTCAATCTGGCACAAATCCCCATTAATAGTCTAGTCATGGATATAGTTGTGGCTGAAATTCCCCCAAAGTATGGCATGCTTTTATCTAGATCATGCGGGACCAAACTCCAGGGTAGCCTTCAAATGGACATGACCTATGCCACCATCCCAGTCTTCAATCAAACAAGAAGATTGTACCGAGAATCCCACATGAAATACATGGTGAGTAACATAGATAAACCAAATAACACACCAGTTTATTCCATTCACTCAGACCTCGAATCTTTCATCTTGTACAATGAAAATGACATAAGTGAACAAATGAATAACAATGAGAGAGAACTAAGTCACCCAGAACAGTCAAACAAACTCTCTAATCAAGAAAATGATTCCTAAAACTCTAGCAGCCCTGAAGTACAGAACATTGACAAGACTGAAATTGACACCCTTTGGCATATAAGCTTTGATGGTTTTTATGGTAAGGTCAGATCAGGGGCTGGTGTTTGGATTCAAAACACAAATGAAGGTCATTCCTATAGGTTAGATTTTCAATGCACCAATAATGTTGCAGAGTATGAGGCTCTCCTTATTGGTCTATACTTACTTAAAGATCTCAAAGTCAAGAAAATCTTGATCCAAGGAGATTTTGAACTAATCATCAATCAAATTAAAGGAGAATATTCAGCCAAGAACCCTAGGTTAAGGGAATATAGAAATGATGCCCTAGACCCTCTCAAAACCTTTGAGAAGTATGAACTTACTTTCATCCCTAGGGCCCAAAACTGCCTTGCCAATGAGCTTGCTTTTGCTGCGAGCAATTTCTCTTTACCTCATGAAGATAATCAATGCCTCATAAAAATAAAAAATAGGCCTACTGTACTGGACAGCTTGAATCATTGGCAAGTGTTTAACAATGATGACCAAATAGAGGATTTTCTAGCAATCCAGAAATGACTTTTCAAGTGAAAAATAGAGTTTAAGATTTGAAAGAAATAAATATGCTAAAAAAGAAACTCCCAAAACAGAGCTTCCCTTTGATAATGATATAAACCACCTTCAAAACCCGTGTATTGCAGAAATATTTGATAAATTAGATCAAAAAGAAATTGAAATCCTGCAGTATAAAGATGACACCTTGCCAAGAGGCCTTACACCACTAGAAGAATTGTTTGATTTCAATGATGTAGCTAAAAAACCCAAGATGGAACCCACTGAAACAAATGTAGAAGAGTGTAACATTGGAGGGATGAAAGAGCCCAAAATGGTCAAGTTGTCCAAAACTCTCCCATCTCACATAAACAGAAATACATTGAGCTTTCTAGAGAATTTAAAGATGTGTTTGCTTGGGGCTATGAAGACTTGAAATCCTATGACACCAAAATCATCCAACATAAACTTCCTCTCAAAGAAAATTAGAAACCATTTAAACAAAAGTTGAGAAGAATAAATCCCCTCCTATTACCCTCAATTGAGAAAGAAATCAAAAGGATGTATGATGTTGGGATCATAGTCCCTGTCTGATACTTAGAATGGGTGTCCAACCTTGTGTCAGTTAGGAAAAAGACCGGGGATATTAGGCTTTGTATTGACTTCAGAAATTTGAACAAAGCCTCCCTGAAAGACAATTACCTTTTGCCTAAAATGGATCACATACTCCAAAAGGTAGTTGGGTCAAAAATAATCTCATTACTAGATGGCTTCTCAGGTTATAACCAAGTCCTAGTCTCTCCAAGTGACCAACTTAAAACTGCTTTCACTACACCTTGGGGTATGTTCATGTATGTTAAGATGCCATTTGGTTTGATGAATGCAGGGGCTAATTTTAAAAGGGCATTGGACATAGATTTTTCACAAGACATAGGTCATTTCATAGTCATATACCTTGATGACATCACTGTCTACTCTAAAACTGATAAGGAGCACTTATTTCACTCGAGAAAAGTCTTTGAAAAATGCAGAAAGTATGGCCTGTCCCTAAATCCTAAGAAAAATTTGTTTGGCCTTCAGGAATGAAAACTCTTAGGTCACATCATCTCTGAGGAAGGAATCAAGATAGATCCCAAGAGAATAGAAGGCATCTTACAAATCAACCATCCTAGGAACATTAAAGAACTACAATATTTCATTGGAAATATTAACTTCCTAAGAATATTCATCCCTAACCTTGTTGAGATCTTAAGAAATATCACAAATATGTTGAAAAAGGAAGTAGGAGTGAAGTGGAATATGGAAGCAAAACAATCCTTTGAGCTGGTAAAACAAGCACTCACACAAACACTAGTCTTAATCAGCCCTAACTTCACCAAAGACTTTTATATTTTTTCCTTTTCCTTTGAACAGACTGTAGTAGCAGTATTATTTCAAAAGAACATCATGGGGCAAGATCAGCCCATAGCTTTCTTCAGAAAAGCCTTAAGGGATGCACCCCTAAAGTATAATATCATGGAGAAACAAGCCTTTTCCTTAATCAAAGCTTTAAAGGATTTTAGAGTTTATATTTTTCATTCACATATCATAGCCTTTGTCCCAAACACGGTTGTCAAAGATATACTTAATCAAGATCCTGATGGTAAAAGGGGCAAGTGGATTGCTAACATTTTAGAATATGACTTAGAAATCAGGCCCACCAAACTCATCAAAGGGCAGGGATTAGCAAAACTCATGGCTGAGTCAAACTTCCAAGCTTTAGATATGAACACAGTTGATGTTTTGGAAGAAATAGAAGAATGCATAGCACCATTCATTGAAGAAACATTCATAAAATCTCCTTGGTATGCTGACATCATATATGTGTTACATTATCTGAGTTCTCCTCCTTCTTTGTCAAAAACAAAAGCCAGATTTTTCAAATAGAAGGCTTTAAATTAATGTATATTAGATGGAGTTTTGTATTGGAAAAATGTTGTGGGGATTTTACTTAAATGTTTACTTGAGGTTGATGTAGGAAAAATAATGCATGAGCTTCACGAGGGAGAATGTGGAGGACATCTTAACTGGAAGACCACAACAAAAAAAATACTCAGGTATGGATACTATTGGCCTACCCTCTTCCCAGACACCCATAAGTTAGTCATGTCCTGCCACAAGTGCCAAATATTTAATGGCAAAATAAAACTCTTACCACTACCTTTACAGCCTATTAGTGTTGAGGCTCCCTTTCAAAAATGGGGTTTGGACTTCATTGGGGAGATTCACCCATCATCTTCAACCCAACACAAGTGAATCCTCACTGCCACTGATTATTTTACCAAATGGATAGAAGCCATACCTTCTAGGAATGCTACTAACTCTGTCATCATCAAATTCATTGAAACCAACATACTATCCAGATTTGGTTGTCCTAGAAAAATAATCACAGACAATGTTGCTGCCTTCAGGTTCAAGAGGATAGAAGATTTATGCCATAAATATCAGATCACATTAGGTCATTATACTACCTACTACCCCAAAGGAAACTATCTAGCTAAATCCTCCAACAAAAGCTTTATTAATATCATCAAAAAATTGTTGGAACAGAATCATAAATCTTGGCATAATAAGCTTTTCCATGCCTTATGGGCTGATAGATTGACTACTAAAAATCCATAGGCATGTCTCCCTATCAGTTAGTGTACGGCATAGATGAAGTCTTTCCAACATCTCTAGGAGTCCCAGACATGAAGCTCCTTCAAGAGATCCAAGTGGAAGAAAATGATATGCAAAGGAGGATCAATCAGACCATTCATTTACAACAATCAAGAGAGGAAGTGTACAATAGAACATAACTAGTCCAAGAGAACATCAAGAAACTATTTAAGAAAAGGACTAAAGCAAATGATTTCCAAATTGGAAATATAGTTCTAAGGTGGGATTCAAGAAGGGAAGACAAAGGCAAACATGATAAGTTTGAAAATCTGTGGAAAGGTCCCTATATCATTGATTCAGTGAGAGGCAATGATGCTTTGTTTTTTAAGGAAATTGACAGAACTGAAATATTTGGGGGTCCCGTCAATGGCAAGATGCTCAAACACTATTTCTGTCAAGAGTCTTAGTTTCAAAGTTTTATTCATTGTACATAACACAAGGAAATTATACAAAATACAAAAAAAACATCAAAAAACAATAAAATCAAAAGAGGGAAGATTTAAAAGGGGTACAACCCCATACCTAAAAAGAATTTCTGAAAGTGAGCTAGTCAAAATGCCACTACTGATTCAAAGGGATATATCATTCAGTTATCTAGCCTAATCATAGATGAACATACTTTAAATTTATGTTGATAAGTTAGTAGAAAATTTGATTGAACATTATTTCAGACTTAACTTGTTCAAAGGAAGATAGATTAGGAGATTGAAAGGATACTAGTTCCACATGCTCAAAACAGAACCAAAGAGATAGATAAGGATGCCTCACAGAAGAGAAATCATGGCCTTATCTTTCTGATTCACTTTTATGAAAAATAATGTTTTTGTGCAAATCCCAAATGCCACTACTTGTAATTATTCAATCATACAACCTAAACATGATTGAGTAAATTTGAATTTCATGCTGATAGGTTAGTGAAGAAGATTTTCCAAACTGTGTAATCTTGGCTTATCAGTAGAATAGATTAGGATAGAAAAATGGTTCAAACAAACTCAAAATCTGAACCAAAGAATCAAAAGAAAAGAATGACTCTAATCAGATCAAAACCTGAACCAAAGATACAAAAAGATTGGTTCTAACATGCTGAAAACTTGAATCAGTTAAAGAAGAAGAGGACAGCTCAAAAATGATCAAAATCAGAGCTGAAAAAGAATGGAGGGATGTTTATAATTTTCAGATCTTAAGCCTTCACAATTTTGTTTTAATTTTTCTGCAAATAAATTTTATGAGGAGCTTGTACATACAGCCATAGACACCATGGAAAATTAGATAGTCTAATCCTGATTTGGTTGTGTTTAAATTTCTGTTTTAGAAATAGAGAATAAAATATGTCAAACAACTTAATCTTGACAGATAGTAGCTTAGGTAGAAAAATAAAGAGTTCAACAGTTTAATCTGGACTCTTGGAAGAGATAAGGATAGGATTAGATAGTTTATTTCTGTTTTCAAAAATAAAATGTCAGAGAGTTTGCTAGTTCAAATGCACTCAAAAAGGAAGGAAAAATGCTAGGACAAAGTAATATTGGGTAGGTAGAGATGCTGTTTTGAAAAAATTACATGTTGCAGATTGATAAAAGTTGTCCTTTTCAGAGAAAAACCAACAAGAAAAGAAGAAATCTGCCCAATGGATGAGGTACTGGTCTGTTGAAACTCAAAGATTTCTGAGGTTCTGGACACCTAAAAGGGAAAATATCCTCCACAAGTGGAGCCACTGTTAGTCATCCATAATTCTGATGATATCCAAAGACGACTAAATTGCCAATCCTAGATTTCTAGAAATAATATTTCAAAGAAACATTATGAGTTCTAGAAATCTCACTGCCTTCATCATTCAGAGCCTGTCAATTCACCAAAAATCTTCATCCATGTCTCCTAAAAGGTTATCTTACTGTTTCAAAGAAGAAAGCTCATTTCAGGCTATTTATCCCTGTTTTTATTAGTCCATTTCCCTCTGAAAATAGCCCATTTTCCCCTTATTTATCCTTCATTTTCCTCTGAAAAAACCCCTTTTCCTCCTTCTCATTTTACCCTCATTATCCTTAAAAAACCTTCCAAATCCCTTATAAACTCATAAAAATTCCTTTTTTATGGTTTAAACTACCCATTTTCTCTATAGGAACCACTTAAAAAGGCTCAAAACCCTCCTTTTTCGGCATGTTTCCGACCTTTTTCATATGGGTTTTTAGCCCCTTGGCTTAAGACCCCTTCTCCTTTTTTTTTTCAAAGAATCAAGGCCCGAAACCTCGCGCTAAAACATTAAGCCCTTATCGTAATTGCATATCGGCACTGTTACATTTTCACTACATCACCTCCCTTTCCCCTCGATTCGATTGGCCCCTTTTCTCTTATCCCCTGGTTGTTTTCCCTTCCATAGGACCATGCCTCGGCCCCAGTCTTTAGCCCCCATCGCATCGGTGATTTCCCTTTGTTCTTCATTTCCCTTGCCTTTTCTCTGCCGATGTTTCCACGTCTGATGCAATCTGCACCGTAGATCTCACTGATCTAACGGCTGTCAGCGCCCCATTGCCTCCCCTTTGTTTCGTTGTGCTCACCCTTTTTCTCCCCGATAGCAGATCTCCACCGTTGATCTGGGAGATCCAACGGTCCGAGGCCACTACGGGGGCACCCGACCACAAGCAACCTGTACTCCCCCTACCTCCATAGTTGACCCTTTTTTACTATAGAGATCTCAGATCTAACGGCTGAGGTTAATTGCAAGGGCACATCGTGAACATTTTTCTTCCGTACCATCAGCCCCCCCCACAATAGATCTCAACCGTTGATCTAGCGCTGATCTGATCGTCATCGCTCTCCCCTCCCATCCTTCATCATTCATCGGCCCAAACCAATCTCAACCATAGATCAAAGTGCTCAAGCCTTGATCTAATGGTCATTATGCTCCCGTCCCTCCTGACCTATTAACCCTGCCTTATCACTCTAAGGGGGAATCTCAGCTGTTGATTCGTATCATCCGACGGCCCCTGTTCGACCCTCTTCTCTAACCCCGTCTGATAAGTTTTCGCTCCATGACAAAAAGGTGATGTCACTTGCCACCCTACCTTCCACCATGAAGCCATCCACCAATTCGCATTTGTCACTTGGCTCCCACCACAATCTTCGCACATGCAACTTTCCCCATCGCGCTCCTCCCCCCACCGTTGGATCTACACCTCATCATCCAACAGTCCACATCACGTTTCACGTGGATTTCCGTGTCGGGGTTTAATGACCCAAATGAACGTGAAATAGGTAGTATTGGAGAGGACATGTGTCACGCGGTGTATGGAATCATTTTTGATTTGGGCAAAACCACTAACCGCCCAAATTCATTGCGAAAACCACTGACGGTTTTCCAAAAACCATTTATGCCCATTTTTCATGCAAAAATAGCTTTAAATCATGTTTTCACGTATTTTATCCAAAGAACATCCCCATACATGCATTCCCTCTGCCGCACTACTCCTTCTGCCTCCGCCTGATCTCTGTAAGCAGTTATTCCAAAAACCGTAGGGTTTCATTAACATTTTTTGTTGGTTTTTACAGGATTCGGTGGCAGTTCTAAAGGCCAAAGGCTTTCTCATGATTCGTAATGAAATATGGCCAGAAGGTGATGACCCTCATGGTCCAAAACAGAGGCAAAATCACGCAAAAGGGGAGTTATCAGGGTTTAAGTTTCACGGTTTGACCAGTGCTTCATGAGCGTTGGTTATATTATGAAATCCTCCTGCTTCGATGAAAACATCCTGTCTATAGCAAAGGGAAGAGACAGTAAAGCTTGAAGATAAAGGTTAACGTCAAAAAGCCTGGATATTAAAGACTTAACCAATGATTTAAAAGGGTTAATACATAAGATCAAAGGATTATAGGTTCAATCCTACAATTTTAAAATTTAAAAACACGGTTTTATGCAGTCAGCAGAAAAGGTTTAAAGGATTCGAAGATGACTACAAAGGCCGAAAAGAAATATCAAGGCCTAATCGGGGTTTAAAGCGATAAATTATGACAGATTAGTAGAGGTAAGGCTTTCAATGCTGAATCACCAAAGAAATTACTCTTCCAAAGATCAGTAAAGAGTATCAGGAATTAAGCATAACAGATTAAAACGCAAAGTTAAAAATCAAAAGACTTAATCCCGTAGTTTAAAGGGATAAACTACAGTTTGAAGATAAAGCTCGTCTCAAAGGTAAAAACAGTCAGCGGAGGGGGTGTAAAAGCCCAAATATTAAAGCCTTAAAACATGAATTAAAGGCAAATTAGTGTTTTAAGCCACAAAGTAGACAGATAAACAAAAGTTTTAAAAACAGAAACGGAGAAAGGATGACGAGGCAAATTATGTGAGAAATAAGGGTTGTTAAAGCAGAATCAGACCTTAAAACACAGTTTAATGATGGAATAAAGGAAAATTAGGCCTAAAGCAGCCTAGAATACATCAACAGAGAAGTTATTCACCTTTATAAATCAAACTAATAGCTTTGGCCCACTTAATCCCAAAGGGAAAATTGGCAGTTATTATACTAAATAATATAGTTTAAACTGTCAGGACAGTTATTGTAAAGATAAGATAAGGCCTTAAAGTCAATCTTTTTCACTTATCTTTATCCCAATAATTAATACAAAGTTATTTAAATAGAGAGAAGCTGCAGATATTCTTACCTTATGCCCTGCGTGGTTTTCAAAGAGAAACAATCATTTAATGAAATTTTGAACCCTAGAAAAGTTCCACCTCCTCATTTGCAGTATAAATACTGCACTGGAACTCATTGTAAATGTTGGATTTTGACGACTGAAGCTGGAATAATACATAGTCCCTTGAAGCTCTTGAAGAGAAATATGATGTTTTGGAACCTAGGCATGATCTGATTTGCTTGTTGATGGAGAAGGATTGCTTGCAAGATCCATAGGCTTGGTTGAGGGTGAAAGTTTTCTTTTGTTTGTAATTTCTAGTTTTCCATTATGTTTTCCGTCTTGTTATGTTGCAGTAGGACAAAGAATTTTGATTAAGAATTGTTTCTAATAACACCTTAAATCTGTTTGTCCTTCACTGCCTTAATGTTTTCCTCTTCTTAGATACATTAGAGAAATCATTTATTTCTCTCTAACATATTTTTAGCTTATTCAATTCTAGAATAATTTGGATTAGTTATCATCAATTATGAATTATGGTTAGCCCTGCATATTGTTGCCACTGAAGTATTCTGTTCTTAGAATTATCTCTTTAAAGCAGCTTTGTCTAGGTTGGGTCAAAGAAGTTTGTTTAGAATCATGCTCTTTGCCTTAGCTAAATTTGTTTCAAGGAAAACCCTATAACTGTAACTTTGGGTGATTAGAATTTTCTCTCCTTCTAAGGTTATAGTTACTTGTGCACCTTAAATGTTCTTCTGTTCTAGATGACAAATGCCCTTGAATTTGGATAAGTTTCTTACTTTTCTGTTTTTATCTGAATGTTTGTCTTGGTTAATTATTTGTTTCAGTCTGAAATCAAGAGTATTAGGCTTTGCTTATACCTTTGATTTTCTTGTTGTTCTTATCAATTTTCTAATTCCCTCAGTTTACAAGTATATAAAGGATTTTGTTTCAACCCTTTTTTTATTTATTGTTCTCAAAACTTTATGTCCATTTCATAAACCCTTCACAACCTCAAAGATCCACCAACCAAGTTAAATTGCTTTGCAAATGCTCTTGACACCATTGATAAAACTTATCTATACCTTGTTTGACTCCATTGCCCAATGACTTAACAGTCTTCAATGTTTTCTATTTAAAATCTATGAAAGTATCATGCCCAACCAAAAAACAACCAAAATACCTTGCACTTAAGAACTAGCCTAAGATCAACTTTTTTTACAAGCAAACCAGTCATATCTTTGCAAACATATTAAGAGATCCCTCTCTGAGACTAGGAGGGCTAGATCTTAGAACTCTAAAGCTTGGTTTGATGTTTCCCTTTTCAATTTGTATCTCAATCAATCTAGCAAATTACAGGGAGCTAACAGTGGGAACTTGTATAGGGTACAATCAGACCCTGTGTCACCTAGATCTCCCGCGATCTTTGGTGGTTCTTGAGAAAGGGTCAAGGGAGATCGGGGAGGAAGCGCAGGATGAGGACGTGGGAAGATAATCTGTTATAACTGAGTAGAGATAGGAAAATTTTCCAAGAACTGCCCAAATCCTACATGGAAATCGTGCAAATATTGTAGACAGCTAGACCATGTGGTTGAAGACTACCCAATTTTAACAGCCAAAATGCAGGAAAATTAGCCCACCCCCACGCAGAATGTGAAAAGAGTTAAATCCGAGCTACAAAGAATAGACTCGAGTGTGAAAGTCATAACATGCAGTGGGATGGTCACCCAGGGATCGAAGGAAGAGGCTGCCAGGGATCCTCTGACCTATCAAGAAGGATCGAACATAGAGAAGGGACAAGAGACAATAGCAGCTACTGCGCAGGTACCGGCACACTCAAAACATATGAGGGGGTTGAGCCCTTTCTACAGGCATGTCTGAAGCTGCTACGTAACCCAAAGGATGTAGAGAACCTTCAGGCATTAATGAATAGTTGTGCAGCACGACCCGATCCGACTCCCGAGACCAAGGATGTACACAAACTATACAGGTATAAAAAACGCACCGGAAGAGAAATGCGGCTGACTGCACAGATTGGTGACTATGAGATGGATCAAGTTATTTTGGACCTTGGATCAGATGCAAACGTATTACTGAAGAAAACATGGCAACAAAGGGGAGAACCTAAATTGGAATGGTCCGCCAACCAGCTGTGCATGGCGAATCAACAAAAGATCATCCCTCTGGGAATGCTGCCAAAAATCATGGTAGATGTCGTAGGAGTAAAGGTCCAAGCTGACTTTGAAGTAATAGAAATCATGGAAGATGCGGATCCCTACCCTACACTCCTAGGACTGGACTGGGCTATAGATATGGGGGGTGTTATCAATCTCAAAAAGCAAAGCATGGTGTTTTAAAATAATGACACACGAGTAATAGTACCGTTGGATCCCGCCGAAGGCACACTGTATACAGAGCCAGCGCAGGATGTAGAGGAAGTGGATCACATATACAAGTTCACCACGCAGGATGAATATTGGATTAACCCCACGGCGGAAGGAGTACTCTGCTGGGAAAAGGATAGTGAATGCCTTTCCGACTCCGATCAGGAACTAGAGAATTGGCAGGGCCAGTTGCATGAGGTTTCGATGCTACGATGTCTTCGGGTCACAAGGAAATTCTGCTACATCTCTGCTGAGGTAAGAGACCTGCCCTACTTTGGGGACTCAGGTAACATTAAGGAATTTTTACATGCATTCGAAGTGGAAGTTCCCAAGGGACGCAGGCTAGGGGCCCTTAAGCTAGCCTTGTGCAGAATGCCTGCGTGTTGGTGGAATATGCATGGGAAGGTATTCTGCGATTGGGAGGAAAGTCGGGATAAGATGATTCTACAATTTAAAGCTCCAGCTGGGAGACAGAGCCAAGAATTCCTTGGATCAAAAGACCCACACAGATATTTGCTTGCATGGGAAACACAATGGTGTGACAGAACCCCAAACGAACGAGTTCACCTGTTTATCCATGATCTAGGATTGCGTCCAGTTGTATGGTATTTAGATGCAGAGCTGCATCAGCACACGCGCCATTGGGAGAATTTGTGGGATGAGTTTCTGCGAACATTTAGGGTAGAATATGGCACAAGAGCGCTCAACGCAGCTCTGCAGAATAGAGACGTCTTGACTGAGGGGAGATCACGCATGTACATTGCACCTAGATCAAAGGGAACGCCGGTACCACACATGATTGAATGCTCAAGCCTTAGCTCGATGGAAGGAACGAGTGATCCCCGAACTATCCCACCCGCAGTGCTGGACAGGATGTGTACGGTTTCCAAGATGTGTAAGTTGTACCTGAATCGCATTACAACACACCCGATGTCAGCTTTAATTCGAGATGTGCGAACAGCACAAATGCTTCCTCCAAATTTAGTAGATTCATGGAAAAGCCATCAGGTCCGAACGATGACTGTCAGAACATTGCATTTTGGTGAAAAGGGGATCTTACCATTACAGAAAATAGACGGTTGGCCATCAATGCAGCAACTTATGGTGAGTTTTTTCCAGTTGATTGATGCTAAGTTTCAAGTTAGATTTACTCTACCGTTGGGTAGCCCTAGGCATTATCAGGAAGAACAGATAACTCCGATCAAGGCTCCATATTGTCTCTGTCATCTGCATCTGTTATTCTACTGCTTGATTGTCTGGACCTATAGCATTTGGGTCATACCCCATCAACCTACCTCCATTGTTTGTGAGGTTCCAAAGTTGGAAGCCTATCCTTTTGCTGCTATGACAGCCCCTAAAATTCTGAGCAGCTCAACACCCACCAGTCCAACACCTGCAGACATTGTGTTAAGAGGGTCTGGGGATGCCGAGTTTGATAAGTTGATTTCCCCCTGGTTCCCTGCAAGAAAAATTGACTTTGGACCCTGTGCAGAAGGGCGCCACAGCTACTCGATGGAAGTTCATGCTCGTCCCGACCCTGGGATGATTGCAGGCCTCAACTGGATGGGCTTGGAAGATGCTATGCAAGATGATACACAATTGCCACAATGCGCCCTGAGAACTGACACAGTCGATTCGCAACTAGTCTTGCGCACATAAGGGCTGACCCACAGGGATACTCCGTCCCCCCCGAAGTACGAAGTGGTATAGGGATACGCTGTGACTTGTCCGCAGTTCTAGGCTACCCACCAACGAAGGCCATATTTTTTCACTACCTAGCACTGTCTTGGTCGGTGAACACCTCCCAACAGCTACAGAACTCCAAGTGGATTTGCCACAGCTGCCCCGTGAGGCATTACAGGGATTACAAACCGCCGTGCTGCGAGAGATCCATCATCATGACTGAACCGCGAAGAAACACCTCAATGTGGCCACATGGCTCCTTGCACGCCAGATCGAAGATATCTCCCTTATGGCGCAGCTCAAAACAGTGGTTCACCGGCTCGACATCGAGATCCCTGATGAACTCCCGGTGTCAGCTCCGCTCTAGGCTACCATAAAAGGCTTGGTTGCAGCACTCAGGGTGTCCCGAACCAAAGTGCAGGCCCTTAAGACCCAAATGGCTCACCAATTCACCGCGTACTAGGCCCAAGCACAACCTACCATATCCCCAAAGGTACAAGAAAAACGGGCTGCGTTGATAACAAAAGCTACAGACATTATTAAAGGACAACATACTCTGGGCACTCAGTTGCTCGAAGCGGCCATGCAGCTCTGGACAACGGTCCAGTTCAACCCGATGCTTCAGGGTGTCAGAGAGGACTTATGCCAAAAGGAAGCTGCTTTCGATCAGATCGAAGCTATCTTACCTTCCCTCGCCCTTGCGTAGCGTCTGGCACTCTTGAAAACTAGCAACGCTTTCCAAGACATGATTGCGTATCTCTGACACGCCAAGCATGCCATTAGAAAGCGCTTGAAGCCATGGGGTGATGCTACCTTCCAGATATCTCACGATGCTGACAATGCCATTGCACGACTCAACTAGATTTTGGAGCAGGTTACCACGGCCCCTGAAGGACCTACCTCCTTGAAGCTTGTCAATATCGCACAAAGTGCTACTGCCTAGAGTCAGGAAGTGTTACCTTCGTTGATCGTCGCCTTCAATACCTTACATGCACAGATAGAGACCGCACCACCACAGTGACTCAGGATGAGTCACAAGATTCTGTTGGGGGACTGTTGGAACAGGGTCTCCTACGAGCTGCAAAGATGGTCCGATTTTGAATATTTTTTATTATATTTAGTCTAGCGCAGGGGTTTTGGGGTGGGTCAAAGCCCCGCAAGCATTGTAATGGGTCAAAGGGTAGACCTAGAATCCGTAAACCATGGTTTGCGGACCATAGGAAAGATTAGGCTAGATTGTTATAAATAGAGGAACATTTTGAATTGTAAGGCATAGAAATAAGGAGCTATTGATGCGAATTGTTGTTTAGTAAATCTGTTTGGGTTTTTGGGAAAGGACTCCTCATGGCTGTGTGCGTGGAGATCCAGAGTCCTGCTGTGTGCGCAGGCTGGGATGGGTATTGTAAGAGGATATTGATGAATTGATGAGTAAGAAGCGTTGTTTGAGAACTGAATCTATGTGTAATGTTTGTGTGAATCATTGGTAATTATTGTATTATGTGTATTCTGTATTCAACTGCGAAAGTTCTGCATAAGTGTGCTTATTGTATCTGAATCTGTTCTGTTATGTTTTATGCAATACTTTGCTACTGTCATAGAAGTATATAATTATCAAACATTGTAGTTTAGTTGACCTTGCGCACATGGATGCGAAAAGAGACCTATAGATCCTGCGTAGAAAGAGGCAATCTGGGTATCACACGGCCTTGCCTTACCTACCCTTTCTCAGGGTGCGGAAACCTGGTTCCAACACCCACCCATACTACTTTGGGTGAGACTTTGACCTGCGCAAGCAGGTCACTGTCGAAAGGGCCAGTAGTATAGGGGTTTTTTGGCAAACCTTGAACTCCGAACTTGGGTCAGGACCCCTTGAGCCAACAATGCATGACCATAGTGTTCATGTAAGTGCTCAAAGCATCATATTTCACTTCAAAAGTGTGAGAAATTTGGAAGTGTAAATACAGGGCTGTGCCTTTTTCATGTGTTAGAAGGTAACCCCTTTGCAGTTTCAACTTTCCATCCATTTAAATTGATCCTTATTGATAAGATCGGTGAGGTGTGCCACTATGCTTCCAAAGCCCTTGAAAAAATCCTTATATAAATTGCATATTGTATAAAATTCTCTGAACTGAGTCATATTCTTGGGAGTGGGTGAGTCAAGAAACAAAAGTGAAATTCAAGAAATAAAGAGAAAAGCAACAGGTGACTATTGAGAAATTTTTCAGGCCTTAGGTTCTTTGATAACTATTTGATAAGAAGCAAAGCTAATGGTTTTTCTCTGTAAGTATTTTATGTCTTTTTCCACAATAATGTTGGCATAAATGGAAATATATTGAGAGAATCAATTTTAGACGAACTTAAGTTACTAAAGTTTTGTTTTCACCTTTTGTTACAAGTGTTTGAAATATTCTTGCTTGAGTGTTACTGTTTGCATAGATAAGAAGATAGTCCCTTTGCTGCGCCATCCATTAATTGATATCCTTATTGGTAATATCAAGGAGGTGTGCCATGATGATTCCAAAAACCCTAGACAAACTTCCTAAATAAATTACATATTCTATTAAGGTCTCTCAACTAAGTCACATTCTTGGGATTTGGCGAGTTAAGTAAGGAGTAAATTCAGGAAATACAGAGTGAAACAAAAACAACCCTAGAACAATTTGACTTCTTTATCACAATTTGACAGGAAACAAAACTAACAGTTTTTCATTCTAAATATCTTGTTTCCTTTGCAACAATGGTGTTGGGATAAATGTAAATACACAGAGAATTAATTGTGTAGACAAACTCAAGTTACTAATGAAGTCATTTAGCTTCACCTTCTGTTAAAAGTATTTGATAGATGCCTCCTCGAATGTTATAGTTTTCCATGTAGAATGAGTTTTTTTGGTCATATTTGGATTCTTCAAATCTTGAGCCTAAGGTGTGCCATAATGCTTCCAAAACCCTTGACAAACTTCCTAAATAAATTGAATATTCTATTAAAGTCTCTCAACTGAGTCACATTCTTGGGAGTTGGCGAGTCAAGTAAGGAGTAAAATTCAGTAAATAAAGAGTGAAACAGAATAAACCATGGATGACAGAAAATTGCCAAGCTTCAGGTTCCTCTATCACAATTTGATAGAAAAAAAAAACTAACAATTTTTCATTCTAAATATCTTGTGTCCTTTGGCACAAGATGTTGAGATAAATGAAAATACATAGAGAGAATCAATTGTAGACAAACTTAAGTTATTAATGAAGTCATTTAAATTCATCTCGTGTTAAAAAAATTTGACACATGCATGCTTGAGTGTTACAATTTGCCAGGTAGAATGAATTTTGTGTTGTTGTCATAGTAGTTCCTAGATTCTTCAGATCTTGAGTCTAACTGCTCTCCAAACTGATAGTCTTCAGATCTTGAGTCTAACTCCTCTCCAAACTGAGCTATCACACTATTGGATAGACAAAGGGGAGTTTACTAGGCACTATATGATAAGTGTCTAATAAATTTATTACTACTCTTTTCGTGTCATCCTTAACTTAACATTCATGTATGGTGAACATTCTACTGTTATAGGGACCCAAAAATATATTTATAAGCATATTAGCTATACTCATCCTGTATAAATCAACAATGAGTATATATTTGAATGTGGTTGGTAAATTTCACTCTTCTTATGAATATTCAAAATATTCATTTTGAATGTGGTTGCTTTTCATTTAAGCTATGTGGACTTTTATAGCTTGTAGGATGGTCATGGATGAAAGCAATTGAGACCCATGGAAAATGTCAAAACCCGTCATGGTTTGGAAGAGGTTGAAAAGGATGTAGTTCCTACATTTTTCTTCCTTTTCAGTTTACTTTAATGCGTAGCCCAAGCTCATAAAAATGCTTTTTATATTTTTCAATTTAAGAGAGTACTACACTAGTCTTTAAGCATTTCATTCCCTTGCATTGGTCATGGAGGAAAGCAATTGAGACCCATAGCAGATGTTGAAACCCGTCATGGTTTGGAAGAGGTTGAAAAGGATTGTAGGTCCTATAGCTCATAAAAATTCCTTTTATATTTTTCAATTTAAGAGAGTACTACACTAGTCTTTAAGCATTTCATTCCCTTGCATTATGATCTTAGATGGATAGAACCCAACTCCTTCCTTATGTTTCTAGTGTATTTATTTATTCTAATGACTAATAGTATTGGAGAGTAAGAATGGAGTATCTTGTATCTATTGATAATATTCTTTTAGAGATAGAAGTAGTCAAGCCAAAGCAATTAGCCTATCTCTCAAACATAAGAAAATATTCTCTTACATCAAACAACTCCCAAACAACAATCCATTTTTCTCCATTCACATTGTAAGATTTACTAGTCCATTTTTATTCATCCAATTCCATTAATATATTATGTTATACCCATAAAAAATGTGGGGTTTACCCATAACGAAGTGCTCAGTTATCCATTAATGATATTTCTTAGAAATGAATAGCTTAAGGATTTAACCCTCCTGAAAGGTAAAAAGGTTAGTGCAGGAAAGAGTTTAACAAAAGGAATTCACCTACTCATTCTTTTTCCCTCCTCCTATAATGTCCAACCATGGTGGATACCTCTTATCCCAACTCATAGTCCATCTCTATCTAAAGTAGACAAAGAAAATGTAAAAAGGTTTGCATTCTATGAACATCTTTAATTCCACTATTTAAATTTTTGTGACCATACAGTAACCTAGGAGCCTTTAACATGTGTATAAGACAAAGGGTCCCTTCACTGTGTTCACAGTTATAATATAGGAGCCTCATGTATATAGGGTAACTTGAGTAGTTAGATTCCTTTAGTATTTTAACTTTTTTTAATTATTTCAAAATATATCCTTAAAGTTTCTTCAATAATGATCTAGTAAGGGACCTTAAAGATGTCATAAATCAATCAGTAAGGTAGAAATTTAATTGATTTAAAATGTATCCTTAAAGCTACTTCAGGTGAGCTAGTGAGGGATCTTGAAGGTGTCAAAAGTAGACTAGTAAGGTAGATGAAACATGGAGCCAGAAATGAGCATGGATATGGGTGGATGCTGTAACCAGTAATTCATTGTAACCCACTCGGTAATTAGTTGTAACCCACCCTTATCAACTTTTTCCCCTTGGCTTATCTTATGAGGTATAGTGAGTTAGTATTTTGTGCCATCACAACCAAACTGTTAGGGTTAGTTTTCTACTTTCTATTCCTTCTGTTGGGGTTCTCCTTTCAACTAAAATAAATATATTTAGAAAGTAGACTGACAATGAAAAGGTTCTGCCCATGAAGCTATGAGCAAAAGCATCATGCTAGTAAACATGACGAGGGGTTTTCTGGATGGGAGGAAAGGGTGCAAGAGCATTAGGGGAGTAAACATTTAGATGAACATACATTCTTGTTAATTGGATGCCAATGGTGAGAAGATTTTTATTGAGATGATCACTTGGGGTGCACCCAATAATTAGGAATGGTAGGCTCACACATCACCATTAACCCAAAACACAACCAATTCATAGCCTACAATAATTGACCAATTAATAGAATATAGATTTCAGTACTCGATGTGCAATTCTTATTAAAAAATCAGATTGCCTGAAAATGTATACCCATTGCCCTTGTCTTGGGTCCTTTTTCTAGTTTTGTAGCAAATCAACAACCCTCTCATATTTTTCATATTCAGATAATAATATTTTTGCATCCAAGTTCTACCATAGATATAGAACACAACTCAAAGATATAGAACACAACTCAAAGAGCATAGCTAAGAAACATCCCAGTTCTACCATAGATATGGAACACAACTCAGATAAAATAGCTAAGAAATGGACGGAAGCATTATTTATACCCTTATATTGAATTTCAATGTAAAAACCTTGTAGTTTACTTTCCCACTCCACTAAAATTCCTCTGGGAAAATGAATACTTCAAAGTTTCATGCTCCTTTTGGATTTTAAGGTGTTGTCCGGATAAATATGGCTTGAATTTTTATACAAAGGTTAACATTTTCTTATCATAGATGCATAACAACTTCTCCTTGTCAGTCAATTTCTACTTTGAAAAGCAATAGGCTGCTGATATGCATGACCATAGTGTTCATGTCAGTGCTCAAAGCATCAAATTTCACTTCAAAAGTCTGAGAAATTTGGAAGTGTAAATACAGGGTTGGGCCTTTTTCATGTGTGAGAAGGTAGCCCCTCTGCAGTTTCAACTTTCCATCCATTTAAATTGATCCTTATTGATAAGATCAATGAGGTATGCACTATGCTTCCAAAACCCTTGAAAAACCTTTTTATATAAATTGCATATTGTATAAAATTCTCTGAACGGAGTCATATTCTTGGGAGTTGGCCAGTCAAGAAACAAAAATGAGATTCAAGAAATAAAGAATAAAACAACAGGGGACTATTGAGAAATTTTTCAGGCCTTAGGTTCCTTGATCACTATTTGATAAGAAGCAAAGCTAATGGTTTTTCTCTGTAACTATCTTGTGTATTTTTCCACTATAATGTTGGGAATATACTGAGAGAATCAATTTTAGACGAACTAAAGTTTTGTTTTTACCTTTTGTTACAAGTGTTTGAAAGATTCTTGCTTGAGTATTACTCTTTCATTGATAAGAAGGTAGTTCCTTTGCAGCCCCCATCCATTAATTGATATCCTTATTGGTAAGATCAATGAGGTGTGCCATGATGCTTCCAAAAACCCTAGACAGACTTCCTAAATAAATGGCATATTCTATTAAGGTCTCTCAACTCAGTCACATTCTTGGGAGTTGGCCAGTTAAGTAAGGAGTGTAAAATTCAGGAAATAAGAAGTGAAACAGAACCGGCTCTGGATGATCGAAAATTGTTACCCTTCTGGATGACCGAAACTTGTCACCCTTCAGGTTACTTTATCACAATTTGATAGGAAACAAAACTAACAAAATATTTGACACATGCATGCTTGAGTGTTAAAATTTGCCATGTAGAATGAACTTTTTTGTTGTCGTCATAATAGTTCCTTGGATTCTTCAGATCTTGAGTCTGACTTCTCTCCAAACTGATAGTCTTCAGATCTTGAGTCCCACTACTCTCCAAACTGAGCTATCACACTATTGGATAGGCAAAGTGGAGTTTATTAGGCACTATATAATAAGTGTCTAATAAATTTATTACTACTCTTTCTGTGTCATCCTTAACTTAAGATTCATGTATGGTGAACATTCTACTGTTATAGGGACCCAAAACCCAAAATATATTTATAGGCATATTAGGTATATTCATCTTTGAATGTGATTGGTAAATTGCACCCTTCTGATGAATATTCAGAATATTCATTCTGTATAAATCAGCATTGAGTATATATTTGAATGTGGACTTTGATAGCTTGTAAGATGGTCATGGAGGAAAGCAATTGAGACCCATCGCAGATGTTGTGAAACCCGTTATGGCCGGTATCTGTTGGTTTAGAAAAGTATTTGACCCTGATCAAATAAAAACAGGTCAATTGTTGTACTATATGTTATGTAAAACATATTGAATGTTACAAATTTATAATCGATGTACTTATTAATTAAAAAAGGACTGAATTCAGTATGTCTTGGGATGTGGGGCTTTTATTTCCCAAATGATTCCGAGAGTTACTTCCGTGAGTGACTTCTGTGAGCGCAATGACCTCCCATATGAGAGTTCATGTTTTTATAACCAATTCATTATCAATTGGTTTTAACATGCTTTTCTAACATAATCAATCTAATTTAATGAATGTAATAAATGCTTTAAATATATCTTGATATTTATTTATTTTTCATTTAAATAATGATTTCTTAAAATATGCTATGCAAATCGATATAGATGCCCAGTTGTTGAATTAGTCCATCATTACCCAGATAAGGCGTGGCTTCCTCGTTTCGGTTGCCATGAAGAACTCCTGTCAACCAACTGTGTCGTGAACATAATTTACATAATTTTTTAATATTTACTTATTGAAATGCTTTAAGAAGAAGAAGAGATGGGCTTCTATTTCAACACTCACATTTGTTTAGGTTTTTTAATGAGTTTACACGAGTACTCTAGTCAACAATATATTGTAGATATTGTTTTTGTAATTTATTACTATTTATTTCATAGGCTAGAAATTTACAATAAATTGATTTTTATTATATATAATAGTTAGGATAGTTAGGTATTATTTTTTGTTTTTATTATTTAGTAGTACCTTTGTAATTGAAAATTTATTTTGACGTCTTATGAAACAGTGGATGGAGAGGGGGCTTTTGAGAAGATGCCACACACAAGTTATAAATGAAAAGATGATGAAATTGTTTTCACAAATGTTTTATATAAGATGACCATATAAAATTCATAATAAATTATTTTTTATTATTTATAGCAATTATTAATTTTGAATTAAATAAGCTTATGCTATGAAACAAGTATCAAGAAAGTAGATTAGAAGGGGAAGTTTTTAGATTAGAAAGCACATGCAAAATGTTGTGACAGAAAGTCATCTATGAAAAAAGTAGATTAAATCCTTCTCCCAATTTTCTTATGTGGAAGTGAAAAACTAATTTTTATTGTATAACTTTTTGATTTAGATCTTAAAAAAATACAATTGTTTTTGTTATTTATTATTTTAAAATAGAAATATTATTAAAACTTCAATTTTCTTATAGTATGAAACAGGAATCAAGAGAAGGTAGACTTGCACAACAGCACATGGGAATTGCAGTGATATCTGAAAAGGTAGATTAAATTCTTCCTGTAATTCTTATGTGGGAGTGAAAAGTTATTTTTTATTGTGTAACATTTTGAATTAGATCTTAATTTTTTTTTTTGTTATATATATTTTTTTGTTAGTGAGAGGGATCGTCAACATCAGGCACCTTTCACACGCGCTGAGCGGGGTCCAACCTCCCAGCTACCACTATAAGCTCTCACAGAACCGCCGAGCCAGCAAGAGCAGAACCCGGATAAGACGAGATTTGAACTCGTGACCTGCTTAACAACATGAACGCCTTAATAAAGCGTTCGCTGGCCACTAGACCATGCCCCTGGGGGCTTTCTTATATATTATTTTAAAATAAATTTATTATTAAAACTTGAATTTTCTTATTGTGTGAAACACTGATCAAAAAAGATAGATGCAAAGTGTTGTGACAAAAAGTCATATTTGAAAAGTAGAGTAACCCCTTCCCTAGTTTTATGTAGAAGTGAAAAACTATTTTTTATTTCAGAACTTTTTGATTTAGATATTAAAAAAATATAATTGTTTTTGTTATATATTATTTTAAAATAAAATTATTATTAAAACTTGAATTTTCTTATGGTGTGAAACAAGGATAAAAAAGTAGACTTGCACAACAGTAGATGGGAAGTTCTTAGCAAAGGCTCAAAATCTTTGTAGAAGAAGCACATTATTGAAGATAGCATTACATTTTTGTAGTTGTAAATTGTTGAGATTATTTTTTATGTACTCACTCACAAACTATACTTTAATACATAAGCAGATATATATTGTTTGAGAAGGGGTTGACCCTTCCCACAACCTTCAAAGATAGCATGGCCAAAGCTATCTTGGAGGAGCCTCATTTCTTTGTTTCTTCTTCTTCTTATTTTAACATTTTTTTCACATTCACAATTGTTTTCATAAGATCACAATTGCTTTCATATGACCACAAATGAATTAGTAAAAATGAACTCATAAAATTACATCATTCACAATTTTTTCACATTCACAAAAAAATGATATCCTTATATAACAACCACAAATGATTTGGTAAAAATGAACTCATAAAATTACATTGTTTCCCTATATTACAACCACAAATGATTTAGTAAAAATGAACTTGTAAATTACACTACTCACATTTTTTTCACATTCACAATTCTTTCATATTCATAGTTCTTTCACATTAAAAACCACAAAGATTTTTTCACATTCACATGATGTCTTCACATGATACACCTATATAAAAATGACAAACCATTTAGTAAAATGGACTCATAAATTACATATAAAAATTTTGATTCAAGATTAATTTTCACATTTAAAATTTTGTTATTTAATAAAAATTAATATTTAAAATTTATAAAAATAAGACACCAAATTTTATAGTTATTGTTGTGTTCTGTGATGTGTAATGTGTTGTGTTGTGTTGTGTATGTGTATGTGTTGTATTGTAATGTGTTACTTGTTGTTTGTGTACATATGATTATACACACATACATTATGCTTAATATGATGCATTTTAAATTAATTTAAATTTATGATAATTTAATGGTTGATAAATATTAGTTTTAAAAACATTTGTATATGATATAGTTATAAATATATCACTTGGCATCAATTTGTGTTTTCATTATAATAAAAGTGAATATGTTTGTTGTTTTTAACTTTACATATTAAAATTGTACATTTATAACTCTTTATATAATATTATTTCAGTAACAATTAAAGTATTAAAAATAAATAACAATGGAAGTATTAAAAATAAATCTATAAATTTTGAAAGACTATTTTGATATATCATCACATACACATATTTTAAGAATGTTGCCCCTTCTTAAAACTTTCAAAAATAACATTCAAAAATAGCATGCCAAAGTATGTGTAGTGTTTTTTATTTTCAAGTATGTTTTTCTATTTTGTAGTTTTAACATTATTTATAATTGTGTAGTTTTTCAAATAATAATTTTATAATAAAAGTGAAATTTAAAAATGATGTCTAATTTAATGGATTTGTTTAATTGGTATACTAATGATTTAGTATTTGTAATTTGTTTGATTAATTAATATAGGACTAGTTTTATTTTAAATTTGTGATTAAAAAAATAAAAAATTAAGTTTTTATATTTCACATTTTAAACTTTGAAATTCATCTCATTTGTATTTTTTATATTCACGTGGCATTTTCATGATATCTTTTATGTTGTTATTTAATAAAACATAAAAAATGGAAAAATAAAAATTTGCAACTATTTAAATTTATATATTTGTTTATGTTGGGTTGTGATGTGTAATGTGATGTATGAGAATAATGTGAACTTATACATTTGAGTTTGTTATATGTTTGTGTTTGTATATATGATTGTACTCTTATAATGTTGTGTATAATATGATGTACTTTAAGCAAATTGAAAGAGATTAAAATTCGATGTTTAATAAAATAATATTTATTAAAATGTTGTAGAGTTGCAATATTATAAATTTGTATTTTTATTATTTTATTATTTTTTAATTTAACTTAGGAATATATGTTTTTTTTTTTTTTTAATTACAGAAACAACTATTGAATTATATTAGGGACTTGGCCTGCTTGCCAAAATTCAGATTACAAAATGTGGAAGCAAATCCCAGAGTGCCTCACCAACTGGAAGAATCATGGCTCTAATGCTTAAGTTACAGCTCTTTTTACATGCAACTATGGAGTCAATTTCTATAATTTGCCCAACTTGTGGATACAAACGAATGCTGCCTCACCCCTATTCCTCGAAGAATCCATAGCTCTTGCGCGCACATTTTCACCTTGCGTGGGGACAGTTGGATGTGGGTATCTGTCTTTCTATTTCTGCGGGTCCAACCTATACCTTCGGGAAGAAGCCGCAGCCTTCGATTCTAGAAATCAGCCTTGCCAGTCTTAAATTCATCGGCGATGAATTAGTCACAATAGTATTTATGATAACCGGAGAATCCCCAAAAACATTTGCCTCCCTGATATCCAAAGCTTTGAGGTACTTGAGGCCTTGGAAGAGTGCCAATGCCTTTGCTTAAATGCTGGAAGTGAGGTCCAGACCCTAGGCGAAGTTATGGATCGATGTGCCAACTGGACTCTTTATGACTCCTCCTGCACCAACCCTTCTTGGATTGCCCTTTGCTGCCCCATCAAAGAATAGAGAGTGGGTCAATTGATTGGAAATCCAGTCTTGGAAATCTTGATCTTTTTTCCTTATTTGCCAATATTTGGAGAGGGAGATATTGCTTACAGCTTTATGGAATTGAAGATCAAGTGAAGTGCCCCAGATTATGTCTTGCTGGCATAAATTTGAGTCATCTTTTTGTTCTCTCAGGCATTCTTTTAATTGGCATTTTATCTTGACCCCTACAAACTTGGCATCCTGCTCTTTGTTTCTGAAGATCCTTTTATTCCGTTGGAGCCAAATCTGCTAGCAGATAATTTTTGGGAGGGAGGACCATGTAGCTATGATCACCTTATTTTTTGGGAAGGGGCCAGGATATCTATTCAACCAATTTGCGAACAGCTCAGGGGTGGAGCTGGGGAGTGCGAAATTGGAATTCCAAATGCCCAACAGATCAAACTAGATTTGCAATGCAAATTTGCATTCCAACATGAGATGTATAGTGCATTCCGCATTTTCTCTGCACATAATACACCTTGAAGGACCATGATAACCTCTCTTATTTTCCAATCTTTGGACAGGGAGATATTGCTTACAGCTTTATGGAATTGAAGATCGAGTGAAGTGCCCCAGATTATGTCTTGCTGGCATAAATTTGAGTCATCTTTTTGTTCTCTCAGGCATTCTTTTAATTGGAATTTTATCTTGACCCCTACAAACTTGGCATCCTGCTCTTTGTTTTTTAAGATCCTTTTATTCCATTTGAGCCAAATCTGCCAACAGATAATTTTTGGGAGGGAGGACCATGCAGCTTTGATCACCTTATTTTTTGGGAATGGGCCAGGATATCTATTCAACCAATTTGCGAACAACTCAGGGATGGAGTTGGGGAGTGCGAAATTGGTATTCCAAATGCCCAACAGATCAAACCAAATTTGCAATACGAATTGCATTCCAACATAAGATGTCTAGCACATTCCACATTTTCTCTGCACAAAATACACCTTGAAGGACCATGATAACCTCTCTTCTGTGGGTTGTCTTCAGTAATAATTTTTCTATGGCATAATAGCCAACAAAAGTGATCGATTTTTGGCATTGAGGGATAGTGCCATATCCCTTTCCAAGGCGCAGGATCCAGCGGAACATGAGGCTGTTCCAACAGCTTGACGTAGCCCTGTGCCACGAAGAAGCCACCAACCTTTAATCCCCAACCCTGCGTGTCTTTCTTTCGCACATTAGAGGGAGCTGAACTGTGCAGTAGGGACAACAAGGAAACGAAGTATTGCTGGAGTTCTGAGGGAACTTGAATATGTTTCCAACTCGCCCAGGTTGGGCCGTGCCATGTGGAGATATTCCAAAGAGAATTAAAGCCGACATCGATCATCCAATTTCCTCATCGAATGAAGGGAGATGCAGTTCGCCAGAGGCTCTTTGTTCATGATTTGATCTGTCTACAAATTGATGTTTCTGCCATTTTCGGGAATGAGGGGCAAATTTTGCACATAATTTCAGGAAAGGGGAATTGATTTGAGGGAGGGGCTTATCCAAATAGCGGATCCTCTTGCCTTTAAAATATTTTCTCCACAGCTCCAACTGTGCCCACCCAGGCTTGGGAGCTATGATTTTCCATAAGATTTTCGCACCCATAGCTATATTATGATAGCAGAGCTTTTTGAAATTCAAGACCCCTTCCATCAGAGGTTTGGAGATAATTTCCCAATTGACAAGGGGGATTTTTTTTTCATTTTGTTTGCCTCCCTTCCAAAAGAATTGGCGAATGTGATCTTCCATCTTTTTGAGGATGCCAACAGGAGCAAGGAGGACAGAGAATTGGAATAAGGGGAGGCTGTTGACCACTGCTTTGATGAGCACATTCTTGCCAGCAATATTTAGCCAGGAGAAACCCCAGGCCTGAAGCTTATTCTTGAATTTCTCCAACTGGGGAAGCCAGTCTCTATTGTAGGCTCTTTTGAGGAAAATAGGAAGACCCAGATACTTGAAGGAAGTCTAGGAAGAGGAGGCAGCGAAACCAGAACATCAAGCAATGGAGTTGAGCAAGCTGGGCGAGATGTTCCAACAGTAAATGTGACCTTTCCCATTGTTTAGGATGTTGCCAGATTCCTTACAAAACTCATCCAAAACTCCTTTGAACTTGGTAGTCGAAAGAACAGAAGCAGCCCCCAGCAACAAGGTGTTATCAGCGAAGAGGGCATGATTAATGTTTTTAATCCCTCTTGCTATACAAATCCCAATGATCTCCTGGTCTTGCATATTGAAGGACGAAAAGCAGAGGTGAGAGGGGACACCCCTGCCTAAGTCTTCTGGAGGCTTTGAAAAAATCAGCAACTCTATCATTCACTAAAGGAGAAATCCAGGGCTTCGAGATGTAAGCTCGAACCCAGTTTATAAAGCTCTCCCCAAATCTAAACCTTTGCACGACATTCAACATAAAACTATGCTTAACTCGATCAAAAGCATTTGCTAAATCAAGTTTGACAACCATACCTTTTTCATTGCGATGCAAACTTGAGTGGATCGTTTCTTGGACTAATATGAAATTGTCCACAATTTTCCTCCCTTGAATGAAGCCTCCATGATTCTCCGGTATAATTTTGGGGAGGATATGCTTCAATCTGTTAGTGATCACTTTGGTAATCAGCTTGTAACCAATATTGCAAAGAGAGATCGGGCAAAATCTATTGAAGGAGTTGGCGCCCTTCTCCTTAAGGATGAGGGCAAGGAACACGGAGTTAGTGCTACCTCCGATTTTCTGGCAAGCTTGGGATTTTAGAACCATTTTAAAGAGATATTTTTTCCATAATCTGCCAGCAGGATTGGAGAAATCTGGCTGAGAATTCGTCCGGTCCTGGGGCTTTGTTGGGGTCCATAGCAAAGAGGGTGTCCTTAAATTCATTCTTGGTGACTTTAGCTTCTAAGATTTGATTCATCTCGGTTGAAATAGAGGGGGGACAGAAGATTAGAGTTCTAGCCCAGTTCAGTGTCCTCGCTATACTGGCTTTTGAAGTGGAGGAAGGCTACTCTTTCGATGTTTACAAAGTCCTTATGAATAATAGACTCTTCCTTGATTTCAACGATGGAATTAGAGAATTTCCTGGCCTGTGCTTGCTTGTGAAAAAAGGAGGAATTCATGTCCCCTGCTTTAAGCCAAAGACTGCAAGACTTTAGCCTCCAATATTCTTCTTCAGCTAGGCAGGCCTTGTGGAAATTCTGTTGGAGGTGGGCCTCTTTATCTAAGATCGCTTTAATTATATCAACATCTTCCGCCTACAGATGATGGATATCTAACATGATTTGGATTTTTTTCTTTCAGTTGCAGGGTTGGGCAAAGTTTTGGCCCAAGTTTTCAGGGCAGCTTTCACTCTTCTGAGTTTTTCCTCCAAAAAAAAAAAAGGGGAGCCTTTGACGGGCTGCCTCCAGCTTTCCTTGACTATGTGCATGAAGTCAGGCTCCTTGACCTAGAGGGCTAAATCTAAAAGGGATAGGACCTAAATAAAGGTGTGCCAGAAGCTCGAGCTTGATATTTTGTGATCAGAGATGCTGCAAGGGAGAATATGCATTCTAGCCTCTAAACCAAGAAGAAGAAAGGAGCTTTGGATGAAAAATCTGTCAAGTCTTGTAGCGATATGACCAGGAACTACTCTTTTATTAGACCAAGTGTACTTACCAGAAGCAGGCTTGATGTCAAGCAGATCTCGGTCTTGCATTAGGTCCTCCGCCCATTCCCTGGCCGGATTTCGGACAATGCTGCCTCCTCTCTTTTCTGCCGAAAGGAGAGTGAGATTGAGGTTGTCGGCTATGATGATATTTTACAGATTCACAAGATTTTCTTGGCTTCTAATGGAATCCCAAATGGCCTTTTTTTCCCCCATCATTGAGTGGGACATACACATTGAAGAGATAGAAGATCTCTTTTGTGACCAGATGCTGCAATTTTAAAAACAACCAATGAGTATTTAGGGTCACAGAAACTAATGAGAACTTACTAGCGTTCCAGAGGGTGCCCAATCCCCCCGAGGCCCCACGGGCTGAGACTGATTTCGCATCACTTTTGTTCCAGAGTTTCTTACTTACTTGCAGGAAGATTGAGTCCTCCATTTTAGTCTCCTGAATGAGAAGTATGTCAGGGGCTTCTATCCTTATTAAACTTCTTATGGCTTCTTCTTTGGCTTTTCTCCCCATACCTCTACAGTTGCAGGAGACGACCTTCATCATTTATTTTTGCTCTGATGGGCTCCCTTGGAGCCTTGTGACTGGTTTCTCAGCATCTTTGGTTTTATTGCTAATAGCTTCTCGAGGGTTGGCTAGCTGCCCTGGAGCTTGTCATTGTACATTTCCTGCTCTCTTTTTTCTCGATCAGTCTTGTGGCCTCTTGTGGATCTCCTTAGAGAGGCTTGAGATTCTCCTATTTATCCTTCCTCCTTTGAGTCCTCTGATTCTTCATCTTCCTCCTCGGCTTCTAAGGGGTTTCCTTTGGAACTTTCTGTTGCGCTTGTCCCCTTAAGAGAAGAAGAGGGGGAGCCTTTTCCTATGGTGACTGCCTTTTGGATCTCGGCCTCCTGGGTTTCCTCTATTTGCGAGCTTAGAGTAACAATTTTTTTTTCTTGCCCCATTCTGGGAGAGGGTTGCTGAGTAGGGGCCTGTTGAGGGCCTTTGCCATTAGGGCCACTGGGCTTGTGGGGTTTGTGAGCAGTCTTGGAACGCTTGACTCGATTCCAGCCCTCCTCCTTCCCTTTCTCTGCCTCGACATTGGATGGAAAACCTTTAGCAAAATGGTCGTAGACATGGCATTTCCGGCATTTGAAGGGTAGCTTCTCATAGTCTAGTTTTTGCACATGAGTCCAGCTTCCAACATTGATTTTTATGGCCTCCAAGAGACCCACCTCTAGATCTACTTCTACACAGATTTTTGCACAATCATATTGGTCCTTGTTGTTCGCCCGATCTATGAATTTCCCAAGGGCATCGCCGATGTGTTCACAGAGTCCTAGTTCCAACAAGGAACTGGGAGGTTTGGGAGCCTGACCCAAACTGGGACCGCCGTGGGAACATCAACAGGTGGGTCAAAATCTGACGTTCATTTGTTAAGATACAAACCCTGAGGGCCCATGAAGTAGGGGCCATTCTAGAAGATCAGATCCTTATCCTCTTTTGAGGAGAATTTGAAAAGGAAGAACCCTCTCCCCAAAAAATAAGAGGTGACACTGTTCTTAATAAATGGCACCCAGTTCCTGTTGACCCAGTTCTCTGTGGATTTTGGGGAGGGCCAGAGTCCAGAGAACTAGCCAACAAGGGCATGATCAGCCAAGGATAGCGCTACTTGGATCAGTGTTTCTGGAGGAAGAGAAATTTCGGGGATATCCTCAAGCTTCTTTACGAACTTCGCAGCATCACATTTTTTCTTCTTTGGCAGTCCTGCCAGCAGCAGGTTGAAAGCTTCTACGGACGAAGGCAAAGGAGGGGGAGGGGGAGGGGGAGGCACCTGGGGTGTGCCCAACACCTCCATGGGAGTGGAACCATAGATCGACGCAGTAGCAGGGAGCCGCCTCTCTGGAACTTAGACGCAGCTCACGTTGATTATCTATCCTCTAACCTTTGACCTGTCTATATATAACTTAGGAATATATGTTTAAGTGGTGAGTTTTATTTATTTTTGAACAAATTAAATAATATATTTTTTAAATATGTTGCATATATATGATTTTTGTAACGTTCATTAATACACAATCATAAATTTTTTTTTTACTCGAAACAACTAACTACTGTAAATTCGATAAACATTCAATTTATAGATAGACTACTATAAGATAAATATATGGACATAGTTTCCAAATTGTACTTTAAAAAAAATGTCATGACATAATTGCGAATTTACACTCGTACAAAATTTGACCTTATTGCAATTTCGTATGACAGTTATCCTAATATATTTCCATGGTTTATATTTCGGACAACGTTTTTTGTTTAATTAAATAGTTGTCAGACTTTAATGTCGATCATCAATCAATCTGTGGCACTTGAATATTACTCCTAACCACATGTACTAATTCCTTGTAATCTACACGATAAAATCTAAGGAAGATAATGACATTAAGTTTTCCAGTTGATGGGTTATTAATGTCACTGAGCTGTCAAGCTCTCGACAGAGGATAGATGGGGCTACCTCCACCCTTGATTTGTCTTCTCAAGATCCAACGACAGAGGAGATTTAGGGTTTATGAAAAGACCTTCTCTCTCATAATCTCTCTGATTGAGTTCTCCACTCATTTTCCGTCCCTCCTCTACTGGTGCTCTCTTCTCTGTGACAAAACTTCAAGGCGCCGGCAATGGAGGGTTACACAGTAAACCTCATCCACCAGGTGATTCAATATAAATCCCTTATCTTCTTACTTAACACTTTTCGGCTATCTTGTTTCGGTGTTTCTTCCTGGAGGTCGCTTGTTTCTTTTACCAGTTTTCTTGTCAGTATTAGTTTTTCAGTTACGTTTTAGGGGTTTTATATTTAGTACCATGTTATGTTTAATTGTTCACCATACAGGATTTCCAACTTGCTACTTCACTTCGAAGTAAGGACCTTCATGCTACTCTTTGCGGCAATTCCAGCTATTTCCAAGGTAAACCCTGGATATCTCCTTCAATTTTTTTCGCATTTTCTGTACTGTGCTCCAAGTTTCTTTAGATTATCTAATTTATGGTTCCATGTTAAACTTTGTAGATAGCTTTGCTAGTTCATATGCGTTATTAGTACTAAGGTAAGATCTCGTACAATTTTAGTATCAATTTCGTTCTTTCCTTATTCTTCCAGTTTGGATTTGGGTTTACGCTAATCTCAATTCTTGTTTTTTTCTGCCTTTACAGGTAATTCTTACTAATGGAATGGTCAAAACAGTTCTTACAACAAGCTTAGATACAAACCTTCTAACCCATTTCTAGCCTTGCCAGGTATTCCTAACGTGAGTTTCTTTGGTTCCCAAATATGATGAGTTCCAAGGATGAAAATGTTTTTATATTTATTTTACAGCTCTTCATTAAAAAGTTCAACTTTGGGATTGGAAGTTTTCTACAATAGACTAGATTTTGGTGTTAATACCCTATATGGGCGAACCTCGCTATCCTTGTAAATAATTTATATTAATATGTTTATTTTCTAGACCGCAAGTAATGATATAGTTTTTGTTTTGACTTGATGAATTAATTTTTCTCAACATATATTACTTGGGTTCTCCCTTAGGAATAGCTCGTTTACTACAAATGTTATAGAGATAGTTCTCGATAATAACTATGTCATTCATCATATTATGCGTATATATATGTATGAAATTTTCTCTCGACTGTATTACTCTTTTGCATGATTAGCATGATTAAGTCATCTTCTGGTATAAATTACTTCTATTGTTATTCCATAATCTTGTTTGGAAAGTTGATAAGTTCTTGGAAGGATTGCACTTATGTATACCAAACCCTTTCATGGTTTTCCCAGGTCCTTGCATCTAATTTTACAATTTCAATATTTTAATTTAAGGTTTTCTAAATATCTGTAATTTTAATGAGATTACTATCAGCTGGGTTTTCTTTACCGTCAATATACTGTGATACTAGAACTTGTATTATTTGGTATATTATAACCATTTTAACAGTAACTCTCTAAATAGATATTGGAATCATATCAGTGTAGCATTTACTCTCTATTTAGTTCTTTCTCAGAGAAGAATCCCTTCTTCCTCTGTTTTTTCTATATTGTGATAGTTAGGAAATACAGTGTGAATTGTAATTATTTGCGTAAGGTTTGAATTCGTTACTCTTGTTTCACAGATTTGTTATATCGAAATTCTTTATCTGGCTACTTTTGTACTCAGCAACCTTCTACAGAATTTTTCTTTTGTTTTTATTTTTATTTATTTTTACTTAAAAGAAACTAGTTAAATATGGTTGGACCATTCTGTCCGTGGTTTACTCTAAGTACAATGGACGACTTACTCGAGGCCCTCTTCCTGAGGATTTTGAGTTAACGGTTCACTGTTTTCAACTAGTATTATCAAACTGTACAGCATAACATTTATCCCTTTTACACATAACATATTAAGCACTGTCTCATTTCAGAAAGAAAAATACTTAATTTACATACTTTCTTTTCATAGCAAATAATTCACTATTGTAGTACTTATCTGTCCTGCAAATTTCTTTTGACTGATGAAGTTCCTCCCAACCACGAGAGAGGTAATCGCAACCTCTTCTCTCCCCAGTGCTCCAAGTTTGAGCTTTACAGTTGACAAAAAATTCTGGAAGAGATCTCAGGAAAATCCGGTCCAATCTCCAATTCCAACAATATCAGAAAATTTTTGAGTATTCCACTAGTTAGCACCAGTCCAGGAATTCTTCTCCAGATTATTTTATTCTCCTGTTGCCCAACAAAACCCCCCTTCCTCACTAGGATAGCCCTTATCCCTAGAGGTAGGGTAACTATTTGAACTAATTCTGTTCAACCAACTCACAATCTTGAATTACTTTTTACCATCAGTCCATTTCTCTTTTATGGAATTCACTTCCATAATTAATTTTATTAAATCCAAAAATAAATTTATGTTCATATGCTATCATTTGAAATATAAATATTACCAATTGTCTTAATGTCTTAATAATGCATTTAATCACTATTTAATATTAAACTAGTCGTTACAACTTCCCCCTGGAAGTGAACACCGTCACTGGTGTTCTCATTCTTCTCTAGCAAAAATTTCAGGGTATGCTTCTCGAACGAAACCTTCATCTTCCCAGGTAGCTTCATTCGGGCCAAAGTGCTTCCATTGCACTTTAAACTGGGCGATGGCTTGTTTCCGGAGCATGATTTCCTTCCAATTGATTATACATAAAGGCTCGACCAACAACTCATCATCTAGCTCGACCTGCCAACAATGAGCTTGAGTTAGTTTTACTCATAAATCTTAATATTTTAATCAATCTGGTATTCATATCCTACCTGAATATTCTGCCAGTGGATTATGTGTTTTGGATCATGAATGTATCATTTCAGTAATGATACATGAAAGACGTTGTGTACACATATATGACCAGGCAGTGCCAATCGGTAAGCTACAGGTCCTATCCTTTCCAATATTTGGAAAAGCTGACAAAACCTGGGAGATAACTTGGCACAAGATGTCCATTTTAAAGTGGTTTTCCTTGGTTTGATCTTGATGTACACAGGGTTCCCCACTTCAAACTCATGATAATTTATTTTCTTATCTGCATACACTTTTTTCCTATCCTGAATTGCTTTCAAGTTTTGTCGAATCTTCTTTACTTCTGATTCCATTTCAGCTAGCATATCTGGTCTAAGCATAAAATTGGTTTATGGGCTACTCTAGTTAATAGGAGTTTTGCACTGTTGCCCATATAAGTCTTCGAATGGACTCATCTTAAGAGATTCTTGATAGCCGTTGTTGTATGCAAACTCCACTTGGTGCATATATTCCTCCCACCTTGTTGGCTGTTGCATTACATACATACGTAACATATCTTCCAGAATCCAATTCACTCGTTCTGTTTGTTTGTCCGTATGTGGATGGCAAGTAGTACTAAAATTAATTTGAGTCCCCAATCTTGTAAACAACGTTTTTCAGAATGCTTAAGCAAACTTCACATCCTTGTCAGATATGACAGTTTTTGGGATACCATGCAGTCTAAAGATCTCGTGCATAAATATGTCTGCTATATGCGCAGTCTTGTAAGTAGACTGCACTGGTATAAAGTGTGCTGATTTTCTTAATCGATCCACCACTACCATTATAGAGTCATTATGCTTTTTTGACCTTGGTAGACCAGTGATAAAATCTAATGATATCACTTCCCACTTCCACTCAGGTACTGGTATAGGCTGCATCAGCCCAGCTGGGTGTTGGTGCTCCACCTTCACTTGCTGGCACTATAAACATTTATTTAGATATTCGGAAATATCTCTCCTCATAGCTGGCCATAAGTAAATCTTCCTTATTTTTGTTAAAATCTTCTAATATCCAGGATGTCCAAAGTAATTACTTCGATGATATTCATTCAAAATCCACTCCTTTAACTCCATTCTGTTTCGAACAAAAATTCTCTTTCTGAAAATTAGCAACCCATCATTATCAATTTCATAGTCAGCATATTTTCCTTGGTCTTTGAAATCTTTTGCTTGCTGCCACATAAAATTATATTCAGGATATTTATCAGCTTCTTCTTTTATTTGCTCTAGAAATATGCACTGAATCTGGTTATAATACAACTCATAAACACCATGCAATTTTTTGCTTAACGCATCAGCTACTCTATTTTCCTTACATTTTACATGCTGCATATCAATGTTGAATTCGCTCAGGAAGGCATTCCACCTTGCCTGGCGAGAATTGAGATCAACTTGCTTAAAATCACTGGTTAAGCTGCTATAATCAGTTTTGAGTACAAATATTTTCCCAAGTAAGTAGTGCCTCCATACCCGGAGTGCATGCACTACTGCTGTCAGTTCCAAATCATAAGCGGAATAACGCTGCTCATGCTCTTTTAATTTTCGTGACTCATAAGCCACCACTTTACCTTCTTGTGACAGGATCACCCCAACTCCTTCCTTGCACGCATCTGTGCAGACCTCAAACTCCTTATTAGGATCAACTACTCTTAACACTGGGGCTGTAGTCAATAACTATTTCAGTCTTTCAAAGTTGTCCTGACATTCCTTTGTCCATTTGAATATTTTTCCTTTCCTTTGTAGTGAAGTAATTGGAAAAGAACTTTTTGAAAAACCTTCAATAAACCACCGATAATAACCGGCCAGCCCCATAAAAGATCGAATGTCTGCCACGTTTTGAGGTACTTTCCATTCCATAATTGTTCTGATCTTCTCAAGATCAACTACAATACCTTCAGCAGAAATTACGTGACCAAGGTACTTGATTTATTTCTTAAAGAAATCACACTTGCTGAATTTGGCGTACAACTGATGCTACCTTAGCATTTCCAGCACTATCTACAGGTGTTCTTTGTGTTCTTCTGCATTCTTGGAATAAAATAAAATGTCATCAATAAATATTAACACAAAATTATCCAGATAAGAGTGAAAGACACTATGCAATAACCTCATAAAGGTTGCTGGTGCATTGGTCAACCTGAAAGGTAGCACCACAAATTCGTAGTGTCCATACTGTGTACGAAAAGAAGCTTTATGTATGTCTTCATCCTTTATCCAGATCTGATGGTATCCCAACCTTAGATCTATCTTTGAAAACATTGTCGCTCCCTTCACCTGATCAAACAGATCATCAATCCATGGTAGAGGATATCTGTTTTTAATAGTCAGTTTATTAAGCTGGCGGTAATCCATGCACATTCACATGGTTCCGTCTTTCTTCTTCACAAACAACATAGGTGCTCCCCAAGGGGATACACTTTGTCAGATGTACCCTTTATCTAGTAATTCCTGTAACTGCATTTTTAATTCAATTAATTTAGGGGCACTCATTCGATAGGGTGCTCTTGAAATTAGTGATGTTCTGGGTATCAATTCGATGGTGAAATTTGTCCCTTCTAGGCAGCAACCCTACTATTTCTTCTGGAAATACATCCATAAACTTTTGTACCATTGGTATATTTTCCAACATTGGAGCCTTCTCTTTATAATTGGTGAAGCCCACTTGTATGGCATATAACTAGCATCCCTTCCTCATGCACTTGCCCATTTGAGATGCTGTAATTGGACGCAGCTGTAAAGATTTATTTATGCCTTGAATTTCCTGGTGGGTTCCATCCTGCATTATGTAGTAAATGATATTTTCTTACAGTCTACTAACGTCTAGTGCTTCTCCAACCAGTCCATACCAAGTAGCACATCATATGAACCCAGAAGTAATATATTCAAATCAATATTTAGCTGTTGTTCACTAATTTGAGTGCATAGTTCGGTATTTTGGCATTAATTTTCCTCTTTGCTCCAGTGGCTAACTGTACCAGCCATGGTTTTTTGAATTTCTGACTTTGCAATTTACAAATTTCTACTACTTTGGGACTCACATAGCTTAAAATTTCACCTAGGTCTACCAAAATAGAAACATATTGAGATAGAAATTTACCTTCCAGTTCTATCATCGTCAGCTGGTAGTGCTCTTGCCGGTCTTCTAGTGTTGCATTAATTCTGGGTATGTTTCTGGCGACATCACCCAATATTGAGACCTCTTGTAAATTTTTAACTACCACACTACTACCTTGCTGTGGACAGTTTCTGTAGTAGTGTGCCTCACCACACCCTCAACATTGTAAAGGCGGCTTCTGGTTCTTTGTTTGTTCTGGTTTGCTGGAGGCTTCTGTGGGTTTATCCTCTGCAGGCCATCTTATTCTTTGATGGTTCCTTCCAAATTGTTTACTAACTGAGCTTCTGGCAACACCTTTGAAATTGCTGGTTCTGCTTCTTTTAAAACCAGAACTGCCCTTATGCTCTTTCTTTTCCTGCCAACTTTTACCTTGTTCACCTTTTGCTTTAGCTTGTTGGTAACACATTCTGGCTTTTCTGATTGCCTCATCCATAGTTTTAGGATTTACAAACTCAATACGTTCTTTCATATGAGTCGAAAAACTACTCAGGAACGCTGTACTTTAGCCTTTTCATCTCTTAAATAAGGAACATAACACAGTAAGGAAGTAAAATTAGTGATGTACTCATCCATCGTCATTTGTCCCAACTTCAAGTCATGGAGCTCTCTAGAATTTCCATTATAAAAGCGTTTTGTTAAGTATTTATCTCTAAAATACTATTGAAATGCATCCCAAGTTACATCTTGGTCATCTATACCGCAAACATTTTTCACTTCCTCCCACCACAATGTGGCTTTCTCCCTCAACTGATAAATAACCAATCTGGCTTTGAAATTACTACTGTACTCATACACTTGAAATTATTTATTCATGTTTATCAGCCATGCCTCAGCCACTTCCTCCTCTACTCCATCAAACGTAGGAGGCTTTATTTTTCTAAATTCACCCTGTAATTTTACTTTCTATCTTTTCACTTCTTTCTGATCTGATACATTATCTGACTCAAATTCATTGTAGTTTTTATTTCTGTTACTCCACTGAGACTGGCTTATTTCCATTCTGTCAGTGTCATGGTCTCTTGTCTGCTGCTCGTTTCCTTCTTGAAAGTCTCTATCGGTACTTGGCTTCTCATTCCTTTGATTCTATTTGTCGGAGAGACTTTTTAATATCCTCTCTTGTTCTTGCATCAAGCGTGCATTATCATTTCACACTCTCTCCATTTCCTCTTGTAACTTATGTACTATGTTTAAGAGGATGCTGGTTTGGTGTTGCTTCTCTTCCAACAACCTACTGGTTTGCTGGTGTTGATCCGCACTAAGTTGCATCCACATTTCTGGGTTCATTTCAGGTCAGGGTTGTGTTTCCCCGGCATTCGAAGGTGGCTGAAGTGTCGACACCTTCCTCATAATATTATGATAACTTCTTTCTCAACATGTGCATCAGTAATACACAAATTTAAATGTTAGTCGACCCATAGGGTTCCAATGTTACAATGTTACTCTGATACCACTTGTAACGTTCATTAATACATAATTATAAAAGAAAAATTACATGGAACAACTAACTAATCTAAATTTGATTACCATTCAATTTATAGACAGACTACTATAAGATAAATATATGGACACAGTTTCCAAACTGTACTTTAAAACAAATTTCATGACATATTTACGAATTTACACTTGAACAACATTTGACCTTATTGCAATTTCTTATGCCAGTTATCCAAATATATTTCCATGGTCTATATTTCGGACAACGTTTTTTGTTTAATTAAATAGTTGTCAGACTTTAATGTCGACCGTCAATGAACCTGTAGCACTTGAATATTACTCCTAACCACATGTACTAATTCCTTATAATTTGCATGATAAAATTTGAGGAAGGTAATGGCATTAAGTTTTCTGGTTGATGGGTTATTAATGTCACTGAGCTGTCAAGCTCTCGATCGAGGACAAATGGTGATACCTCCACCCATGTTTTGTCTTCTCAAGATCCAACGACAGAGGAGATTTAGGGTTTATGGAAAGACCTTCTCTCTCATAACCGCTCGGATTGAGTTCTCCGCTCATTTTTTGCCGTTCCTCTACTGGTTCTCTCTGCTCTGTGACAAAACATCAAGGTGCCGACAATGGAGGGTTACACAGTAAACCTCATCCACTAGGTGATTCAATACAAATCCCTTATCTTCTTACTTAACACTTTTCGACGATCTTGTTTCGGTGTTTCTTGCTGGAGGTCGTTTATTTCTTTTACCAGTTTTCTTGTTAGTATCACTTTTCTAGTTTCGTTTTAAGGGTTTTCTATTTAGTACCGTGTTATGTTTAACTGTTCACCATACAGGATTGCCAACTTGCTACTTCACTTCGAATTAAGGACCTTCATGCTACTCTACGCGAAAATTCCAGCTCTTTCCAAGGTAAACCCTGGATATCTCCTTGACTTTTTTCGCATTTTCTGTAATGTGCTCCAAGTTTCTTCAGATTATCTGATTTATGGTTCCATGTTAAACTTTGCAGATGGCTCTGCCGATTCATTTGCATTATTAGTACTAAGGTAAGATTTCGTAGAAGTTCAATATCAATTTCATTCTTTCCTTATTCTTCCAGTTTGGATTTGGGTTTACGCTAATCTCAATTCTTGTTTTCTTCTGCCTTTATAGGTAATTCTTACTAATGGAATGGTCACAACAATTCTTACAACAAGCTCAAATACAAACCTTCTAACCCATTTTCAGCCTTGCCAGGTATTCCTTACGTGAATTTCTTTGGTTCCCAGATATGATGAGTTCCGAGGATGAGAAGTGTTTTATATTTATTTTACAGCTCTTCATTAAAGAGTTCAACTTTGGGCTCGAAAGTTTTCTACAATAGACTAGCTTCTGGTGTCAATACCCTATATGGGTGAACCTGGCTATCCTTGTAAATAATTTGTATTAATATTTTTAGTTTCCATACCGCAAGTAATGATACAGTTTTTGTTTTGACTTGATGAACCAATTTTTCTCAACACATATTACTTGGGTTCTCCCTTAGGAATAGCTCGTTTACTACAAATATTATAGAGATAGTTCTCGATAATAACTGTGTCATTCATCATATATATATATATATATATATATATATATATATATATATATATATATATATATATATATATATATATATGTATGAAATTTGCTCTAGACTGTATTACTCTTTTGCATGATTAAGTCATCTTCTGGTATAACTTACTTATGTTGTTATTCCGTAATCTCGTCTGGAAAGTTGATAAGTTCTTGGAAGGATTGCACTTATGTATACCAAACCCTTTCATGGTTTTCCCAGGTCCTTGCATCTGATTTTACAATTTTAATATTTTAATTCAAGGTTTTTTAAATATCTTCAATTTTAATGAGATTACTATTAGTTGGGTTTGCTTTATCATCAATATACTGTGACACTAGAACTTGTATTATCTAGTATATTATAACCATTTTAATAGTAACTCTCTAAATAGATATTGGAATCATATCAGTGTAACAGTAACTCTCTATTTAGTTCTTTCTAAGAGAAGAACCCCTTCTTCCTCTGTTTTCTCTATATTCTGATAGTTAGGAAATATAGTATGAATTGTAATTCTTTGCTTAAGGTTTGAATTTAGTACTTTTGTTTCAAAGATTTTTTATATCGAAATTATTTCTCTGGATACTTTTGTACTCAACAACTTTCTACAGAATTTTTCTTTTGTTTTAATTTTAATTTTAAATTTTTTTACTTAAAAGAAACTAGTGAAAGATGGCTGGACCATTCTATCCGTGGTTTACTCTATGTACAATGGATGACTTACTCGAGGTCCTCTTCCTGAGGATTTTGAGTTAACGGTTCACTGTTTTCAACTAGTATTATCAAACTGTACAACATAACATTTATCCCTTTTACACACAAAAGAATTAAGCACTGTCTCATTTTAGAAAGAAAAATACTTAATTTACATACTTTCTTTTCATAGAAAATAATTCACTATTGCAGTACTTATCTGTCCTGCGAATTTCTTCTGACTGATGAAGTTCCTCCAAACCTCGAGAGAGGTAATCACAACCTCTTCTCTCCCCCGTGCTCCAAGTTTGAGCTTTACAGTTGATAGAAACTTCTGGAAGAGATCTCGGGACAATCCGGTCCAATCTCCAATTCCAGCAATATCAGAAGATTTTGGAGTATTCCACTGGTTAGCACCAGGCCAGGAATTCTTCTCCAGATTATTTTTTTCTCCAATTGCCCAATAGAACCCCCCTTCCTCACTGTGATAGCCCTTTACCCCTAGAGGTAGGGTAACTGTTTGAACTAATTCTGTTCAACCAACTCACAATCTTGAATTACTTTTTACCATCAATCCATTTCTCTTTTATGGAATTCACTTCCATAATTAATTTTATTAAATCTAAAAATAAATTTATGTTCATATCCTATCATTTGCAATATAAATATTTCCAATTGTCTTAATGTCTTAATAATGCATTTAATCACTAGTTAATATTAAACCAACTGTTACAATTGTACTCTTATAATATTGTGCATAAAATGATGGTTTTTAAGCAAATTGAAAGAAATTAAAATTTGATGTTTAATAATTTTTTTTTTAAATGTTGTACAATTGCAATATTATAAATTTGTATTTTTATTATTTTTTAATTTAATTTGTGTATATATTAAAATGATGTGTTTTATTTGTTTTTAAAAGAAAATAAATAATATATTTGATAAATAAAGAAATATTTTGTATATATATGATTGTACACTTATAATATTGTGTATAAAATGATGTATTTTAAGTCAATTGAAAGAGATTAAAATTTAATGTCTAATAATATATTTTTTTCAAATGTTGTACAATTGAAATACTATAAATTTGTATTTTTATTATTTTTTAATTTAGTTTGTGTATATATTAAAATGATGAGTTTTATTTATTCTTAAAGACAAATAAATAATATATTTGATAAATGTGTTTATTTTATTTTTTTGATATGAATTGCTTAAAATATTATGACTTAAAAATGTCTATTTTATAATAAAGGTGAACATGTATGTATGTTGTTTTTAACTTTGCATTTTAAAATTGTAGTTTTACGTTAAGGGGCTAGCCCTTCCCCGTATAGTTTAAGCCGGCCTCCTCCATTCGATTTGCTACGTCACCCCGCTTTTTTAGGGTAATGCCCGCTTTGGCGTAATCCGATCGGCCCACAGGGCTTTCTTCAGTAGGTTGTGCTAGTTACGAGGTCGAGGAGAGGTAGCGTTAAGCGGGCTCGCCCGACCCAAGGTGCAAGGCAATTGAAAAGCCATCCAGCCTGTCATAGATAAACGTTAAGAAGAGGAGGCATGTTTCAGTAAGAAAACAATCCATTTCATTGTCCCTATATGTTTTATTGGACCCAACGAAAGGGACTTACCTGTATCAAGTAACCTCTTGCTTCATTAGTAGTCTTACATTTATATCGATGGAATAGGGTGTGATATGTGGAGTTGATTGGGCTGTGAGTTGGGACTGAGGATTACGAAGCTGGGAATGCTGGAAGTATAAAAAATAAGCTTTACATTTTTAAATTGTACATTTACATTTTTTCATATAATACCATCTTTATAGTAACAATTAAAATATTAAAAATAAATTTTACATTTTAAAATTGTACATTTACATTTCTTCTTATAATACCATCTTTATAGTAACACTTAAAATATTAAAAATAAATTTTACATTTTAAAATTTTACATTTACATCTTTTCATATAATACCATTTTTATAACCATAATTAAAGTATTATAAATAAATCTATAAATTTTTAAAGACTATTTTCATATATCATCACATACACATTTTATTTCAGGGACCTTGCCACTTCTCACACCTTTAAAAAATAGTATGCCAAAGTATGAGACTCTTATTTAAGAATATTTTACTATTCTCAGAGAGTTTTAACATTATTTATAATTATGTACTTTTCCAAATGATAATTTTATAATTTAAAGTAAAATTTAAAAATTTATAAAGTGAAATTTAAAAATGATGACTAATTTAATGGATTTATTTAAGTGTTATACTAATGATTTCACACCTATAATTTTAAATATAGAAATAGGAATAGTTTCTTTAGTAAATATAAGAATAATTTTATTTTAAATTTGTGTTTAAAAAAATAAAAAAATCAACTTTATATTTCACATTTTAAACTTTATATTCATTACATTTTTTTTTCTTCATATTCATAAGGCTTTCACATGGTATCCTTTATACCAACCACAACTGAGATTTATAATATTATTATTCAATAAAAATTAATAATTGAAAATTTAATAATTTACAAAATTTTAAAATTTTAAATTTATTTATATTGTGTTGTGTGATGTATTGGAGTAATGTGATCTCTCTCTGTATATATGATTGTAATTTTATAACATTGTGCACAATATGATGCATTTTAAGTTAATTGAAAGAAATTCTTATAACAATATGATGATATTTAATAAAATTTTGTTTTTTAAAATTTTATAGAATTGTAATATTATAAAAGAAATTCTTATAACAATATGATGCATTTTAAGTAAATTGAAAGAGACTAAAATTTAATGTTTAATAAAATTTTATTTTTTAAAACTTTATACAATTGCAATATTATAAATTTGTATTTTTATTATTTATTAATTATATTTATTATTATGATAAATTTCATATTATCTTTTTTTTATACCAATTATTCTTTATGTTATATTCTTTTAATACCAATTACTCTTTATATTATAAAGTATGATTTTTAGCCTATTCTATATCTTTCACATAATACCATTCCTACAAAACATAATTAAGTTGATAAACATGCACTTATGTTGTTCCTTCTCATTAACATTTAAACATAGTAGAAACTATGTTGGCAGAGTTTATTATTTTTTAAGTAAATTAATAATTATTATTTTTAATTAAATTAATAATTTTAATTTTAAAGTTATGAAAATAATAAATTTATAGTAAAAATGATTTTTTTGGGGAGAATTTGTTATTTTTTAATTAAATTAATAATTTTATTAATAATTTTAATTTTAGAGTTTTACAAATAGTAAAATTATATTAAAAGTGATTTAAAAATCATTTTTGATTGAAGTGATGTAGTTGAGTAATTTTTTGTTTTGTTTTGTAAATTAAATGGGTCTATTCACATTCATTATGAAAACATAGATTACATCATAGGCCTGTGAGGCGAAAACGCTGATAAGCGAGAAGATGTTGAAGTTCAGTTGACTGACGCACTAGAGTCTCACCCTCTGGGAAAGGAAATACAGGGAGAGGCACATAGGGGAGAAAATTGCTAATAAAACCATGAAAAGATAATACATTGCAGATCTGGAAAAAAGGCTTGAAGGCCTTGAACACATGTAGTCGAACATAGAGTCAAAAAGAGGGCATACCCAATAAGCAAGAGAATTAGAGGCCTGGAGAATACTGCGCCACTGCGTCTTCATTCAAGGAATCATCCACACTGATGGGCCTGTCTGGAGTCCCCTCGACAGAGCAGAAGATCTGGCATTGATGAGTTGAGGGACCAACACCCTGGCAATCTAGCCTGGAGGGGCGCTGAGCAGTGGGGACATCTTGTTCGACCTTGGGGCTCTGATGGAGGTGCGAAGCTCAAAGAATTTTCAAAATGGCATAGTGAGGGGATCTTATATCAATGAAGCACATACGGTGCACTTCTCTCACATACATGACAAATTTCTCCGTCAAGGAGTCAATTTTCCATTCCAACGCTTTGTTGCTGTCATTTTGTTCTTGGAGGGCGATGACCAAAAGAGTCTTACTATGCCAATGCAAATCAATGGCCCTAATGTACAGGTTCTCCTGAGGTCTAGTTTGACCAGGATCCGGGATCCAGATGCGCGAAGCATCAATCGCCTCCGAAGGTGTTTCTCTGCAGAGGATGTGGGCTGTGTTCTCTAGGTTGGCGATATGCTTCTACATATCCTGGCTAGTGGTGGTGGCCACATAGGTGTTGGAAAAGTTTCTGGCCACAGTCTCAGCACGAGTAACAGGAGGGCGAGAAGGGTTACACTAGTGAGCGCGGCAGCCACGGCGGGCAGGGGGAGGAGGGCGGGATCGACGGGGGGCTATGGAGTGGGAAAGGAGGAGTAGTGGAGGGGGAGACGTGGGGATGAGGGGGGAAATAGCGATGGAATAACTTCTAGGGAAGCCGAGTGAAAACAGGCTTAACAAGATGAGCATACAAGAATGAGGAATGAACGAGGAGGAAGGAGATGATAAAGGCAGGTGAGGGGTGAGGTTGCCTGGGTGAGCCTCTGAGAAGTGTGCCAAACGGGCTGTCCATACCATGCGAGAAATTAATGCAGAGATTGGGTGCATACTGCTGAGAGCAAGTCACTGGTGTACCGCAAGAGGGATCAATCATGGGAAGGGTGGCGAGTGGGGGGTTCATGATTATAGAATTGATTGGGAGGGGGGATCGAGGTAGAGGCCGGATCGGCCTGCTGCGAGTCTAGGACGTTGATGCGGAGGCATTCAGTTTTGACAGATGGCATCGCTATGGAATCCCAATCTGTTGAAGTGAGTCTGTTGGAGTCACTAACGCCGGTGTTTGCCAGGAAGTCCGCGAGCTTGTTGGCATTTCGCCTAACTGCCAAGAAGGATATGCCTCTGGCGTTGTCTATACTATGCTTAATTTTTTGCAGTATTTTGTTTATACGCCAACAGTTGGAGACTTGATGAATGCTGCATCCTTGTATTTTCTTGTAGTCTTGGGTAGCGACAGTAGAATCTCCTTCTACCAGGAGGGGCCAGAAGTTGGGATGTCCAGCGATGTCGAGCCCGTGAGCCAGAGCCTGGAGTTCAACGACGTTGTTGGTGGTATATCCAATGTTCCCATAGTAGATCCATAGAATTGTGCCTTCGTGGTTGCGGAAGATGCCTCCAAAGCCCGCATTGCCATGATTATCCTTAGAAGCTCCGTCATAGTTGAGTTTAATAATGTTGGGATCGAGAGGGTGCCATACTGGCTCTACAAGGAGGAAAGAGAGGCAGAGGGGTAAGAGGGATGGAAGAGGGGAGAGAGGTTAAGAAGGGAGAGAATATGACAATCCTCCCTGTTGGGCAGGGAGGAGGGGTCCTGGACTTTGGCTATGGAGACAAATTCATGCAAGTTCTGCTTGATGGTGTGTAGAATCTATTCTTCTTTGTTTGCCAAGTTTTTGAAGATATGCGAATTCCTTTCTTTCCAGAGAGCCCAACATATGATGCCAAGAAGGAGGTTCCAGGCCAGGTTGATGAGGGGTTGGGAAGAGAAGGAGGTATGCTAGAGGTTGAGGGAGATGAGGATGGAGGGGGGATCACGATCAAAGGCTTTGAAGACAAAGGAGAGCCAGTTCCAAATGTTGGATGCAAATTGGTATTTGTTGAGGAGGTGATTGGCTGTTTTGGGGTTGGTTTTGCAAAGAGTGCAGATTGACAGACCTATGAAGCCTTTTTTTGGAGATTGTCCCAGGTCAAAAAAATTTGGTGCAGGAGAAGCTAGAGGAAAAGAGAATTTTTAGGCCTGTGATTACGATTCCAGAGCCTTTTCAATTTTTTGTCCAAGGGGATGGGGTTGGGGTCAGAGAGGATACTATAAGCCTCTTTGATATTGAAGTTTCCTGCTGCTTTTGAAACCCATATGAGTTTATTCAGCTCCACATAATTTTGAATATGTCTTTTGTGAAGCTCATATGTGAGGATAGTGTAGGTATGGTGGTTGTTATGCAGAACCGCTTCATTGGGGTCAAGATACACTCACCAATCCATGTTGTCCTCGATTTTCCAGAAGTCTTTGAATACCATTTTGTTAAGCCTATCCATGTGCAATATGATGGGGAGGAATTTGTCCATGTTAAGCTTAGGGCGTTGTTCCCAAGCATCATCCCAGAACAATGCATTCTCCCCGTTGAATGAGAGTTCTGTTGTCCCAAGCCTGGTTCCAGATTGGTGAACTTTTGAGATTGCCTGAGAGTCTGATTAGGGAGTTTGGGTGATGATTTGGAGCATATTTGGCTTTCTAGAGCTTGGCTCAGGAGGTGGTAGGATTGGTGATCCAATGCCACCAGGTTTTTTCTCCTAAGACTTTCCCAAGAAGGTCCGGATCTCTGAGACTAAGACCTCTAGCTTTTTTGGGCTTGTAGAGTTTGCTCCATGCAACTAGCACCCATTTTCCATTTTTCGCCTTGCCCTTCCATAGGAAATCTCTTTGGATAGCTTTGATATGGTTAGAGATAGATTTGGGGGCAGCAATGGCCGAATATTGGTATTGAGACATGGCTTGAAGAATGGAGCAAACAATGACTAGTTTGACTGGGAGGTTTAGAGATCGGAAGGTCCAGTTGGAGATCATTTTTTTAAGTTTAGTGACTAGGGATTCCCAGTTACCTTTGGCTAGGGGCTTATCAGTTAGGGAACTCCCAAATACTTTGAGGGGAAGGAACTGAGCTGGAAGCCAAGAATACGAGCAATGTTAATTTGAATTGTATTGGAGGTTTTGAGGAAAAAGGGCTTGGACTTGGATTTGTTAATAGAGGAGCTAGAGGCTTGAGAAAAATAATTTAGAATGGATCAGAAGGCAAGGGCTTCTTTGACAGAGTGCCCATGAGGAGTGTAACATCCACAAATTGCTGATGGGTGGTAATGGGGTTGGGGGGTAGAGAATAAGACTACTTACATGGCCATTGGTGCATGCAACTGTTATGGAACGACCTAGACCTTCTGCCATAATAACAAAGAGGAAGGGAAAAAGAGGGTCACCCTACCTGATTCCGCGAGAGGGGTTGATGATGGCTGAGGGAGAACCATTGAGGAGGATGGAGAAGAAAGCCCCCATTACTAAGGCAATAATCCAATTGATGTTGTCTTTGCTGAAACCAAAGGCGTCCAACATTTTCCTTATGTAGTTTCAGTTAATATTTTCGAAAGCTTTGGACATATCTAGCTAGATAAGCGTGAGATAAGCATACTCGGTTTGCGCTGATCCTTGAGGGAGTGGATGAATTCCTGAGAGAGAATGATGTTGTCTAGAATTTTCCAACCCTTGATGTATCCAGTTTGGTGGGGTGAGATGAGAAATGGTAGGATATTTTTGATGCGGTTGGCTAGGACTTTAGAAATGATCTTGTAGATAACATTGTAGAGGGAAATAGGTCTAAACTAGTCGAGGGAGTATGCTTTGTTAGATTTGTGGATGAGGGTGAGAAAGGTGGCATTGAAGGATTTGAGGATAGATATTTTGAGACTAGATTCTTCAATGAGGTCATAGACTTCATCTTTAATCAAGGACCATCAGGCTTTGTAGAAATCTATAGTGAATCCATCTGGTCTAGGGGCTTTTTCATTGGGCATGGAATGTAATGCCTCCTCTACTTCAACCATTATTATATTTTTTAGCAACATCTCATTATGCTCTTTGGTTAAGATTGTTGGGACATTCCTTGTGATTTTCCTTATATCTTCCTCATTATCATTGTTGGTCTCCTTGAGGATGGCCCAAAAGTACTGGTTGAGCTCAGTTTCAATCTCATCGTGAGTGCGTAGGATAAGACCCTGCTGATTTTTGAGACTTAAGATTCTGTTGAATTTTCTGTGTTGGATCATTGAACTGTGGACGAAAGCGGTGTTCTTTTCTCCATCTTTGAGCCCGCTGATTCTGGATTTTTGTCTCCAAAGAGTTTATTCCTAGGTTGCTCTGTCGTCCCAATTTTTTTGAAGCTTGATTTCCTCCTGCTTGTTTTTCTCTGACATTCCATGATTGATGATATTCTGTCGGAGGGCTTTCATTTCTATCTCAATTAGCTTTCTTTCAGCTATTATGTCTCCAATTTTTTTTTTGTTCCAGGCTTTGAGTTCCAGTTTGATGAGCTTTAGCCTTTGTTGGAAGTTATACATTTTGTTTCCCTGTGAGGGAAGGGGAATAGACCACCACTCCTTCATTTTTTCTTGAAATTCTAGATGGGTAATCCAGAAAGCTTCAAACCTGAATGGAGAGTTTTTAGGTCTTTCAGAGAGCTTGATGTTGAGAACTATGGGCCAGTGATTCGAGCCAGCTTGAGGGGCTATACTTGTTTCCGTTTCCAGGGACCGTAGGAAGAGGTCCTCAGAGAAGAGAAAGTGATCCAACCTTGAGGCGATCTATCTGTCCCCTCCTCTTTTGTTGTTCCAAGTATAGGTGCCATTTTTGGTGGGAGTGTCTATGAGACCTAAGTCATCAATCATGGCTTGAAAGGCCGTAGAGTCAGTGTCTAGTCTTCTGAGGCCTCCGCGCTTTATTCTATACATATTTGCTACTGTTATGATCAATGGAAAGGCTCCATATTGGTCTCATATTTTGATGTGATGTTTTACACTGCTATTTCAAGCATTTTGTTCTATATTCCTGATTTTCCCATTTGGGAATATTACATGCAAACATAACACAAAAATATAGGAAAACAATATAATATTTGTATTAAAAAATATATGAGAGACTTTACAACCATAAATAGTAACTAACTTTGGAGATTTCTCCCCAAGTTGAATTTCCCTTCGTTGTCATGCAACACACCTCAAAATCAACTCTAACACATGAAATCCCCAACTATGAAACTAAGGGGGTGGCTAAAGGAGCTGAGATGCTTCTTCAGGCTGATGAGCCAGGCCACACACTCTGAAGTAGAGTGGGGCACGTAGACATCAGTGATGCATATTTTGTCTTTAGTGCCATAAATTTGGAGGATAGTGGTGAGGGCATGTTTGGAAGCAAGAGATTCACATAGGTGAAACCTGGAGTCCTTACAAAAGGTTGCGAGTCCTCCTGTAGTGCCAGAGGCCAAATTGGCTAGATGGTTGTAGTGATTTCTGAAGCAAGAATTTTGAATGGAGTCCATATCATTTAAGTTTCTTTTTGTTTCTTGAAGAATTATAATGTCAGGCTTGTCTGAAGCTATTTTAGATTTCAAGATCCTTTTCTTACTGAGACTGTTTAGTCCTCTCATATTCCAGGATGTGCAAATCATGGTAACAATTTAGGGGAGAGAGAGATATCCTGGGACTGTTTAGTCCTCTTATATTCTAGGATGTGCAAATCATGGTAACAATCTAGGGGGAGAGAGAGATATCCCTTACCTTTCCTTCATTGACGAGGTGGATTCTGAGCTCTTGAAGGAATTGATTATTGGTTTTCCTGCCTCTTTTTTGAGTCTGCCCTTTGGTGATGTTTTGGCTAGCTTTGAGGTTTTCCATGATTCCTCCTGCTGGGTTTTTACCCTTGTTTTGTTGCTCGCGTTGCCTTTGCAAAATTTGTTGTAGAATGTAAGCCCCCTCAATTTTTTGTATATGTTATATGGGAACTCCTTCTATACCTTTTTCATTCCAATATTTTGTTATTTTTTTCAAGTCCATCCCCATGAGGACTTGCTGAATCGCTCTTTCCTCTGGTGTTGGTATGTCCTTAATACTTTCCATGTCTGTATCATCTTGAGGTGTGTTGCCATCGTGTGTAAGAGTGATTGTTGTATCCATTTCTATGATATTTTTGTCCATAGGTGTTTCCTGCTTGGTATTTGTTTTTGTTTCCTTACTGTGTTGGCCTACTTCCTATTGAAGTGTGGAAAGGAGTTAAAACTTATTTTGCTGGGTAAAATTTGGGGGATCTTTCCTGGTGTTCGTTATTTTGCCTTACTTGTGTTGGCTTCCTGCTTTGGTGAAGCCTTTTTCATCCTTTTTACCTGTTGGATCTTCTTTTGCAGGGATTTTGTTTTGTGGGCAGTCTCGAAAGAGATGACCGTGCTCATGACATTTCCTGCAGTGGAAGGGGATGTGCTCATAATCTACACTTTGGGTCCATATTTTGTCCCTGAAATTTAGTCTGATGGCTTTTGGTAAGGCTCTTGAGATGTCGATGTAGGTGCAGATGCGGGCGTAGGAGATATAGTGTGTCCATTTTTTGTGCCTTCAGACATCTTTATGTGTTCTCCAAGTTCATCCCCAATGGCATTTAGGATTGAGGGTACCCAGTAGTTAGTGGGAAGAGAGTACAGCCCAATCCAGACTGGAACCCTAGTGAAGTCTTCTTTGTCCGGTGTGAAATTTTTCTTCCAATATCTCATGTATAAGCCTGCTAAGTTGAGAAAGTAAGGGCCACCTTCGAATATCCCATATCTGTCTTCTAGGAGAACAAAGACTATTGTGAAGAAGCCTTTAGAGCCTAACTGGAGTTTGATTCCTCCTCTTGGACTCCATTTGGTGTGGATCCATCCTTTCAAAGCTCTCTTTGTGGGACAGATGCCCATGAATTTACAGATTATCATGTGCTCTTGCATGTATTCTCTATATACGGCTACATCTGGATCCTGAATGATTATTTCGGGGATTTTTGCTGCCTTGGGGTTGCACGCATTCTTCCTTTTGGCTCCTTCCTTAGCATTCGTTTTCGTCTCTGGCCCTGTACCTTTAGAAAGGAGAGGGTTTTGGTTCACTGAGTCAGTGGCCGTGGAGGAATTGGTGGTCGTTGCTGTGTTTAGTGGAGGACCAGGAGTAGCTTGATCAAGCTCGTGCATAGGGGGGTTGGGCCACATCTCAAGGTCTGAGCGAGGGGAAGCAGATATGTCAGTAAGGAATGTGAAAAAAGAGATGATGGGCTTGTGAGAGGTCCCTGAATATAGGTCTCTGAAGGATGGAGCCTGCGGGCCTCTATCCGGCTCCATAGAGGGAGCCTGCAAAGAGATCTGGTAGGTATGCGATGGCAGGGCCTACAATAGCCAGAGGCTGGGGATGCAGAGCAACAGGTTGCTCAGGGCATCAGCTAGGGTTTCCCATGATATTTGATTTGATCATGCTTTTATACATGCTTTGGACCTACATTTACCTGCCTGTACCATGCAATGGATTCCTGCACCATTTTATGTCTTCCTGCACTTTGAAGGATTCCTGGAATAAACTCATGTTCGTGCACTAGAATCAAGGGATGTGTATAATTCTTGTTTCAGTGTTACACCAATATTTCAAAGGGAGTGCTCTAGAATTTAATGCCAGAAACTACATCTACCATTACACTTACAAGAATGTTTAGTAGTTGAGTAATTTTAAAAAATTGAAGATATAAATTTATATTTAAAATTATAATTTGAAATTTAAAATTATATTATTTAACAAAAATTTAACATTTAAAATTTCAATATTTTATTTTATTTTATTCAAGTTTTTTTAATTTTGTTTTTAATATTTAGAGGAATTTACACCTTTGTTGGTCTTGTGCTAGGGTGATGTGTGTTTGATTGCAATATTAGTATAATCTTTACACGTGTGTTGGTCTTTTGTGCTAGGGTGATGTGTGTTTGATTGCAATTGTTATCACTTAATTTTTTTTTTTCAAACATGGCATGTCAACTCTATTTTGATCATGATCTAAATATTTTTGAAAGTCATTTTAGCATGGTTAATGGTATGTCATAGTTTTATAGGTTTAGTGTTCACCATCAAAATTCAAATAAGGTCTTTTTAGGTCCATTCCATAGTTAAAAAGCTCACATTTTTCATTTAAGGGTCATCTAAGTAAGTTTTGGGTCGATTTTCTGCAATTAGCCACAAATCCACAGTTTCGTAGCGCCATTAGTTCAAAAATTGAGTTTTGCACTACGAAAGCGCTGCTACTTTCGTAGTGCAAAGTGCAAAAATTACACTATGAGCGCTACGAAAGCACGATTTCTTAGCTTTTGTGTCAAATAAGCTGGAATTTGTCAGTTTCAGTTGGGGAATGACATGATAGGACTATGGTGAGTCAGTTAGTTACCAAATTCGATGTACTTACTTGTCCTTCAGTCATCATAGTCATGATAGGATATCAATTAAACGTCATTTGGTCATGAGGTGACATCTCTAACTCGAATTTTTTGCCTAATTGAGTCATCTATGTTTCATTTACCTTCACAGATGTTCTCCAAGCTCTGAAGCAGTAAGGATAAGCTTGTGGTTGTTCTTTCAAAGACAACTTACACCATTATCAAGCGAGGTTGTTCATCAAATGAAGAGAGGTTGTTCATCAAATCAAGAGAGGCTGTTTTACAGGTTTCAGAGAAGCTAACAAGTTTTCTTTACAAGAAACATGGTAGAGGAGAAGAAGGTCCACAGAGGGGGACATTGTCTAAGATACGAGCATGAGAATGTAAATGCTATTATGGAGGATAAAATGGTAATGGAGGCTTTTAGTAAAGCTGGCTGTCTCAAATTTTGTGAAAAGCTGCAAGGTTGCCACACTCAGGTGTCCAAAGAGTTTGCTCTACATTTCAGTGGAACCACTACGAAAGTTGGAATGATAAATATGCCAGTGACACATGAGATCATAGCTGCTGTGACAGAGATACCAAGGAGACAAAAATATTGGTTTAAAGGTTTTAGGCTTGACATGGAGCCATGTAAGGAGTTTATGAAACTTGAATTTGTAGACATGGACTTGAACAATGCAATACCCAGGAGCTGTATCAAGGATAACTATGCAAAGCTGCTATTCAACATCCAAAGATATTTCACATGTGAAGGCAAGTACCATAAAGTCTACACTTATTATTTTAAAATATTGTTGCATTTCACAGAATGATATCATTATATTTACCATTTTACTTGCATAGAAGACTTGCCAAAATGGCTGACAAAGTCCAAGCTAAATCTGATGGCTGTGAAACATCTTTGCTTCATCACGGTTTGATTAAGTTACTAGTTTTAAATGAGCTTAAGAAAATAATTAGAGATTGGTATTCCTTTTTATTTATGAGTGGATTTGAAATGGAAGCCCTAACCCCAACTAGAAACCCTAAGATAAGGGGAAATCCTTCTCCACCAGTAGCGGAATCCAGTCAGTCAGTGGTTACCAAAGCAAAGAGATTTGTGAAGTTGAAACTAAGGAAACAAATTGAAGATAGAACTGAGAAAGCATCAGTGCTTGTTGCAAAAACTCCATCACTTGCAAAAAAGAAAGTAGAAAGGGTCAAAGAAACAAAACAAAAACAGGTGGCCAGTAAGCAGGAGAGCTAGAGAAAGACAAGAAGTTAAGTATCAACATCAAAGGGAAAAGCAGGGGTTTCAGTCACAGAGGACAACCCAGTAATGAAAGGCAACTTGGATGATATACTGCATGCAATTGATATAGAAGAATCACCCATTGTGTAGGCAGATTTCATTGAAGTTAATGAACCGAAATAGAGAAAAATGAAATCAGCGAAGAAATTGGAATTTGAAGGTGAGAATGCAGCTTTTGTTTTTCAAGCTAGGAAACCTTTAACCAGGCATGAAAAGAAACTTCAAGAAGACAATAAATATATCCAAGTAACCATTGAAGCAACCAAAGTCCCTGAAGAGGTGGTTGATCTCTCATCACCTATAGTGGAGCATGCAACCAACTATATTGAGAAGGGAAAGGAACACATGTTAGAGTGTCAAATGATGGAAGAAAGGTTGAAGCTAGAAAATCAAGAGATGTAAATGATGAGAAAGAGGGAAATAAAACACAACATTGAAAAGACATAATTCAAGAGGATGAAGGCTGTTTGGGAAGGTCAAACAGTTGCTAGGTTAGAGATCCCAAGCAGTGCACAACAATTCTTTACATGGACAGTTCGTGCCATTAAAGAAGCAAAATTTGTTAGAGTGATCAACACCCATTTAAGAGCCAGTAATATAAATATAAGAGGCCAAGTGGAATATTTGAAGCTACAATTAAAACAATATCAAGATGAACTAAAAAGCAGAGGTACAAAATGACAAATTCAAAGCAAAATCAAAATGGAAAAATGAGGATTAAATTTTGTAAAGGTTATGTTTTTAGTTCATATAGCTGATGGTTTTGATGAGACAAGTGATTTTCTAAATTTCTAGCATATTTTTGTTTCAAGTTTTGAAGAAAAACTGGAAAAAACTGCTTACACAACAGTTTCGTAGCGCCTGTAGTGCAAAAGGGGTGAAATGTGCTACGAAACTGTTGTAGCATCTTTTTCACCCTTTTCCTTATCAAATTTTGGAGGGAAAATCATGCATTTTGACTTGAAATTTCTAAGGAAGCTATGTCAAGTGATTATCAAAGCAACCCTGAAGGAAAGGAAGCTAACTTTTGAAGGAAAATGGGTAAAAAGACTGCGCTACTAAAAGCGCTACGAAACTGTGTTGCTTTTGTAGCGCAAGTCTATTTTCACTGTTTTGAGAAGTTTGAAGTGGTTTTACACAACTGGCATGAAGGGATGACTTGGGACATATGTCAATAATTTTCCTAACATCAATTAGCTTCGAAGTTATGGGTTAGAAGTGGTCAGAACATCTCAAGAAACTAAAATAATCCTAAGCCTAAAAACAGGAAGCAATTTCCTAAATTGCAGGAAATGAACATCATCAGCATCATGGTCATAACAGGTTGGAGCTCATCATCATGATTCGAATTAATGGAAATATTGGTGGAAAATGATGTAATTAATTTTAGATAAATCTGTTTTGAGTGGAATCAAAAGAGTTCTAATTCTAATTGTAATAGGACTCTATATCAGTTTTACAACTGTGTTTGTAATAAATACCATGTTTCATGGTTAGTATAGCTGTCAAAGCATAGGAATTCAATGTATCTAGTTGTGGCTAAGTTTATATTTTGATGTAAATGGTCTATAAAATATTAAGGAGTCAAAATAGAAAGGGTTGGACATTTGTTAGCAAAATGACTCTGTTTTATGTAAGTGACTGTTTTCAACCTAATACATAATTTCTACTTAGACAACTCAAGATTCATAAGGAGTTCTTGTATGTTCTTGTTCTGATGGCATCTTTTCAATATTCTTTTGTAGTGGTGTTTGCTTATGTTACTCAGAATTCATCAATGATGCTCTGACTTCCTTCATAAACAAACTGACTGTGTGTTTCACCGTTCTACATGTTTCTTCCTTGACTTGAACTCTGATATGCCTTGACTTCCATGCTATGTAGATTATTTTGGTTTTGCTGAAGCCATAATGACTCCATAAGCCCAATGTATACTTGCTAATGTGATTTACAACCAGTTTATATCATTTATCTGTTTTTATCCCATATAGAGTTAGCCATCTACATATTTATCAAAAATCATAAACCCTTGAGAGAGCCCTCTCAGGTTGAGGAGGCTAAGCCTTAGCCAAAATATTGGTTTGAAAAAGTTACATGAGATTAGCTTGATTGGCAGCCTATCAGGTCTAATTTTGTGATAACATTTTGGTGCGTCTGCTGGGAGTCTGAAGATTATACTTTCTCGAGATTTTGAAGCTGAATTTCTGATGGTAGCATGAGCTCAAAAATCTTTTCGAGGCTGCATCTACCTTGGTGACTCCATTTAAATTTTATATGTTCAAAGGTGGCTTCAAGAAGGAGATACACAAGGAGTAATCCTGACCTAGATCCACCTACCATCGTGGACAATCCAAACACCATTTCAAGAGGTAGTCAAGGCATTTGTGAAATATCAGGTACTCCATCTCATTCGAAATCCTTGTCCTCTGAAATATCAAGAAGTCCTGAAGACAAAAGAGTTGATGATAAAATTCATGAGGTTTTGTTTAGATCAGAAAATTAAAAGGAGCTAATTGAAATTATCTTAGACTTACATAAGAGAGGAATTGACACCTCAACTCTAGTAACACAAGAAGAAAAAGAGGAATTTTGGAAAGCTGTCACTTCAGAGTCATTGTTGGAAAGAGAGTCTCTAGACGAATTAAAGGAGCTTGATCCTTTCGAAATATTGTTGAAAAGTAAAGCTAGTTTACCTCTTCCCAACTAGAGTTCAATTGTTAGTGTCCTACAAAGACCAAGCAATCCTCCTCATAGAAGTTTATCATCTACTGTTTCTACCTTTCCTAAAATTACCACAGTACCTCTGACCATGGCTGGAAATCCACCTGCTGCACTTGCTATATACGCCCCTCTTGTCCTTCCTGCTGTCTTGCATGAACTCCCTAGTAAATATGCTGCTAGAATTAAAACATGGGGAAGTGATGAAGACATTATAGCAGAGGATCATGTAGATCAATTGAATGACTTTATAGATAAGGAGGAGGTTGATCATGAAGATGTTAAATTGATATTTTTCGCTCAGAGTTTTACTGGTGAGGTTAGACAATGGTATAAAGATCTTGCCCTCGGAAGTATTCATAATTGGAATGAATTTGAAGATGTTTTCCTAAGAAAATGGGGAAATAGAACTAATCCAGTACAAGCCCTTACTGAATATAGTACTTTGAAAAGAGTTGTTGATGAAACTGTCCAAAATTTTTCAAAAAGGTTTAATAAAGTGTTAGATTCTATTCTTGCTCATTTGAAACCACTAGAAGCTTTAGCTCAAATGAGGTATGCTAAAGCTTTTGATTATGAGTTTTCCATACTGCTGAGAGAAAGAGAATCTCCTACACTTTTTGAAATGAAAAATGATGCTGTGAAAGTGGAGGTTAATTTGATAGCAACTAAAAAGTCAAAAATGGGTAAGGGTAAGTTGAAAGAAGAAGAGAAACCTTCATCCTCTACCTCTCAAGAAAAACTGGATTCAATGATGAAAACAATGGAAAAATTGATGGATAGATTAGCCCTTGGCAATACCTCTGCTCCTCCTGCACAACATGAACCTCAATTTAGAAATCCTTAGTTCAGGATACCTCAGAATCAACAAAGACCAAGGGAGAATAGAAATCAGTAGCCTGATCCTCCAGTGAGACCTCCTTTTCAACAAAATTTGGTTGATGAAGAAGATGGCCCTGAAGTTCCTAAGGAGTCTATTCATTGTTTTTATGAAGAAATGTCAGGAATTTTCTTAACTAAGGAAGAATATGATCAATCAGATCAAAGAAATCATGAATAAGAAACATCATACTATCTAAAGGGGTATCAACATGCTATTTTTGAGATGCGAAAACAATATAATCTCAGAAATAGGAATGTACCTATCATTGCAAACAAGACACAACCTAAGAAGGATGCACCTAAGGTTGTTGATGGCAAGAAGGAAGCTCCTAAGGTCGTTGAATGTAAGAAAGATGCATCAATTGTCCCTCCTACCAAATAAACTGAAAAAACTATTTCTGTTTTCAATCTTGAGAATGAAATTTCTAAGATAAAAATATCAGTCCCTTTTGGTGAGATTCTCAAGGTAGATGAATATAGAAGCAAGATTGTTAAAATGATAAACTCACAACCAGGAGCTTCTGATATCTTGAATGTATTAGAAGATAATCCGACCATATATTTGGGTCCAAGACTAGAAGATGGACAGAATGAGGAAGTCCCTCCTTTTTATATGAGCCTTAGTATTCATGACATGAAATTGCACAGTGCTATGTTGGATTCAGGGGCCTCTCACAATCTTATGCCCAAAGTAATCATTGAAAGAATGGAGTTAGAAATAAATAGGCCATATAAATATTTGTTTTCTTTTGATTCAAAAAGAGTTCAATGCATTGGTTTAATCAAGGATGTTGTTGTTGGTCTGACGCAAGTCCCTTCTAAGACTATAGTCATGGAAATTTTAGTGGCAGACATTCCATTGAAGTTGGGTATGCTGTTTTCAAGGTCATGGGCAGCAAAAATTAAAGGTAAATGCAGATGAATCTTACTTATGCTACCATTCCAGTCTTTGGGGAGCAAAGAAGATTGTATCGAGAGACAAGGATGGCCTACATGGTGAGTAGCAAAGATAAACCCCAAAAATTTCCAATTTATGCTCTTGATACTGAACTTCATTCTGCTATTATTTTCAATGAATTGACTAATGAAGCGGAAGAAGAAAGGAAAGTAGAAAATCAAAGTTTTGAAATTCAGCAGTCTGAAAATCAGCAAACAGAAGGTCAACAAGTTAGCAATAAAGAGGAATAAGGTTGGTGGTGATTGTATTTTGATGGATCAGCAGGTAGAGAAGGAGCAGGAGCAGGGATTTGGATTAGAAATCCAAGTGATGAGAGTAATTTATTTTCCTATAAACTGAACTTTGATTGCACGAACAACATGGCTGAATATGAATCCTTGATTTTGGGTCTATAAGTGTTGAAAATAATGCATGCTCAAAACATTTCTATTTTTGGAGATTTAGAATTAGTCATAAAATAGATTGAGGGTGTTTATCAAACCAAGGACATAAGGATGAAATCATATAGGAATTTGGTTTTGGACATGTTAGAAAACTTTCAAGCTTATTCATTCATAGTCAAAACTAGAGAACAAAACTCCCTTGTTGACTCTCTTGCTGTCTCTGCAAGTATTTTTATTATTCCTATGCACTCCACAGAAAAGTATGAAGTAGAGGTCCACCATAGGCCAGCCATCCCTGATAATATTACTCATTGGCAAGTTTTTGAGGATGATCAACATGTGAAAAAATTTATTGAGCTGAAAGAAGAGTTTGAAAATGTACAAGTAGATCAGCAGAGCATGTTGGCTGAATCTAAAGGGAGTTGTGAAGTCTTACAATTAAAGAATAATTCTATACCAAATGGACTCATACCCCTAGAAAAACTCTTTGATCAGAATGATGTTTTTAAAACCCCTAAGATACAAGCTGATGATGAAGAATTTGAGAGTTGTAACCTTGGTACTATAGCTATGCCCAAGATGATTAAACTTTCAAAATTTCTTTCAGCTGATATGAAGTTTAAGTATGTTGAAATTATGAAAATATTCATAGATGTCTTTGCTTGGAACTATGCTGATTTGAAAGAATATGATCTCGCCATTATTCAGCACATTATTCCCATAAAAGAAAATGAAATACCTTTCAAGAAGAAGTTAAGGAGGATCAACCCACTTCTCATGCCTTTGATTGAGAAGGAGGTTAAAAATCTCTTTGATGCCAAAATCATAGTCCCAATCAGATTTTCAAATTGGCTTGCAAATTTGGTCTCGGTTAGAAATAAGAGTGGAGAAATCAGAATATGCATTGACTTCAGAAATTTGAATAGAGCTTCCTTGAAAGATAATTATCCTCTCCCAAATATGGATCAAATTTTTCAAAATATTGTGGGTTCTCAAAGAATGTCTATGCTTGATGGTTTTTCAGGTTATAATCAGATCCTTGTGCATCCCGATGATCAGGAAAAAACAACCTTTACTACACCATGGGGTACTTTTATGTACCCCAAGATGCCATTAGGTCTCATTAATGCAGGAGCTACCTTTCAAAGGGCAATGGAAATTGCATTTTATGAAGAGAAGGACAAGATGGTGGTTGTGTATCTTGATGACATAACAATCTTCTCAAGGAAGGAAGAAGATCACTTAAAACACTTGGAAAGAATTCTGCTGAAATGTAGAAGGTTTGGCATCTCTCTAAATCCCACCAAAAATATTTTTGCTTTAACTTCAGGAAAATTACTTGGGCATATCATTTATAAATATGGGATTAAGATTGATCCAAGCAGGGTCAATGCAATTCATAAGGTAGAGTTTCCAAGAAGTAGGAAAGAGATTCAATTTTTTCTTGGAAAGGTAAATTTTGTAAGGCGATTTATTCCTAATTTTGCTGAGATTGTGAAAGACATAACAAGGATGCTAAAGAAGGGAGTTGATATTAAGTGGACAGCAGAGGCAATAAACTAATTTGAAAAGATAAAAAGAGCACTCACACAGGCACCAGTATTGATCAATCCATATTTATCAAAGGAATTTCTAGTTTTTACCTTTGCATCAGAGAATACTATCGCTAGAGTTTTTCTACAAAAAGGACAGCAAGGTATTGAGCAGCCGATTTCTTTCTTTAGTAGGACATTAGCGAATTTTGAGCTGAAGTATAATATCTTAGAAAATAAATCCTATGCTCTCATGAAGGCTATCAAAGATTTTAGAATTTATATTCTGCATTCTCATATTGTGGCATTTGTTCCTAATACTGTTGTGAAAGACATCCTCACTCAAGCCGACCCTGATGGTAAGAGGTGGAAATGGATTTCCAAGTTGCTAGAATATGATATAGAGATTAAACCAACAAAATTGGTCAAAGGGCAAGGCTTGGCGAAGCTGATGGCATAGTCAAACTTTGACTGTCTTGATAGAAATTGGATTGCATAAATATCAGAAATTTCAGATGATGAGGAGGAACTAGTTCCTATTGAAGAAAAATATATCACTTCAGATTGGTATAAGGAAGTTGTTTTTGTCCTACTGCACCATAAAACACCTGCTGATTTAACAAAGTCCAAAGCAACGTTTGTTAAACTAAAATCTTTGAGATACTTTATATTTGATAGAAATATGTTTTGGAAGGATACTGGTAGAATTTTGCTAAATTTCTTACTGGAGGAGGAGGCTGATAAAGTGATCGAGGAATTTCACAAAGGGGATTGTGGAGGTCAACATTATTGGAAGGTGACAGTGAACAAAATTTTGATAGCAGGGTATTATTGGCCTACAATGTTTAACGATGTATACAATAAGGTTGATACTTGCCATGAATGCTAGGTTTTCGAGGGTAAGAAGAAACTTGTACCCTTGCCTTTAATGCCTATTTATGTAGAGGTTCCATTCCAACAGTGGGGAATAGATTTTATCAGGGAGATTCATCCATCATCTTCAGGCCAACATCGTTAGATTCTTACAACGACTGATTACTTCACCAAATGGATTGAAGCAATCCCAACTAGGTAAGAAAATGATTCTATGATTATTTATTTCTTAGAAAATAATATCTTGTTTAGGTTTGGTTGCCACATGAAGATTCTAACTGATAATGCACAAGAATTCAAGTCTAAGAAGCTGATCAATTTATGTCATCAATATCATATTACTCTCGGGCATTCTACTGCATACTGTCCGCAAGGAAATGACCTTGCTGAATATTCTAACAAGAGCATTGTGAGGATCATTAAAAAGGTGTTGCAGGAGAATAAGAAGGCTAGGCATTTGAAACTGAAGTATGCCTTATGGGCTAATAGGATATGTACAAAGAGGTCAATCGGAACTTCACCATATGAATTGGTATATGGCACTGAAGCTATTTTTCCTACATCACTAGGGGTACCTATTATGAAGCTGATTTAAGGGCTAGAAGAGGAACCAACTACAATCCAAAGGATAATTAATCAACTGATAGCTCTGCAAGAGAAAAGGAACGAAGTTTATGAAAACAATCAACAATCTCAAAATAGAATCAAGAGGACATTCGATAAGAAGATCAAGGAAGAGAGTTTTCAAATTCAAGATAAAGTGCTGAAATGGGAGGCTAGAATTGAAGAGAAAGGAAAACATGGTAAGTTTGAGAACTTATGGAAAGGTCCTTTCAAGATAGCTGCTTTCCATGGAAACAATAATTACATACTACAGGAGATAGATGGAAAACCATATGCTGGAGGACCTGTCAATGGCAGGTTTTTGAAGCATTATTCTTCCTAAAATCTGATGGATTGTTCATGTCATTGTATATATTCCATTTTATAAGTTTTTTCTACTAATAATGACAAGAAAAATTAGCAAGCTTGAGCCCGAGGTGAAGGCCATTATAGCTTGAGGAGGAAGCTTGGAAGTTTCAAGGTTTTTTCTATTTTGGTCAAGAAAATGGATAGCAACACTGGAACTACTGGTTCTTAGTGTACCATAGGGGCACACTATCCCAAGTGGAGCCACTTTTATCACTAATTTTATTTTATTTTTTCAAACATGGCATGTCAACTCTATTTTGATCATGATCAAAATAGTTTTGAAAGTCAATTTAGCATGGTTAAGGGTATGTCATAGTTTTAGAGGTTTAGTGTTCACCATCAAAATTCAAATAAGGTCTTTTTAGGTCCATTCCATAGTTAAAAAGCTCACATTTTTCATTTAAGGGTCAACTAAGTAAGTTTTGGGTCGATTTTATGCAATTAGGCACAAATCCATAGTTTCGTAGCGTCGTTAGTTCAAAAAGTGATTTTTGCGCTATGAAAGCACTGCTACTTTCGTAGTGCAAAGTGCGAAAATTACACTGTGAACGCTATGAAAGCATGATTTCTTAGATTTCGTGTCAAATAAGCCGAGATTTTTTAGTTTCAGTTGGGGAATGACATGATAGGGGTATGGTGAGTCAGTTAGTTACTAGATTCGATGTACTTACCTGTTCTTTAGTCATCATAGTCATGATAGGATATCAATTAAACATCATTTGGTCATGCGGTGACATCTCTAATTCAAATTTTTTGCCTAATTGATTCATCTTTGTTTCATTTACCTTCACATATGTTCTCCAATCTTTGAAGCAGTAAGGATAAGCTTGTGGCTATTCTTTCAAAGACAACTCACACCATTATCAACCAAGGCTATTCATCAAATCAAGAGAGGTTGTTTTATAGGTTTTAGAAAAGCTAACAAGTTTTCTTTACAAGAAACATGGCAGAGGAGAAGAAGGTCCATAGAGGGGGACATTGTCTAAGATACGAGCCTGAGAATGTAAATGCTATTATGGAGGATCAAATGGTAATGGAGGCTTTTAGCAAAGCTGGCTGTCTCAAATTTTGTGAAAAGCTGCAGGGTTGCCACACTTAGGTGTCCAAAGAGTTTGCTCTACATTTCAGTGGAACCACTACCAAAGTTGGAATGATAAATATGCCAGTGACACCTGAGATCATAGCTGCTGTGACAAAGATACCAAGGGGACATCAATCTTGGTTTAAAGGTTTTAGGTTTGACATGGAGCCATGCAAGGAGTTTATGAAACCTGAATTTGTAGACATGGAATTGAACAATGCAATACCCAGGAGCTATATCAAGGATAACTATGCAAAGCTGCTATTCAACATCCAAAGATATTTCACATGTGAAGGCAGGTACCATAAAGTCTAAAATTATTATTTTAAACTATTGTTGCATTTCACAAGAATGATATCATTAGATTTACCATTTTACTTGCATAGAAGTCTTGCCAAAATGGCTGACAAAGTCCAAGCTAAATCTGATGGCTGTGAAACATCTTTGTTTCATCACGGTTTGCTTAAGTTTCTGGTTTTAAATGATCTTCATAAAATAAATAGAGATTGATCTTCCTTTTTATTTATGAGTGGATCTGAAATGGAAGCCCTAACCCCAGCTAGAAACCCTAAGATCAAGGGAAATCCTTCACCACCAGTAGAAGAATCCAGTCAGCGAGTGGTTACCAAAGAAAAGAGATTTTTGAAGTTGAAACTAAGGAAACAGGTTGAATATAGAACTGAGAAAACATCAATTCTTGTTGCAAAAACCCCATCACTTGCAAAATAGAAAGTATAAAGGGTCAAAGAAAAAAAACAAAAACAGGTGGCTAGTAAGCAGGAGAGCCAGATAAAGACAAGAGGTCAAGTATGAGCATCAAAGGGAAAAGCAGGGGTTTCAGTCACAAAGGACAGCCCAATGATGAAAGGCAATTTGGATGATATACTATTTTAACACTCAAATCTGCCTCAGGCTGAAAAAGGCAAGACTCGAGGCCACATCAAACCAAGCTCAGCCTCGTAGCTAGCCCTACGAGGACAGGAGAGGGCTCTCTCTGGGTCTATCTCAGCAAAAGGTCTTCAAAGGGGTTGAGATGACCTAAATGCAAAACTGATAATGATTTTAGGCTAGTAAATAGATAGGAAAGGGGTTTTTGATAAATGACTGGGTTTTTTGGGTAGCGTGGGATCAAGAACAGCGTGAGCAGAGATTTAATCAAAGGCACAGATTATTCCATAAGGCGAGGTAGGAGTGAAGTTTAACAATTAAATTTGAAATAAAGTGGAATGTAAAGACCGTTGAAGAAAGTTGAAAAGGGCATTAAACAATGAATCCTTTCCAACAGAAGAAAATTACACAAATACTGAATGCTCCTTGAAGGCAGAGCAAATAAATTGGATTCTACCCCTCTTACTGCAAAAGCTTTCAGCTTGAAACGATTATGAATGAAATGAAAAACATAACAAGATACATATGAGACAAAAAGAAAAAACATTCGTTAAACTCACACCACAGGGATCTTATGAACCAGAGTTGCATCCTTCCATTATTCCTCTGTCAAACTGTACAATGAAACTCTGATTTTTTCTCCCCACACTTCTGCCAAAACTCTCCAACCCTTTACAAATGATTTTTCATACAATAAATAAGCTCAGGAGAAAACAGATCGACCCAAAACAAGGGCGCTGTTCCAACTGAAATTACAGAAATAGGGAGAGATTCATCGATTTGTTCTAAAAACAGAACTACGTTACATTTTCCATTTGCAAATTTCTAATGGCAAATTGAAAGATAAAAACTGGATTTGAATTGGAACTGAAGTTAAAAATAGGCAAATCGACCATATTTCTCTGCTTATGGTTAATATCTAAGTTCTAATTTTGGTTTTCAGTTTTTTGACTGCCATTTTTCCATCTGTCATTTGAATAAAAACCAATTTTCAATAAAATTAGCTTTTAAACTAAATTTAGCCTTTTTTGAGCAAAGTCTGGACCATTTGGGAAAAGTGTCCAACAATATGTGTTTGCCTATTTCCACGTCCTGCAAAAGTTCTAGAAAGAGTTTGATTCCCATTAGCATCAAGGCACCTGTTGATTACTTTCTGCAGTAATTCATCTTCCTCATTTGTTGTATGGCTCTGAAATTCATGTTCTAATATACAAAGAAAACAACTGTCAAAAGAGACTCGTTTTTTCTCTTGAGACAGTGGCTATAACTTCTGGGCAAGTAAGGGATAGAATCTTCGATTCCCTGCCTCCTAGGGTGTTGATAACGTGAATGCACAAATAAGTTAATAACACACAAACAATTGAACTGCTTGGGCATCAAAAGTTTTCCTTGTGAAAGTCAAATCTGGTGGAAGTTTTACGTGTGAAATCCAATGAAAGCTACCTCAAATCATCAATAAGAGCAGCAGGACCACAGTAAAAAACCCCCACTCTGGAGTCTTTGTGCTTGAGAGCAATACTCTTGAAGACGTTTCTCCAATTAGGCTTGGCAAAGTGTGTGCAAAACCCTAATGCCGGATACAATATCAACACCGTGTTTGGCATGATTCAGTGCCTGCAACATAGCTATCAATGCTGATCGAGCATCACCCTCTTCATAAACACTTGTGCAATAGTTGTGCAACTCAATTATGCCCTTTTGATCAATCTCTGCAACTTCATTCATGACTCCCTTGAACCAGTGAAATGAACCTTCCTCTTTAGTAACCCAATAGAAGAATGCACGAACTGTATTGAAAGTTTTTTTCTTATGCTTCCTTACATTTTCAATGTTTCCTCCTTCCTCAGATACTTTCATGTGGTTGACAATGTCTTTGAGAATGCTGATAAATGGAGTGGCTCCGATTCCTAGACCAAAAAGAAGCAAGACATCATATTTTTTGTAGTCTTGTGCTGGTGCTCCGTAAGGCCCATCGATTAGCAACTTCAGAAATCTTGGGTTGGTTTTTCCTTGCATATAATCTGCTCTCAACAGGCCACTTTTCCCACCAATTGGAGGCCCACATACCTCTGCAAATGAATTTTTGAGCTCTCTTGTCCAGTCACCCAATGTCCGAATATGGACACTCAAGCAGTCGTCTCCTGGAGCCAATGTTATGGAGAATGGATGCCATTCAAAAGATGATATAGTAGGACAATTGACAAACATGTATTGGCCACTCTTGTATCTGAACCCTTGAGGTTTGGACATGTGAAGTGTCAAGACATTACCGGGATAGATTGCAACCTTGAGTATTTGCACGGGTTTTGAACCTGATCTAAAAGCTCTCAGTGTTCGTTCTCCTCCATATAATAATACTGGAACTGCCATGTACATCCATGTCGTTTTCATGTACCATTTGTGTGTGAGATATGGAAATAATCCATGGATGATCAAGAGAGTGTACACGATCATAAACAAATGGTGTGAATACCAGAAAGTGTTGAATCTGGCTATCCTCTGTAATGGTCTAGGAAGTTTCACCTTGTTCTTCCTGAACAAGGGCGTAGCTAAAGTGAATGCAACCACCATCAAAATTACCATGACAGCACCTGTAATTCCCTCTATTCCTTTTAAAAACCACCAGTAATTTGTGTTCGTTTTTAATTGCACATCTTTATCTTTGATGATAGTTGACCTTTCTTTAGTTTCTTTACTCTTACTAGTACCTGAATTGAGCTGAGAACATATTAAAGATAAATATTGCAACCATGGAACCAAAATGGGTTTCCTTACAGCATCATCAGAACCTTCCACAAGATCATAGGCCTGACCAGGTAACATGTTGCGAACATATTCAGGCAACCCAATAATCAGTTGAGTGAGAAGTTTCAATAAATCAGGAAGTACCTGTATATCGACCAAAAAATAAGATGCAGAAGAAGCCCTTGCAAATTTTTGACAGACTCTGTTTCTCCCTCAACTTCAGCATCATGGCCAATATTAGATGTGGAATTGGCATTACATAGACTGTACTTGTATGATTGCATTGAAGTGGATAGAGAGGTAAAAACCCTGAATACAAATTTTTCCATCAATGAACAGTTATGTAGAATTCTTTTCTCCCCATGCTGGACTTGAATAGAAAATTCTTCAATTGTTGCTTTGACAACATGTTTGTCTGAGAACAAGCTCTGCAAACATCTAAGTTGTGGTTGGTGAAAGCTGATTGGCATTGGCCTGCATATTGAACTGAGACTTTGACAGCCACCTGTCTGTAATAATCCCAGTCCACATTTCCATAAGACAAATAGGACAGAGTCTAACATTGGCTCCAATGGGGATGGAAGCTGCCACTCCGTGGAGGTGCCAAGAACAACAGATCTTTGGGAGAGTAGACAGTGCCTCCATCCATTGGGCTATGGAATCATTATTTCAATAGACAACACGAAACTTTCGACTCATTTATGGACTGAAACTTGACTGAAATGATTGAAAAAATGACTCGGCAAACTTCAAACTAAAACTGTAATGAAACTAGAACGAAATGCTGCCTTTTGGATGCTTATTTATTTACAAAATCTACCCTACTCTGCTGCAGAGCCAATAGATCAAGTGATGCGGTAATGGCAGATCAACCATTCAAGTAAATCTGAGAAGAATGCTGCTTGAGAGTGATTCAACTAGATCACAGATGCAATTGCTGGCAGCCCTACATGCACATAATGAGCCTGGTTATGTAAAAGACAATTTGATCTATCTTTCAAACTGAAAAACATTTCCATGTATGTTGCAATGGGATCACAAAATCCAGACTCGGTCTGCTGACCCAACTCTGCAATACATACTTCCAGCTGCACACTGTCAATGCAAACATCCACAGGTAGCTCTATTGTTTCTTGTTTCGAAGGAGGAAGTGTTTCCAAGAATTTTTTGGGATCTCAGAAATCATATGACTGGATCTGATCATTTAAACACTGAATCTCCTGCTCAATTCTTTCAATGACTAACTCACAGAAACTAGTTTTAGCTTCAAGAGGAAACTTCGGAGATTTCAAACATTGAAACAAGACACTGAAAAATCTTTCATTGATTTCAAAATCTGCTAACTAATCTCTAACCTCTATTACAACTTCACAAAGCACAGGGTCTGCCACATACCCTACCATTGCATGAATGGATCAGCGGACACTGGAATCTCTGGATCGAGTTGGAGTCACCGGGTGAATGTTTCAGCCTTCATATGTGTCTGACTGCTGTCCACCATCAGCATCAGATCTGCAACTTGATTTCATGTACTGGGGCAAGACAATCTACAAGTCGAATGTCACATCAACAACAAACCATCTTCCCCAGTATGGTCGCCACTATGTTAGCGCTCAAATCTGCCTCAGGCTGAAAAAGGCAAGACTCAAGGCCACATCAAACCAAGCTCAGCCTTGTAGCTAGCCCTACGAGGACAGGAGAGGGCTCTCTCTGGGTCTATCTCGGCAAAAGGTCTTCAAAGGGGCTGAGATGACCTAAATGAAAAACTGATAATGATTTTAGGCTAGTAAATAGATAGGAAAGGGGTTTTTGATAAATGACTGGGTTTTCTGGGCAGCGTGGGATCAAGAACAGCGTGAGCAGAGATTTAATCAAAGGCACAGATTATTCCATAAGGTGAGGTAGGAGTGAAGTTTAACAATTAAATTTGAAATAATGTGGAATGTAAAGACCGTTGAAGAAATTTGAAAAGGGAATTAAACAATGAATCCTTTCCAACAGAAGAAAATTACACAAATACTGAACGCTCCTTCAAGGCAGAGTAAATAAATTGGATTCTACCCCTCTTACTGCAAAAGCTTTCAGCTTGAAACGATTATGAATGAAATGAAAAACATAACAAGAGACATATGAGACAAGAATAAAAAACATTCGTTAAACTCACACCATAGGGATATTATGAACCAGAGCTGCATCCTTCCATTATTCCTCTGTCAAACTGTACAATGAAACTCTAATTTTTTCTCCCCACACCTCTGCCAGAACTCTCCAACCCTTTACAAATGATTTTTCATACAATAAATAAGCTCAGGAGTAAACAGATCGACCCAAAACAAGGGCGTTGTTCCAACTGAAATTACAGAAATAGGGAGAGATTCATCGATTTGTTCTAAAAACAGAACTATGTTACATTTTCCATTTGCAAATTTCTAATGGCAAATTGAAAGATAAAAACTGGATTTGAATTGGAACTGAAGTTAAAAATAGGCAAATCGACCCTATTTCTCTGCTTATGGTTAATATCTAAGTTCTAATTTTAGTTTTCAGTTTTTTTACTGCCATTTTTCCATCTGTCATTTGAATAAAAACCAATTTTCAATAAAATTAGCTTTTAAACTAAATTTCGCCTTGTTTGAGCAAAGTCTGGACCATTTGGGAAAAGTGTCCAGCAATATGTGTTTGCCTATTTCCACGTCCTGCAAAAGTTCTAGAAAGAGTTTGATTCTCATTAGCATCAAGGCACCTGTTGATTACTTTCTGCAGTAATTCATCTTCCTCATTTGTTGTATGGCTCTGAAATTCATGTTCTAATATACAAAGAAAACAAATGTCAAAAGAGACTCGTTTTTTCTCTTGAGACAGTGGCTATAACTTCTGGGCAAGTAAGGGATAGACTCTTCGATTCCCTGCCTCCTGGGGTGTTGATAACGTGAATGCACAAATAAGTTAATAACACACAAACAATTGAACTGCTTGGGCATCAGAATTTTTCCTTGTGAAAGTCAAATCTGGTGGAAGTTTTACATGTGAAATCCAATGAAAGCTACCTCAAATCATCAGTAAGAGCAGCAGGACCACAGTAAATAACCCCCACTCTGGAGTCTTTGTGCTTGAGAGCAATACTCTTGAAGAAGTTTCTCCAATTAGGCTTGGAAAAGTGCGTGCAAAACCCTAATGCCGGATACAATATCAACACCATGTTTGGCATGATTCAGTGCCTGCAACATAGCTATCAATGCTGATCGAGCATCACCCTCTTCATAAACACTTGTCCAATAATTTTGCAACTTAATTATGCCCTTTTGATCAATCTCTGCAACTTCATTCATGACTCCCTTGAACCAGTCAAATGAACCTTCCTCTTTAGTAACCCAATAGAAGAATGCACAAACTGTATTGAAAGTTTTTTTCTTATGCTTCCTTACATTTTCAATGTTTTCTCCTTCCTCAGATACTTTCATGTGGTTGAAAATGTATTTGAGAATGCTGATAAATGGAGTGGCTCCGATTCCTAGACCAACAAGAAGCAAGACATCATATTTTTTGTAGTCCTGTGCTGGTGCTCCGTAAGGCCCATCGATTAGCAACTTCGGAAATATTGGGTTGGTTTTTCCTTGCATATAATCTGCTCTCAACAGGCCACTTTTCCCACCCATTGGAGGCCCACATACCTCTGCAAATGAATTTTTGAGCTCTCGTGTCCAGTCACCCAATGTCCGAATATGGACACTCAAGTAGTTGTCTCCTGGAGCCGATGTTATGGAGAATGGATGCCATTCAAAAGATGATACAACAGGACAATTGACAAACATGTATTGGCCACTCTTGTATCTTAACCCTTGAGGTTTGGACATGTGAAGTGTCAAGACATTACCGGGATAGATTGCAACCTTGAGTATTTGCACGGGTTTTGAACCTGATCTGAAAGCTCTAAGTGTTCGTTCTCCTCCATATAATAATACTGGAACTGCCAGGTACATCCATGTCGTTTTCATGTACCATTTGTGTGTGAGATAGGGAAAGAATCCATGGATGATCAAGAGAGTGTACACGATCATAAACAAATGGTGTGAATACCAGAAAGCGTTGAATCCGGCTATCCTCTGTAATGGTCTAGGAAGTTTCACCTTGTTCTTCCTGAACAAGGGCGTAGCTAAAGTGAATGCAACCACCATCAAAATTACCATGACAGCACCTGTAATTCCCTCTATTCCTTTTAAAAACCACCAGTAATTTGTATTCGTTTTTAATTGCACATCTTTATCTTTGATGATAGTTGAACTTTCTTTAGTTTCTTTACTCTTACTAGTACCTGAATTGAGCTGAGAACATATTAAAGATAAAGATTGCAACCATGGAACCAAAATGGGTTTCCTTACAGCATCATCAGAACCTGCCACAAGATCATAGGCCTGACCAAGTAACATGTTGTGAACATATTTAGGCAACCCAATAATCAGTTGAGCGAGAAGTTTCAATAAATCAGGAAGTACCTTTATATCGACCAAAAAATAAGATGCAGAAGAAGCCCTTGCAAATTTTTGTCAGACTCTGTTTCTCCCTCAACTTCAGCATCATGGCCAATATTAGATGTGGAATTGGCATTACATAGATTGTACTTGTATGATTGCATTGAAGTGGATAGAGAGGTAAAAACCCTGAATACAAATTTTTCCATCAATGAACAGTTATGTAGAATGCTTCTCTCCCCATGCTGGACTTGAATAGAAAATTCTTCAATTGTTGCTTTGACAACATCTTTGTATGAGAACAAGCTCTGTAAACATCTAAGTTGTGGTTGGTGAAAGCTGATTGGCATTGGCCTGCATATTGAACTGAGACTTTGACAGCCACCTGTCTGTAATAATCCCAGTCCACATTTCCATAAGACAAGTAGGACCGAGTCTAACATACTGCATGCAATTGATATAGAAGAATCACCCATTGTGTAGGCAGATTTCATTGATGTTAATGAACCCAAATAGAGAAAAATGAAATCAACAAAGAAATTGGAATTTGAAGGTGAGAATGCAGCTTTTGTTTTTCAAGCTAGGAAACCTTTAACCAGGCATGAAAAGAAACTCCAAGAAGGAAGTAAAGATATCCAAGTAACCATTTAAGCAGCCAAAGTACCTGAAGAGGTGGTTTATCTCTCATCGCCTATAGTGGAGCATGCAACCAACAAGATTGAGAAGGGAAAGGAACACATGTCAGAGTGTCAAATGATAGAAGAAAGGTTGAAGCTAGCAAATAAAGAGATGGAAATGATGATAAAGAGGGCAATAAAATACAGAATTTAAAAGACAGAATTCAAGAGGATGAAGGCTGTTTGGGAAGGTCAAACAGTTTCTAGGTCAGAGATCCCAAGCAGTGCACAAAAGTTCTTTACATGGACAATTCCTGCCATTAAAGAAGAAAAATTTATTAGAGTGATCAACATCCATTTGAGAGATATTAATAGAAAGCTAAGATGCCAAGTGGAAGATTTGAAGGTACAATTAAAACAGTCTCAAGATGAACTAAAAAATAGAGGTACAAAATGACAAATTCAAAGTAAAATCAAAATGGAAAAATGAGGATTAAATTTTGTAAAGGTTATGTTTTTAGTTCATATAGCTGATGGTTTTGATGAGGCAAGTGATTTTCTAAATTTCTAGCATATTTATGTTTCAAGTTTTGAAGAAAAATTGGAAAAAACTGCTTACACAACAGTTTCGTAGTGCCTGTAGTGCAAAAAGGGTGAAATGCGCTATGAAACTGCTGTAGCAGCTTTTTCACCCTTTTCCTTATCACATTTTGGAGGGAAAATCATGCATTTTGACTTGAAATTTCTAAGGAAGCTATTTCAAGTGATTATCAAAGTAACCCTGAAGGAAAGGAAGCTAAATTTTGAAGGAAAATGGGTAAAATGACCGTGCTACGAAAAGCGCTACGAAACTGTGCTGCTTTTGTAGCAAAAGTCTGTTTTCACTATTTTGAAAAGTTCGAAGTAGTTTTACATAGCTGGCATGAAGGGATGACTTGGGAAATATGTCAATCATGTTCCTGACATCAATTAGCTTCAAATTTATGGGTTAGAAGTGGTCAGAACATCTCAAGAAACTAAAAGAATCCTAAGCCTAAAAACAGGGGAGCAGTTTCCTAAATTGCAGGAGATCAACATCATCAACATCATGGTCATAACATGTTGGAACTCATCATCAGGATTTGACTTAATGGAAAGATAGGTGGAAAATGATGTAATTAAGTTTAGATAAAGCTGTTTTGAGTGGAATCAAAAGAGTTCTAATTCTATTTGTAATAGGACTCTATATCAGTTTTACAGCTGTGTTTGTAATAAATACCATGTTTCATGGTTAGTATAGGTGTCAAAGCATAGGAATTCGATGTATGTAGTTGTGGATAAGCTTATCTTCTGATGTAAATGATCTAGAAAATATCAAGGAGTCAAAATAGAAAGGGTCAGACATTTGTTAGCAAAAAGACTCTGTTTTATGTAAGTGACTGTTTTCAGCCTAATACAAAATTTCTACTTAGACAACTCAAGATTCATAAGGAGTTCTTGTATGTTCTTGTTCTGATGGCATCTTTTCAATATTCTATTGTAGTGGTGTTTGCTTATGTTACTCAGAATTCATCAATGATGCTTTGACTTCCTTCATAAACAAACTGACTGTGTATTTCACTGTTCTACATGTTTATTCCTTGACTTGAACTCTGATATGTCTTGACTTCCATGCTAGGTAGATTATTTTGGTTTTGCTAAAGCTTTTATGACTCCATAAGCCCAATGTATACTTGATAATGTGATTTACAACTAGTTTATATCATTTATCTGTTTTTATCCCATATAGAGTTAGCCATCTACATATTTATCAAAAATCATAAACCCTTGAGAGAGCCCTCTTAGGTTGAGGAGGCTAAGCTTCAGCCAAAAGATTGGTTTGAAACAGTTACATGAGATTGGCTTCATTGGTAGCCTATAAGGTCTGATTTTGTGATAACAACGATATTAGTATAAATTTTAGGTGCCTATTTATGCCCTTTTCACAAATACTAGTGAATTAGGAGATTTGAACCACGATAACATTTCATTTTCACAACCTTCCCCAATTGAGTTGTCCCTTCATGGCTATTTAAAATTAAAATAATTATACAAATACAATTGTAAATTTAGTTGGTTATCCATCTTTGCATATATGATTTATAAGCAACATTGAGCATAAATATGGTACATTTTAAATTAATTTGAAGTGATTAAAATTTGATGTAATTAATTTAATTTGAGTTATATATGTATATATAATTTATGACAAGTTCATGATTTTATTATCTATTCAAATATCATAAATATAAACTTATACTAATTTAATTGATTTGTACTTGTTAAGATAACAAGTTTTATATTTTATTTAGATAAAAATGAATAATGCATGTAAGATAATGAAATGAATATAGTTTTCTACTTTACATTTTATAATGTGATTCTTATTACGTGATATTTTTTCATACAAAATGTACACGGTTGTTAAATTAACATTTTAAAATTTCATTTTTATGGTATGATTTTTATCTATTTATTTTTTCTTTTTAGAATAGAGAAATTAACATTTGTATTAAAGTATTTGGTTGCATGGCCATAACCTTTTAAATGCTTAAGTAATTTCAAAGGCTTTAATATTCTAGTTTAACTATAACAAGATTTTCTTGCTTTTGCAAGCTTTCTAAACTACAATTTTATATTTGTATCTCCCATAGAATGAAAAACTGTCCCACAAAAGTGCACATCTACAATACATAAAAATAAATGAAAATTATAAAATGTGGGAGGGCTTAGCTTCTATTGAAGGTTCCACATTCCCTTTAGTGTTGTGAGGCATGCCTTTTTCTTGCTTGTTAACTCCTTACCAATATCACTTGTTGTTAAAGTGTGGCCAATGACTTGCAGTTTTAGCATTACTATTTTGTCTCCAAATTTGCAAGATTTTTGTCCATTCTTAGCTGTAGCCATTTGTAGGGTTTTTTCAATAGATAAACATTCTCCTTATCTTTCTAATTTTCCATTAACTCTAGCCTTTTGTTTGATATTTCCACCATGACCATTAGCACTTTAAAATAAAATTCCAATTTTTCTTCCAAGGCTCCATGCCATTTTCAGCGACATGATCCCCAATGATAGCCACTTCCAAACTTTCCATACTCAACTTGTACATCCACAACGAAAGTTGTGGGGAAAGAAATAGATGAGATATTCTCAAAGAACCCTTGAATATATAACAATAGGTCATCAAATTTGTGGAGTGGATCTACTCTGATCTAGGATCTTATAAAAAGAATGTAATTTTCCATAATTAAAGATTGGACCCCAAGAGGAGTACAAGGCATCAAAATCCAAAGATGTGGAGAATTATGGTTAGATCAACCATAAGGAATTCTAAATCAAAACCCATTTAAAACAAATCAAATAGCCCAACCATCTCTAGGGTCAATAATGACTTGAATTCAATAAATGAAACATGCACTCACCACCTCCAACCCACACAAGGAGACAAACACTTTTCATTTGTTGAAATCTAGAAGAGAAGAGGAGGTGAAGTCAGTTAGAAAGAACCATGACAAGTAAGTGAAATTTTGGGAGGCTAGTGTGGGATGAAGAGAAGAGGAGGAAGAGTCTGTTAGAATCATGACGAGTAAGTAGAAGTCGGGCGAGGGGGGTTTGTTGTGGGATGAAGAGAAGAGGAGGCGAAGTGAGTTAGAACGATGATGAGTAAGTGGAATCTAGGGAGGCTCTTGTAGAGGAGAAGAGGAGGCAAAGTCAGTTAGAACTATGACGAGTAAGTAGAATTTAGGAGGATCTTGTGGGACAAAGAGGAGGATAAGAGGCCCCCATGGAAAAAAAGGATGACCATTCGAGATTCATACGTATAATAATAGTTAAAGAAAAGGAACGCATAAAAGACATGGAGGCCATGAGGCTCTTGGGTGGTAAGAAAAACTGAATTTCTGAAAGGGAAGGAAAGAATAAAAGGACTTCAAAAATTTAGGGAGGGAAGAACGATTGATAAACTAGTTGAGAAATCAATGAGGCTTGTTGGCTAATAATCACAAGGAAGCTTTGTTGATAGCACAACTAAGAAAATTAGAAGGCTTGCTCCTTAATAACAAAGAAACTCTAGTAATAACATCACTGAGAAACCCATGAGGCTTGCTAGCTAATAATCAAAACAGGCTTAGATGATATTTTAGATGAGAAACTTGGAAGGATTCCTCGCTCATAATCACTGAGAAGTGGTTGCGCCTTATAGGGCTAATAAGTCCACTCAGGACTATGTTGGTTAACAACTTATGAGAGGAGGCACCTAGGGCTAGTGGGTTGATAACAATCATGGTGGTTCCATGGGGTTGGGCGGGGAACACAAGTGAGAGTTCCACTAAGAAGCTACTAGAGAGTGCACTCCTATACATTTAGAGGTAACATAGCTTGCTAACCTCCATATCTGTATCAATATATCTCACCACATATCAATTGAGACTCCTTATGACCAAATCCCTAAAGGTTGGGATATTAATATTCAAGTCCCTCTGCATAAAATAATGTGTTCCTTGCGTTATGTGCAATTTTTAAATAGGTGGTGGGTGAAGGTAGTGTGGCCTTGAGATATTGTATTTCCGCTAATGATATTGGTTTAATCCCATGAGTGGATTATGGTTGTATGTGAGTTAAGTATTTCACGGTGGTTACTTGATTCTTAATAACTAGTGGGTTGAGGTATAGAAACCTTGGAACACCTTGTTTAAGTTGATGGAATTTATTTGTTTGTTTTGAAAGCACTTCTCCTCAAGCTCTAGAATCTGGTTTGGGGGTGACTACTCCAAGATAAAATTGGCTATAGTGTGTCTTAGGTTGGGTGGAGAGTTAAAGTCCCACTCTCAGTTGCCATATCTCTTATAAATATTCTCTTAAGTTTATGCTTGTGATTATTATGTCTCCATTTATTGTATTGGATGAATGCCAAGATAATGTTGAGGAGTGTTGTTTCTTGCATGAATTATGATTTCAATGTCTTTTGTAAAGAATTAAAAGGAATAACTCATTTCCTATGAATATTTGTAGGATTGAAAATTAACCTGAGTTGTCGGATTTTGTAGAGATGGGTAATCTCTATCTATGACTAATTACTTGCATTGAAATGTTTGAAATATTTGGCTACCTTGCTCATAATTCTTTCTTATACTAGTGTGTAAATGTGTAAAACCAGGCCAGGTTGAGTAACATTTAAGCCTAGGACAAATGGAACTTGTTTCTATCTTTATATGTGTGTGTGTGTGTGTGTGTTTGCTCACTCCAGGCTCATGGATGTTGAGTCAGATAGAGGTGACCTTGTTGTGACAACTCTATTGTACCTTTATTTAATTATCAACTCGGGGTAAGTCTTTTATTTCAAGAGTGTCAGCACAATATATGAAATTTAACTGATCTACGGGTGCTCTTTGTCAATGTTCAGAGGGAATTACTAACTTTGGAAGCTTGTTGATCCTAAAGAAGATGTCTTAGATGGATCTTTTAGCCTAAAGCTAAGTAAGGGGATTTGATGTTTCTCTACTGGAATAAAACAACAGTTCTACTAAACTGAACAATGGTCTAGATAAATCAAGCAGGAATTGAAATGACTGTAATGAATTTAAGCAGCACAGTAGTCTAACTAAATTTTTTTAGACATGGAATTGGATTGAATCGATGACCTAGCATTCTAAGAAGTAATGAAGCAGCTATTCAGTGAACAATATAACTAGAATGGTGACTAGCTATGTAATAATGAAACAACAGTTAAGCAATACGACTAGCTGTGCAATAATGAAATGACAATATAACTAAGCGATACGACTAGCTGTGAAAAAATGAAACAACAGTAGAACTAAGCTAGTAGCAACAAATAGAAATAGAATCAAAACAGGTCAAATAACTCATACAACTATCATTAAGTAATTTTGAAATGGAGTTCTCTGTAAGACTTAATTAAACAAAATTAATCAATTGGTTAATTGCTTTATTATGCCACGCAATGCATGGAGATGCAGAATGTTTGTAATATCCCAAATGGGGAAATTTCTGCAATGCCGGGAATATCTTTAAGATATTCCAATTCCTTCTTCGGTGAGCTATCACAAGTCCATTTCAGAGATTGAATGATGTGGAATTTACAGGGTATGACTCCTTCCAAAGAAGGGACAAATCCTAAGGCTAGCTGGCCCTTCTCAGACTCTACCGATGGATATGCAATATTCCACCTCAGGAATTTCTGCTTCAGGGTCCTTGAGTATGTTGTATAAGGAAGCTCCTGCATAAATAAGACAAAACACCACTAGGATGCCCTAGAAAATCTCTAATACAACTCCCTTGCAGAAAATTAGCTCAAAGAAATGATTCTATATGGGTTATATAGATCTCCCCAAACTAGATCTCTAAATCAATGCTCAATGAGAGAGCTTACAACAATATGTGAACATAATGTTAACTCTACAATTATGAAATGCAACATAAGAGGGAAATGCTACAGCCATCATCATATTATGATATATCATCAGAAATATACAAGAAATAGTTGGGGGACAAGCCACTCAAACTTTAAGAATCAACCTTCAATGAATAAGCAATGAAATACAAGAATTGTTGCAACTCCACAAAATGCCAGAGTAGATGCAACTGCGCAATGTATATGAAGGCATAGTTGTAGAATATGAATGAAATACATATGTGGCTAAATGAATACAAGAAATAAGCCCAAGAACAAGAAACGGGCTGAAATACAAGATTTCTAGCCAATCTATGAAGATTGCTAGAAATGCCTGAGAAAACCAAAATGTGACAACTGAGTTGTCACTGCAACTGAACCAAAATAAGAATGAGGCTATGGCTGATCTAAAATATGATTTCCCTCCTCTGATAATGTCTCTAATGGAAAGGTTTGATCCCTTTTTCTTAGAAACGCCCTCCTCTGAAGCTCCCGAAACCCCTCTCTCACTGCCTCTTCCAAAATAACGTAGTTTCCTCCATGGACTGCACAGTGGGAGATGATGGAATGTTGGCCTATGCCAAATGATCTGAAATACAGCCTATGAATCCTCCTTTCAGCTCCTCCAATGAATATATCACTCCTCCACTAAAGAAAACTAGACAAGAGAGACTCCATGAGTTCCTCTCTTGCTGCACCCAGCAACACAACGTCCTCTCTGCTGCAGAAATAACACTATAGAAGATGAATGTAGCTATGGCCAATGCCGGATTGAGGAAATGTGGCTCAATCCTCATCCTTCCTTGAGGAAGAGGTAGGGATTCCCGACCGGGAGCACCCTAGTGCCCGAGGGCACCATCACCCTGCTAAACAGCCCGGGGATGCAAGCTTTGCAGACCCAAGTTTGAAACTCTAAATCGTAACATAATGAAAATGGGCTGCCATCTCCTCCATATAAAGAAAGGAACCTCTTCTCCACCATGGTCCCACCAATTAGGGTTTCCACCCTCACATGAGTGTCTTCCCTACAAAACTACGCAGCTTCTCTAGGAAGCCTCTTCCTCCTTGGCAGCGCTGTTGAATTTAGTAAAAGGTGACTACTCAAGTGAGCTGGGTTCCATTCACACCTATAGGTGTTTATTTCAGCTGCTTATTTGTCCTCATTTCACACAAGGATTGTTATTTATTCATATAAAAGGGGATAAGGTGTCTCCTTGCCCATTTTATTAAAATAAAATAAAATGTGCAACTATAATGTTCCATTTTAGCTTGAGGCTAAAATTGGGAACATTACAATTTTGAAACCAATCTTTCTACAGCCTAGAAATTAACTATCATGATATCAAATGAACCAGTATTAATATATCATTATCAGAAACGAGATTTCACTTGTCTCATTAAAAATGCAATTGCAAAATATTCATTGAAGAAGAAGAGCTATAATTATATTAAATGAGAATATGTATTAAAACTGCACCAGGTCTACAAATATCAATTCTGTAACTTTTAGAACATGAAACTGTGTGTGGAGCTCCCGGAGGTTGGGCCAGCACTGAGGAAACTTCAGAAGATAATTACTCAAAGCTCTCTGTTACATCCAGGAATGCTACGAAATATAATTAGACAAAACTATTTTGGATTTTCTATTATAGGATCCCTTTCCTCATTATGTTCTTTGCCCCTTTAAAGGCGATCCTCGGAATTTCGAGAATGTATCTCAAACGACAGCCCGCTATGCATGGCTGTCATTTGAGTTTTTAGACTCAATCTGCTCGTTCGCCTTCCATTTCCCGTTTGGACTGCTTTGTCCTTGCGTTCATCGATTGGCTTCCTTTTTCTATTGGTGTAGGCATTTCTAGTTTCCTGCAGGTAAAGACAAAAAGAATCAATTCCTTATTATAAATCGTCCTTTCTATCATTAGTGTGATTGTTCCTACTTTCATGATTTTCATTCATTATTGTTAATATGAAGAGGGATTTTCCTGAAATTACAATATGATTTGCAGTATTTAATGGGTGAAAATCAAACCTTAGTCTGGGCCCAACATGCTCCCCTGCTTACCTTGTTTCATGTCCTCATGCTAACTCCCCTGCTTACCTTGTTGCATGTCCTCATGCTAAAAAATTATTAAGATGCAACTAAGTTAAAGAATAGGTGGGGTAGGGTCTCTCATTGGGTGCTCTGTAGCCTTGCTTCCTTTTCATGAGTGTGAAGGACGGGCCTGTGACTCCTTCTGGTAACTCGTAGTCATGGTTATACTCCTCAGGGGGAAGCTAGAGGAGTGGAGTCCGATATCTGCAACCCATCCAGGTGGGCCCGATGTTGTAGACTAAACTCTATATAAGCAGAATTTGGAAGCAGCAACCTTGAAGTTCCTATAATTGAATGGCTCCCCATTTTTTACATTATTCGTGGAGGCCATCCACCACTGTTTAGCTGCTTCTAGGGCTTCTTCACAGATGTCTTCAAAGTACTCTCATGAATTTTCAATGACATCCTCATGGAGAGGACCCAATCTAGACTTCACACCTAGCCGTTTCATGAAATTCTGATGTCGGGTGATCAACTACATGGGTTTCATAGGCTCCCCCTGACCCATAGTTCGAGATTATGTTCTCTTTTCTGAAATATGCCATAAGCTTTGGCCCACCTGATTTGGTTTTTGGCAAATGAAAGAAAAGCTTGTAATTGAACATATCCTATGAAGGGTCTTGGGTTGCTATCAGTGTCATTTTCTAAAAAGAAATTGTGCATGTAGAGCTCACATAAGAGGCGTTGAATCTGCTCATCCTGGTCATGAAAGCATTGGACAAATTCTTCTAAAGTCTTAAAGGAAGTGGATTTCCCTACTCTTACGGCTTTATCTTTCAGAAGTAGATATCACTCCATTAAGAATAGGGTGTAGTTAGTTGCCGATGACCTACATGATAAAACATCATAATATAGAGAGAAAATTGCAGAGATCTACTTTTTGGCTTGCTCTAACTGCCTTTGTACTACTTTAACTTTTTCCTGCTCACTTCTAAGCTGGGAAAATGTCTCACCTTCAGTAAGAGAGAGGTCGGTGAATTTCTTTTGCAGTGCCTGATTCTCTTGTAATGGCACTGCCTCCTTCTTTTTCTGTTTTAGTTCAAGCCATACTTGTACTAACTCATTCTGTACTCTTTGCTTAGCAGCTATTTCTATTAAATGAGCATAGGCAGGGACTTCCTCTGTTTGGATCCCTTTGTCCTCCATAATTTTCTGCTCAGTTTGGGTAGATGTTTCAATGTTGTTTGCTACTTCTGTCTGTATTTTATCTTCAGTGGTGGTTGTCAAAGTAGTTTGTATTCCAATTTCCATAGTAATTTCCGGTTTCATTTGGGTTCCTATAGTGGAAGTTTCTGCTTTTGACTTCTTGACTCTTCTTTTTCTTTTCAACTGCTTCTTCAAGTGCTTTACTAGCTTCTTCAATTTTTTACAGGTCTTTCTCAAATTTCCAATTTTTCTCAAGTCTGAACCTTCCCTTGTTTTTACAGGTGGCAGGGGAGTAGAATTCTCTTGCTCAATGGTAAGATCTAGAATGGTGTTTCCAATTAATTCTTCAAAATTTCCCTCAGTATGAGGGTCTTGACAGCGGGGAGTAATGATACCTCCTGGTGACAAGGGAATTGTCTCTGTGTGAGATATTTGTTCCACAAGGACAGTGTCACCTGAATCAGCCTGTGATTCCAATCTTTCACCATATATTTCATAATTATGAATGGGAGACAGGGCTTCGTTCTCTTGTAGTTCTCTTTGGTGGGATAGGATATCCGTGTGACCAGAGCTGCTGGGGGAGGCAATTTTATTAGCAAATTATTCTTGCTTCCCTGCTTCTGATGAGTTCCTCAATTCGAGGTTTGTACTTATTTGCCCTAGGACTAGGGCCATTTCCTCCTCAAATCCTTGTAAGGGTGTCTGGGATGGTTCTACTCCATCTATGGCGTTCGACATTCCCTGGGGTGTTCTAGCCCATTTTTGTCTGTTTGATCCTGATGTTGAGGCTCAACTTATTTTCCTTTTTGGAGGATTTAACCTAGGTGGCTCAGCTTCAACACCTTCGGGGTTAACTTCAAGTTCCTGCACTTCTGGGTTAGCTTCAAGTTCCTGCACTTCTGGATTAACTTTTGGGTTGACAAAGTTTTTCCATGCTAGATTTTGTCTATCTATCTCATGAATAATGATTAACTTTATCAATCCTTGGTGACTAACCACTGATTCGGGCCTCTTAGCTTTTCTTAGTTGAACAGTGGTATCATGCAATACAAAATTTAAAAAGGCAGGAAAATTAATTGAAATTTTCTGTTTGAGTGTAGCTAAGAGCTTAAGCTGTCGATGTTTTACCGTTTCCCGACGTCCTTCACATGTTATGAATCTTTTGATGAATTCTACCAATTCTTGCCATGGATGGTGTAAGGAAGCAAGAGCAATTCCTCTAGCTTTTCATTCCAGTGGTTCATCTGGGTCTTGGTATAGCGCTATATCTTCTCGCAGGAGTAGATGCTTTTCTACCCATCTTTCCCCTTGTGCTAGTATTCCGGAAACCGCTGCTATTATTTCTTCTGTGATAGGTATGGTTTGGCCATTTACTCTGGTTTTCCCATCCCGCAAATTTTGCAGGAATTCGATTGCAATTTCTGTGTTGTGTCCTTGTAATCTATGCACATATGTCAACCATCCTGCTCGCTGAAGAATGGCACTTGCTGCTTCTGAAATTGGGAAATTCGACGGCTCATTTCGAAGAGTATTTCCACCCATGGCTGGTATACTTTTCTCTTCTGTTTATCTCTTTCTTTTTGGCTCTGTTGTTTCGTCTGGGAGCTGAGTGTGACCGAAAAAAAAAGATCGCGGTTCTGTATAAAGAGTCTCCATGCCTTAATTGTAGCATTTACCAATTCGTCTAATGGGATTTTTTTGGGGACTTCATATGCTTGCCAAATTAAAGCCAATCAAGGCCAATTACACCTCTCCCTCTTTAGAAAAAGGGTGCCCACATCCTCAGGTACTGGAGAGATTCGACTAGTGATAAATGCAAGTATGGAAATGTCAGACTTTAGTTATTTGCATGTGGAGGATTGACGGTTAAGTAATTATTTCCTATGCAACAAACGATCAATTTTTTTTTTCATGGTTGAATCTTGTGCGGAGAAGGCTGAGACATGAGAGGAAACAATATTTTCATTATTATGATATGATGTCTTCGTATGATTAGAATCCTGTGACGGAAGCAAGATTTGATCAAGTATTGATTGGCATTATCCTTCCCAAGTTTGAAATATGTAATCAATCTTCGTTATTTATTCTTATGGTAAGTCATGATTGTCACTAATTCGAGTAATAGGTTTGTAGTAAAGAAAATGGAAAACAAGGTGTATTTAACAATATTTTTTTATTAAAGAAGCATTCTTTCGTACCACAAGTAGGGTCACTGCTGCCAGCAGTCATAGCCTCGACATGGTTTCTTTTTAACCTGAAAAATGAGCCATGGTCCTTATGTGAGAATAGTTATTTTATTATTTTGATGGAGAGATCGCCATGCTGATATGGTAGCAGGTAATCATGGTGCCATTCACTAGAGTTGTAGCAAACTGATCAGGCTGGCTTGTGATGAGACCTCCTGTCCTTCAAGTTAGAAGGTCATTACCCTGGTGTGGTTGCCATAATGGGCATTTCAATTGCTTAGGCTCTTATGAACATGGTAGGCTGGCTCATGATGAGACCCCCCATCCTCTCTTAAGATATGTAAATGTAGTATTTTCTTTTGTATTTTAGCAGTTTGATCCATTCGGAGGTCACTGTGTTGGTGTGGTAGCCAGATAATTACAGTGCCATTCACTAGAATTGTAACAAAGTGATCAGGCCGACTCATGATGAGACCTCCTGTCCTTCTAATAGATGAGAAGGTCATTACCCTGGTTTGGTGGCTATAGTGGGCATGTCACTTGCTCAATTCCTATGATCATGGTAGGCTGACTCGTGATGAGACTCCCTATCCTCTTTGGGATTTGCATGTCACACCATGATTGCTAAGGAAGGCTCATTGACTCCTTAAGAGTGAGGGATGGTGAAAGAAGTAGAAAAACTAATACCATTAATATGCCTTGTTCCATTTCTTCATGTTGTAGGGTCATATTACTCGAATAGTGCAAAAAGACATATCATTATAGGGTCCTGAGTCGTTTGATATCATATTCAAACTATGGGTAGTTTTAGCCCTTATGTTGATGTGTGTATAATATCATCTTCTGCTTGAGAATTGTAGTATTAGAAGACATCATATTTGAAATTTTATCAATTTCTTTCTCTCTTTCAAGTGGCATTCCTTGCTCAAGGTTATTAAAAAAAGAATGGCTATTTAAGATATTGAGAAGTAGTTGCTTTAAAGATTGGTTGGGAAAAATGCTTAAAAATGTTGAAGGGTGTTCAAAAATGCTCAAAAATGATAAAAAAATGCTCAAAAATGGGTATTTTTGTTGAAGGAATAGTCAGCTTGTTCAAAGATGGAACATCAGCTATTTCCGAATGGAACAACACAAGCAGCGCGACAAAAAATGTTTTAAAATTTGATTGAACTGCTGCCGTTCAGAAATTGAACAGCAGTTGTTCCTGGATTGAACATCAACGTTTAAAAACACAAAAAAAAGCTATTCAATTCTGTTGAACTACTACCATTCAGGGATTGAACAAAAACTGTTCTGGATTTGAACGGGAAAAATTAAAACGCAGCAAAAAGCTGTTCAATTCTGTTGAACTATTGCTGTTCAGAAATTGAACAACAATTGTTCTAGATTTGAACAGCGAAAATTAAAACTTGACAATAGGCTGTTCAAAAATTGAATAGCAGTTGTTCTGGAATTGAATGAAAAAACTTTAAAACTCAACCAAAAATCTGCTCAATTGGATTGAACTAATGCTATTCAAAAATTGAATAGCAGCTATTCTGGTATTGAACATCAAAACTTAAAAACTCAACCAAATGGCTGTTCAATTGGATTGAACTGCTGAAACTTAAAAACTCAACCAAATGGCTATTCAATTGGATTGAATTGCTGAACAGACTGCTGCTATTCAAAAATTGAACAACAACTATTCTGGTATTGAACAGAAAAACTTAAAAAATCAACCAAAAAGCTGTTCAATTGGATTGAACTACTGCTGTTCAAAAATTGAACAATAGTTGTTCTGGTATTGAATAACAAAGTAAGAAAAAAACAACACAACCTTGTAGAAGAATGTATTGTAAATGGGACGAATATACAATTATATACATAATTTACAAGTGATTTTGTCAAAACCTCTCATGTACCTGATTTTGTGGGTTTGTCACCCCCTTGTGCCACAACTCAGATGGTGGGATCTTCTCGTGCTTGTTGACAAAAATATTTCTTCATGAGAGGTTTGTGATAGAGGCGTACTCTATGTCCGTTAACCCGAAATGTTGAGCCGGATCCGTCTATCGTGGTCAAAGTGAGGGTACCATTTCTATGCACTTCCTGAATCTCATATGGACCAAGCCATATTGTTTGTAGTTTTCTTGGAAAGTCTTGGAATCTGGAATCATATAGGAGTGCCCAATCTCCTTTTTGGAATACTTTATTTTTTATTAGATTGTCGTGCCACGTGGCTTGTTGTTGTTGAATGATCATTGTACGTTGCAAGGCAAGCAGTTGAATTTCATCCAGTTCCTTTATTTGTTGAAGTCTTTTAGTTTGAGCATCTGTTAAGTCCAGTCCTACTTCCTTGGCTGTTCTCAGTGTTTTAATTTTAAACTCAATAGGGAAGATAGGTTCTCTCCTAAATACTAGCTGATATGGTGAATATCCAGTGGTATTTCTCTAGGTTGTTCGATAAGCCCATAAGGCTTCTGGCAGTCTAGTGGCCCAGGCCCGGCGGTGTGCTGCTACTTTCTTGGTAAGGATTGCCTCCAGGACTTTGTTAGTGCTTTTGACTTGTCCGTTTGCCCGCGGGTGATAAGGAGACGTAATTCTGTGAATAACATGGTGATATTTTAAGGTAGATATGATCTTATTGCCTGTGAACTGTGCCCCCCTGTCGGTTATCACTTCCCTTGGTAGGCCGTATCGTACAAATATTTTGAAGAGAAATTTAATTACTGATTCTTCTGTGGCTCTTAGAAAAACTACTACTTCCACCCATTTGGTAACATAATTTGTGGTAACTAATATGTGGGATTTCTAGTTTGATGGCGGATTAAATGGCCCAATGAAGTCCAACGCCCATTGCTCAAATGGTTCTACCACCAATTGTGGTTGCAGTGGCATTTCATCGACTTGGCCTGGACGACCCATCCTTTGGCAGCTGTCACAAGACTGAATGTACTTCTTTGCATCCTTAAAAATTGTAGGCGAAAAATAGCCTAATTGCAGTATTTTATGCCCTATCCGTTGGTCTGCGAAGTGACCACCGCAGGGTTCATCATGATAAGCACATAGGATGTCATGGATTTCATTCTTCCTTATGCATCGGCGTATCTACATATCATCCCCTGTATGAAATAAGTATCCTTCAATCCAGGAGAATCGTGAACTGCGCTGTACAATTGAATTCCGTTCTTTTGCCATCAAATGTTTGGGTAGCTTCCCCACTGCTAGATAATTTACGACATCTGCATACCACGTGGTTTTTACTGCTACAACAAATAGGTGTTCATCCCAAAATTGATCGTCGACTATTGATGAGTCATCTGTTTTGGGGACTCTTGACAGAAAGTCTACAACTACGTTCTCCTTCCCTAGACGATCTTTGATTGTTATATCAAATTCCTATAATAATAATAGCCAGCGAGTTATTATTCTATTCGTGATTGGTTTATTTGCTAAGTATCTGATAGCAGAATGGTCAGTGTATAAGGAATACTTGATATATTGTTATATAGTGCCTGAATTTATTGATAGCATAAATTACAGCCAGAAATTCTTTCTTGGTTACTGTGTAGTTTAGCTCAGTGGGGGTAAGATTCTTGCTAATATAATAGATAGCATATGGTTTTCGGTCTTCTTCTTGGCCGAGGACTGCTCCTATTGCTGTATCAGATGCATCGAAAGAGATATGAAAGGGAAGTTTCCAGTCAGGACCTCACAATATTGGTGCTATGGAGACAAGCTTATTTAATTATGTAAAAGCAGTGTCACATTTTTCGGTCCACTAAAATTCAACATTGCTAGTTAAAGTGTATAGAGGTGCAGCTATCTGTGAGAATTTTTTTATAAATCTGCGGTAATATCCTGCATACCCCAGGAAATTTTTTACCTCTTTTTGTGTACAGGGTGTGGTCAACAAAAGAATTATCTTTGTTTTAGCCGGGTCTACCTGGATTCCTGCCACATAAATGTAGTGGCCTAGGATTACCCCTTCAGTCCTCATCATGTGGCATTTATCGTTGCTTAGACACAATCCGGTAGCAATACATCATTCCAATACCTTGTCTAAAGTTTCTAGAGCTTGGTCAAAATCGTCCCCATAAGGTGTAAAATCATCCATATAAATTTCAAGTCCTTCATTTATTAAATCAGAAAAAATACTAATTATGGTCCTTTGAAATGTTGCCGCAGCATTACATAATCCAAATGGTAACACTCTGTAAGAGAAAGTGCCCCATGGGCAGCCAAAGGTTGTCTTATCTTCATCTTTAGGGGCTATTTTTATCTGATTGTATCCACTGAATCCGTCAAGGAAAGAGAAAAAACGTTTTCCATCTAATGTGTCAAGGACTTGGTCAATAAAGGGAAGGGGGAAATGATCTTTCTGAGTTGCTTTATTTAATTCTCTATAGTCTACGCAGATCCTCCACTTCCCATTATTTTTAGGGACAACCACCAAAGGGGAGACCCATTTACTGTCTGATATAGGATAAATAAAATTTACATCCAGGAGCTTTTGTAGTTCTTCCTTTACAATTTCTTTTAAATGGGGATTCAGTCTTCGTTGCAGTTGTCGAACAGGCCGAGTCTCTTTATCAGTATAGATGTGATGCATGCACAGCTATGGGTTCAAGTCCTTCATGTCTTGGTACTCCCACACAAATGCACCTTGGCACTTCTTAAGGATTTCTACAAGTTTCTGCCTTTGGTTGTCATCCATACTACTGTTAATATTCAAAATCTTACCTAGTTCGATTTCAATAGGTATACTATTACAAAAAATGGTTGTGGAATTATATTGCCTCTCAAAGTATGTTACGAGATTTTCTTGTCCTTCATGCTCGAGAATTGTTTTCATCATTTGGCATTTCAAATGTTAAGTTTTGGGAGGCTGATTCATAATGTTACTGAGCAAATCATCTTCCGTTTGATCTTTAAACTCAAGAGCCTCTAATAGTGTGAGGGGTGGACAGATATTTTTCTCCCAATATGTATCTGGGTGTTTGTGAATTTTTATTGTGGGCAGACTTGGTTTGACAGGCGGATAGATTACGATATTCTTTACAGAATTTCCTCTAGTGATAGTCATGCTGCCTGTTCAGCAGCCTATGTAAGCATCTGTCGTGGCCAACCAAGGCTGCCCAAGAATCAATGGGTGTCCTTCCATCCTATTTTTTGTATTAACAACTAAAAAATCAGTAGGGTATTCCCATGAGTCTATTGAAACCATAATGTCTTGCACTATACCTTCTGGTCTAATAACAGATCTGTCAGCCAATTCCAGGAGTGTGGGTGTAGGTTAGAGGGATAATATGCCTAGTTTCTCACAAGCCTAAATAGTTAGGATGTTGATGGCTGCCCCAAGGTCAACCAATGTGTTCGGAAATGAATGTACAAAAATTTGTATGGTTACAATGGGGTTTCCTGGGTCTTCATATTTTACAGGTGATTCTTTTCCTAACAATATGTCAGACAGAGTTCCTACTACATGAACGGTAGGTGCAGCCATTGTTTTCCTAATATGTCTCTTTCCACATAACTCCTTGATTGTTTTTGCATAGATGGGAATGTCCTGGATGGCCTGCAGAAGAGGAATTTCGATGAAAAGGTTTCTTAATTCCCCCAGGATGTCAAATACTGAGTGGATTATAGGTCTGGGTAAGTTTAGTCTCTCAGGAAATGGTGGTGGAGCTATTTTAATATCTTCAGGTCTTTGTTGTTCCATTGGTTCCTTGTCTTTGACTGTTTTTGTTATCTCTGTTGAGTTAGGCCCTGTGGATGTTTCAATTTGGGATTGAGGTGGATTTGGGGCCTCTATGGGCAATATGGTTCGTCCTGATCTCAACTTCAATTTATTACATTTTTTTTGTTCATTGTTGGGTGTTGGATTCTCTATGATTTGAATTAATTGAATTGGTCTATTATTGGGATTGATATTGGGTTGGGCTGGTAATTGAGGTCGCATGATAGGCTATTGGTTATGCTGAATGGGGTAGGGGGCTGGTAATTGTTGAGTTACTGCACCTATCGCTAAATTTCCCATCCCTGTGGGTCATTTCCAGTTTCAGTTGTTGTTTTGTGTAGGGGGTTTTGGCCATTGGTTTTGATAAGGGATATTTTGCCAATAAGGGGGAGAATTAGGGAAGTTTTTCCAGTTACTTCCTGATTGATTTTGCGTAGGCCAGGGTGGGATAGGGAAGGTTTGGTTTGGCCAAGTTGGGAAGGGTTTTTAGTCTGCCAAGTTGTTGTAGGGTTTTGCTGGTTGTACCGGGGCATTGGAAAGTATTGAGGTAGGTCTTGCGGTATGCCAGGTCGTGCCTGCCATTTCTGACGTTGATTCATTAAATAGACTAGTTATTTTTCTTCTTCTGCTTCTTTGTAGATGGCTTTCAGCCCAGGGAGTGAAGGGCACCGGTCCGTAGTATGATCCTTAGTGCAGATAGCACATTTCTGGACCATGTCTAAAGGACACTCCCTTTGGCTGTGCTTCTTCCAACATTTTGGGCAGAAGACGACCAGATTTTGTTCAGATATTGCTTGTTTTTGTTTGGATTGCAGAACATCAAGTTGTGTGGTCAAAGTTCCCAAGATGTCGGTTTTGAAGTTTTCCAAGAGATTTCCAAATTCTTCCCTAGTTACATTGCTACTGGTCTGCTTAAGATCGCGCCCAATAGGTTTATTACGTGAGCTACCCCGGGAGCATCTAATACATAAGGAGATAATCTCGTCATATTCTTCCTGATAAATATCTTCTTTTCCCATTATGTTAAGTAATTCAACCCATTCCTCCTTCATCCCCTTAGGTATTGTGGCTTTCAAAATGTCTTTGGACAACATAGTATATGCAGATCTTTGTAAATTGTATTGAAATATTTCTACGTATTCTTCTAGTGTTTCATTGTCTTTTACAGTCATGTTAAAGATTTCATTTTTTAGGTCTCGGGTTCGGCAATAGTCTTGGTATTTGGTAAGAAAGGCATTCTTCATTTGGTCCCAGTTGTTTATAGTTCCCCCTCCTAACCGATGAACCAACGGAGAGCAGTCCCTTTCAAGGTGGAGGGAAATAATTTTAGTTTCTAGGGATCGGTGGTGTAATCATATCCTCTGCATAAGACATCAAATTCAAATAAGAATGCATCGGGATATTCTGTGGTTAATCCTTGAAAGGTAGGGATGTTGTGCAAGGGAATGGATTTCATAGGGGCATTAGCAGCATGATCAACAATGGGGTACTCCAATGTTGATGTCTACCTCTGATTTTGATTTTGATTATTTTCCATTTGATCAAAGAGGTGCCAGAAATCTTCAGGAATTTATTGATCTGGGGGGGAGATTTTAATAGGCTTGGAAGGTGAATGTGGTGGAGGTTTTACAACACTTCCCTGATATGAGATTCTAAGGAGTTCTATTTCGATTACTTCTTCAAGAGATTTATGTGTCTCTATGTGAATTTCTCCACTAGTTTCTCCCCTGCCTTCTTGCAAATTGCAAGAGCCTCCCTCTTTTGAAAGGTCAATGTTTTGATGAATGGCAGTCTGCAGGCTTTGCTCAGACCCTTCTATCTTGCTGTGAATCTCAGCATAGGCTATAGATGGTGAGGCTGCTGCCCAAGGGGGTATGTTAGGATTTTGGATGGGAGTGGTTTTTGATCCTATAGATGCCTGAGATTCGGCTTTTCTTAATGATTTTGTCTATATATGTTGTCCTCCCAAGGATTACCGATCCTTTGGGTTGTGGTCGTAACTGATTTTGAGTTGTTTCTATCTTTTTCTTAGGCATAAAACAGGAGCACCTATCCTATGGTTCCTGTACAGATTGCTAGTGTTGTGTAGCTAGCTCCAAAAATAGAAGAAAAGAGATATTAACGCCTTATAAATAAGCCACTTCAAGGGGGAAACCTCCAATACATTACATGAATGAACAATTCTTGGATGATACAAATTACAAAACCTCCTTTCTATATATAGGAGTCCATGGGGCCACAATGTAATCCTAGTGGGGCCATGATGTAATCCTAGCCGACCTAACAATAATAATTTAAGGGCACAATAATAACAATATGGGGGTTACAAGGGTACAATAATAACAATAAGGGAGTTACACTAACAACAATAAGGGACTATACTAGTAATATAGGGACCTAACATGCCCCTCTCCTTCAAAAAAGTGTTGTCCTCAACGCTTGAGTAGCTCTGGGTGCTTCTGTATAAAATTCTCATCCTCCCATGTAGAATCTTCAGTGGGTAAGTTCTTCGACTTGATGAGATACTCTGAAATTGATCGGTTCCGTAGCTGTCGAGTTCTTGTTTCCGTGATCGCTTCAGGTTCCAATATGATTTTTCCTTCCTCATCAATTTCTGGCAATATTGTTTGAACTGGAAGATTTTCACCTATAACCTTCTTTAAGCATGAAACATGGAAAACTGGATGCACTCGTGAAGAAGCAGGAAGCTCCAATTTGTATGCCATAGTACCAATATTTTGCAACACCTTGTAAGGACAATAGTACTTTGGTGATAATTTATTATCCTTCTTAGCTTGCTTGAGGGACATTTGTTTGTATGGTTGTAGCCGTAAAAATACCCAGTCTCCTACATCAAAACTTCTCTCGCTGCGATGTTGATCTGCCTATTATTTCATTCGATTTTGTGCCAAATTCAGGTTATCCTTTAAGAGTTGGAGAACTTCTTGTTGATGCTCGATGTGATCTTCCACTGCTTGAACCTTCGAATTTTCCCTTAAATATGATGTGATGGATGGTGGATGATAACCATAAAGTGCCATAAATGGGGTCATTTTTGCTGCAGTATGGAAGGAAGTGTTATACCACCATTCAGCGAGAGGTAACCACTTGACCCATTGTGTTTGTTTATTAGATGCAAAACAACGAAGATATCCTTCCAAACATTTATTTACTATCTCAGTTTGACCATCAGATTGAGGATGATAAGATGAGCTATGAGCTAATTGAGTACCCAAACAAGAAAATAACTCCGTCCAAAAATTTCCAGTAAAAATGGGATCTCTGTCGCTCACAATAACCCTTGGGCTTCAATGTAGCTTTTGAATTCTATCCATAAATGTAGTAGCAACTGTACTTGCTTTAAATGGATGAGATAATGCACAAAAGTGTGCATACTTGGTAAGTCTATCAACTACCACCATGATGACATTCTTTCCTTCAGACTTAGGTAAACCTGTGATAAAATTCATTGAAATCTCCTCCCAACGCTGACTTGGAATGGATAAAGGTTGTAGAAGTCCCGGGGTCTTAATTGTCTCCACTTTATTCTGCTGGCAAACCAAACATTCCGCCACAAACTTTTGAATATCAGATTTAAGGCCATCCCAAAAAAAATCTTTCTTCACCCTGTGGTAAGTTTTTAAAAATCCTGGGTGTCCTCCTAAAGGAGAAGTGTGCAATTCCAGAAGAATCTTTTGTTTTAGTTGGGAATTCTTACAAAGATATAAGCGATCTTTGTACCATAAGGAATCATTTTTCCAACTAAATGTATCAGATGTACTAGGATCTTGTTGCAACTTTTGAATGAGTGTCCATACATATTTGTCATTCTTCCATTCATCTCTTGCTTCAGTTATCCAATCTAGTTGGATAATAGAAATGGCACAAAGCAATGCTTCCACCTCTTCATTCTTTCTTGAGAGTGCATCTGCAACAATGTTAAGCTTTCCTTTTTTGTATATTATTTAAAAGTCATAACCCAACATCTTTGTGACCCATTTTTTCCGCTCTTCTGAAGATAGTCTTTGTTCCAAAAAATGTTAGAGACTATCATGATCAGTTTTTACCTTGAAGTGTCTTCCCATTAGGTAAGTTCACCATTTCTTTAGTGCATGTAGTATTGCTAACATTTCCTTCTCATAAATAGGTTTCTTTAAATACTTTCCTTTGATTGGATGACTTTCAAAAGAAATGGGTCTTCCTTCCTGCATTAAAACAACACCAATTCCATTTCCTGAGGCATCACATTCCACAATAAAGGTTTTTGTGAAGTCTGGCGTAGCTAAGACCGGTGCTAGGCACATTGCCTCTTTAAGATGTTCAAAGGCCTTAGTTGCTTCGGGAGTCCATGAAAATGCATCTTTCTTCAATAATGTTGTTAGAGGTGCTGCTATTCTCCCATAATTCTTAACAAACTTGCGATAATACTCTGTTAACCCGAGAAATCCTCGCAACTTCTTTATGGTTGTGGGGACTTTCCATTCCTTAATGGCTTTAATTTTGTTAGGGTCTACTTTAACACCCTCGTGAGATACAATATGACCCAGATATTCCTCCTCTTGTACTCCAAAGAAACATTTGGATTTTTTTGCATATAATTGTTTCTCCTGCAATAGTTTGAGCACCCTGTCAACATGTTCAACATGATCCTTCCAAGACCTGCTGTAGATTAGTATATCATCAAAAAATACTAGCACAAATTTTCTAAGGAAGGGTTTGAAAGTGGAATTCATCAACCCTTGAAATGTAGAAGGTGCATTGGTAAGGCCAAAATGCATGACCAAAAATTCATAATGACCCTCATGAGTTCGAAATGTTGTTTTTGGAATATATTCAGTCTTCATTCTAATTTGATGATATCCTGAACGAAGATCCAACTTGGTGAAATAAATTTCTCCATGTAATTCATCCAATAATTCATCAATCACAGGAATGGAAAAATTATCTTTAATGGTGTGCTTATTGAGCTCCCTATAATCTGGACACATTTGCCATGATCCATCCTTCTTGTGTACCAATACTACAGGAGCAGAGAAAGAACTTTGACTAGGTTGAATTATACCCGCCTCTAACATTTCTGCAATCATACGTTCAATTTCGCTCTTTTGAACATAAGGATATCTATAAGGCCTAATGTTTGGAGGAACACTTCTTGGAATCAAATGAATAGCATGATCATGATCTTGAATAGGTGGGAGTCCTTTGGGAGTTTCAAACACCTTGGAACGATTGTCCAAGACTTGTTGGAGATCTGCAGAAATAGATGTTTTTGATGTTGGAACTTCTAGTGAGCATAATTGTGCAATTACGCCTCGTTGTTCTTTCTTTAGAAGCTTTTTCATGACATTAGAGCTTATTATCTTTCCCGGCTTCCCCGCAATACCCCGTAATTCTACTTCCTTTCCTTCTGAAAAAAAAATCAAGAAAAGTTCTTGAAAATTAAAAGCTACCGTCCCCAAAGATTGTAACCATTGTACTCCTAGTACAACATCAGCACCTCCCATAGGAATGGAAAGCATTGGACTAGTCAATACATATTCCCCATGGTTAGCTTGATATTATGGCATTTTCCAGAGCAATTTATAGTTCCTCCATTTGCAACCATCACTTGACATTCTGGTGTTGGGTATAGGAAACAATTTAATTCCTTGGCTACCTTACAATGAATAAAATTATGGATTCTCCAAGACAAAGTTGTGTCCAATATCCCACAATGACCTAATCATGGACTGGTTCAGTAAAGCGAACTTGTGCGACTTGCCACATGTCATTGTTTCATCTTTCGGCTCTGAAATTGATAGCCAAGAAACTAAAGTCCCTGTACTTGCCACCACTTTTTACATCACTCCAATCTGATGCTCAGAGAGAGAGAGTTATGAATATTTTCCCACGATCACCTCTTTGAGATGAAATTCGGGAGCTTGAAAAAGCACTACCTTCCATAGATCATATCTCCGAAAATTTTGTGAACCAAGCTCTAAAATTTTTTAATGCGTTTCCTCAGGATTTCTGCTTTGCACCGTAAAAATTTCAGATTCTAAACCTTCGTAGAAAAAAATTTATAGAAAAACTACCACGATGACCTATTTAGAGTAGCAAAACCCTAGAATCCAAAGCTCTAATGCCAAATGTTGTGTAACTAGCTCCAAAAATAGAAGAAAAGAGATATCAATGCCTTAGAAATAAGCCACTTCAAGGGGAAAACCTCCAATACATTACATACATGAATAATTCTTAGATGATACAATTTACAAAACCTCCTTTCTATATATGAGAGTCCATGGGGCCATAATGTAATCCTAGTGGGGCCACAATGTAATCCTAGCTAACCTAACAATAATAATTTATGGGCACAATAATAAAAATATGGGGGCTACAAGGGTACAATAGTAACAGTAAGGGGGTTACACTAACAACAATAAGGGACTATACTAGTAATATAGGGACCTAATAGCTAGTGGCGGGCTAAAGGGAAAGCATGTTGCTTACCATTATGTAGGTTCTTACCTTTCGCTTTTAATACCCAATTCCTCACAGCAATGGAAAAAGAATGATTTAAAGGAGATAACTTTCAACAATCTCCCCAGAAACGGCGCCAAAATTTTGAGTCAGATAGAGATGACCTTGTTGTGACAACTCTATTGTACCTTTATTTAATTATCAACCCGAGGTAAGCCTTTTATTTCGAGAGTGTCAGCACAATATATGCAATTTAACTGATCTATGAGTGCTCTTTGTCAATTTTCAGAGGGAATTACTAACTTTGGAAGCTTGTTAATCCTAAAGAAGATGTCTTAGATGGATCTTTTAGCCTAAAGCTAAGTACAGGGATTTGATGTTTCTCTGCTGGAATAAAACAAAAGTTCTACTAAATTGAAAAACGGTCTAGATAAATAAAGCAGGAATTGAAATGACAGTAATGAATTTAAGCAGAACACTAGTATAACTAAATTGTTTCAGACATGGAATTGGATTGAATCGATGACCTAGCATTCTAAGTAATGAAGTAGATATTCGTTTAACAATATAACTATAATGGTGACTAGCTATGTAATAATGAAACAACAATTAAGCAATACGACTAGCTGTGCAATAATGAAACAACAATTAAGCAATATGACTAGCTGTGCAATAATGAAACAGTAGTAGAACTAAGCTATTAGCAACGAATAGCAATAGAATCGAAACAGGTCAAATAACTCATACAACTATCATTAAGTAATTTTGCAATGGAGTTCTCTGTAAGACTTAATTAAACAACATTAATCAATTGGTTAATTGCTTTATTATGCCATGCAATGCATGGAGATGCAGAATGTTGAAATCATTCTTTCTACGGCCTATATATTAACTATCATGACAGCAAACAAACCAGTATTAATATATCATTATCAGAAATGAGATTGCACTTGTCTCATTAAAAACGTAATTGCAAAATATGCATTGAAGAAGAAGAGTTGTAATTATATCAAATGAGAATATGTATTAAAACTACACCAGGTCTACAAATATCAATTTTGTAACTTTTAGAACATGAAACTGTGCGTGAAGCTCCCAGAGGTTGGGCCCAAACCTACAGAAGCCTCAACACTGAGAAAAATTCAGAAGATAATTAGTCAAATCTCTCTGTTACATCCAGGAATGCTATGGAATATAATTAGACAAAACTGTTCTGGATTTTCTATTATCAGATCCCTTCCCTCATTCTGTTCTTTCCCTCATTCTGTTCTTTGCCCCTTTAAAGGAAATCCTCGGAATTTCGAGAACGTATATCAAACGACAACCCGCTATGCATGGCTGTCGTTTGAGTTCTTAGACTCAATCTACTTGTTCACCTTCCATTGGTCGTTTGGATAGCTTTTTCCTTGCATTCATCGATTGGCTTCCTTTTTCTATTGGTGTAGGCATTCCTAGTTTCATGCAGGTAAAGATAAAAAGAATCAATTCCTTATTATAAATCATCCTTTCTATCATTAGTCTGATTTTTCCTACTTTCGTGATTTTCATTCCTTATTGTTAATATGAAGAGGGATTTTCCTGAAATTACAATATGATTTGCAGTATTTAATGGGTGAAAAACATACCTTATTCTGGGCCCAAAGATGGGTTTTATGAAATCATATGTACGATTCAGGCCCAAAATCTTTACAGTAACTATTACAACCAAGACTTGGACCGAGTTCTTTGAAAAACCATGGGGTTCAAGCCTTATGTGTATCTATTCATATATGCATCAAACAGGCACCGAGTCTTGAAAATGTAATGTCCTGGGCATTAATTTGTAATCAACCCATGTGCCAGAAGGCTACAATGACCTAGCTCTGAGGATGGAGGAAATCCCAAGTGTTTATATATTACATAGACTGCAAGGCTAAAATATTAGGGCCCAGGGGAGCCAGGAGGCTCAATCCTAACTAATCAAGTGATTGGGTGCGATGACCAAAGGTAGGACAAGATAAATTTGGACTGTTAAGAGTTGAGCACATTATCGCCATTGGATAATCCCTATGTTTGCAGAAAAAGAATGGATGGGTTAAGACCCCAAGTTCAGCCATAGGGACCAATAAAAGCTCCGCTATGGTCTAACACAACGTTGAAATTCACCTTATTCAGGATGAATAAGGCATCTTACCCTAGGCGTGTTGTGACCTTATTTAGTTAAGGGGTGGAATTAGGTATCGGGAAGAATCACATGGACGATATAAATGCCAACAATTCCAGAACTATAACATCTAGGAATCCAATTGCAACAAATCAAGCACATAAAGAAAAAGAATATCATATCGGTGAAAACATCTTAAATTTTTTAAAAGCTACAAAAACCCGCTCCCACAATGCCCGTGTATCCTTGTAATTGCTTCTTATATTAACTGGTGCAAAAATACAACATCACATATGGCTCAAAAGCCTCATATAGAGAACAAGAAACTAACATGAAAGAGAAATACAAAACCAAGATAATGAGAACCAGTACGGGCTCAAACGACTCTACAACTACATTTCAATATCCTTTCTAATCTCTCCCTGTCGCTTTTCCCCTTGAAATTATTTATATCCTTTTGCTTCCTTATATTGTCACTTCTCCCTCAGAGACTCCACCTTTTTGCTCTTTCGTCTACTTTCTATTGTTCGGATGTTAGCATTCCTTTCTTCTTGGTTGTGGCTTCCTAAGTCTCGACTTGTCTAGCCATTCTTTCGCAACTGCTCGTCTTCGACATATCACTTCCTCCAACTATCTCCTTCACAAATTCCCAATGATTATCTTTGGAGAAATTTGGTCAGCTTTCCAATGTGTCACCTTGTTCCCAAAAGGAAGGACCCAACAGGCCCCAACCACAGTCCATTGACTTGTCCTGATTTAATCCTTTACTGGTGCTATTTATTATGCTGATGCTATTAGTTCTCCACACTATGTTGCATCCCCTTGGCTGGGTGCTTCTATTTGGATGGTTCCTTCAAAAGAAGGACCCAACTCAGGGACATATTCAATGGCTACATTTTTTAATTGTGTGAAAACCGTTTGCCATGCCCCTATTTTTGCATTAGTTTACATGCAAGGAGTTATTGCTTCGTGATTTTTTGCCCAAATAAGATCACCAGAAAACAAGAGAAAAAATTTCCTGTAGATAGATAATCAGATCCCAACCCAGTGCTTAAACATGTAGCAAGAAAACGGTTCTAGATGTTATAAAGGAAAGAGAGTGGACCTAGCCTCCTCACGGGTCTGTGAAGGATTTTTAATTCATAACAGAATCCTTGCACTCCACTCAAGAGATATTCTTCATCTACACTTGATTTCAATACTTACACACAACCACAAACACTCATTGATGAAAAGTGATCTTCACAAAATCCTTGCGCTCCACTCGATATTCTTCATTTGCACTCGATTTCAATACCTACACACAACCACAAACACTCATGGACAAAAATTGATCTTCCTTGAAATATCGTTGGCTCAAAAAATCATAGGATTTATATATGTAACCATTAAAAACATGTAAATACAAGGAAGGAGAATATATTTCTATTAACTGTGAATCAAATGGCATGTTTATACCTTCAAGCATAAGATATCATCTCCAAAATCTAACAGTCTCTCTCTCTCTCTCTAAGCAATATGACCTCAAAACAAAGTATGACTCTCAATCCATAAATCAAGATAACACCATCTCGATATAATTACCATTCTCTAGTCTCCCTTTCCCCTCGATGAGATTATATAGGTTTCTTCTATCCTTTGGGAGAATGTATCTAGACACTTAGGGGCTTGAGAAGTTAGGAAAACTATACAATAATGGTCCCTTAGCCAACTCATACAAAAGTGGGTCAAGTTGATCTCCTTGGGAATGAAAAAATCTACAAACCTTTTCGCCATTATGGGTTTTTTTCTCTATTATCTCAATTATGAAAGAATTATTATCTTCTAATTGTAATATTTTGGAAAAATAATTATGAGAAATCATTGAGTTATGTAATTTCACTCTTTTAACATGGGATAAATCTCACATAAGTAAAATAAAATGTTGAAAGAGGATGCATTTTAGCCAACAACTAAGGTAAGTTGAACTTGAGTTTGTATCACTATAATGGAGTGGAAAATAGTGTTATAAAAAATAGCCCCTAATGCGTGAGTTCAAAAGAGAAATTGATGGCCGAAATGCATTAAAATAAAACTCAGAGGTTAAAATAGGAAGGAGGCAAAACTAAGAATCTGGACCAGAAGACACCAAATGCTGAAGTCTCATCTGTGTTGATAACATCCCCAAGGTAGGCATACTGATGCTCTGTCATTAAGAAATACTGAACATGGCTACCAAAACATACATTGGGGATCCATGACATGAAATTATAAACATGGCCATTAAGATAGGCACAGTGCATCCATGTGACTCAATATATAAAGCATAGCCACCAACAAATACAATGTGGATCTATGTCACAGTATACATCAGTAGGAGTATGGACACATGACAGACAAAGAAGTGCCATAGATAGCCCTCAAAGTATATAAATGATACATAACTCCAATGCAACCCAGAAAGGATTCCATATATGAATGAGATGTTCCTGACCCAGGGTTTTCGACATAACCCTGATGGTACAAATATACATCATGTGAATATATGAGCCGATGTCGAGCATGCGAGAAACTGTTTGATTACTATCCACGATGAAAAATAGTGACATATGTGAGGGAATAAACCAATGAGGAAAATAGACCCCAAGGTACCTAGTAAAGTACCATAAATTTGAATAAATGAGCTTACGTCGAACACGAGTAAACTCGACCAATTAGGAGCCAACAATGTAAACCCACTATCTATCACAAGGAGGCCTTCCACTGAGGTTTGGAAGATCAAGGTACTATTGGTTCCTAGATCAAGCTCTTGGATAACGAGCCGAAGTAAAAATGAGAAGATCAGTCGAAGGAGGGAATTAATGTATCCCCTATCAGTCGACACAGAACAGACCAGGATTATGTGATATATATATGAAGTCATGAAGCGATGAAGTGCAACTGACACAAGGATGGGCAATTCAAAAAGGTTAAGAGGCTACTGCAAAATGGCCGACACAGGCTAAGACTTCCCTTGAACACATAGAGGCACTACACAAAAGTGACTTGGCATCATGACTAATAAGCACGATGTGATATCATGCAATGATGCAAGAGGCATCGAGGCATGCTCCATATGACTAGAAGAATAACTAGCTAGAGGACTAGACAGACTCTTAAAACCCATCTATAAGATAATGAAGCAGATAGGTGCCATGTTCAAGGGCGAGATGACTGACACTACTATTTTTATGATTATTGGAAATAGATGTTCCCTCCCTTCTCTTTTTATATGTTTCTTTTTATAAATTTATCCCCCAAGCCTAAAAAAGAGAATAAAGTATGTTGGGCCTTAGTTTTGGTCTTATTTTTTGCTCAAAAGAAACTTACTAATCCATCTATTTCCCATCCATTTTCCCTTAATTTATTCCATTTTGATGTATATTTGATATCCATTCAGGTATTTAATTTTAATTTTTCAATTTCTAAAGTTTTTATGAAAGTTTGGTTTTTAGTGCAAAATTGGCAGATTTAGAAATTCCCGTAATAGCTCTATGGTTGATGTGATTGCAGGACACTTGGGAACGAATTGAATGCATGGATGGGCAACTTGGGAACTAGGATTAAGCCAGCTATGCTTAGTTCGAACATAACAAGCTTTATTAGGCCCATTTGGTGCTAGTCAATCATGACTAGTCATTCAGAAATCCCATAGAAATAGGGCAGTTTTGAGATTCTATGGGATTGGTCATATTTCTTGGGATAAGACTAATGAATTAGACTTAGATAGGTGGATGAGAGTAGATGGGTTTTTTTTGAGTGAATATAGATCAGTTTTTTTCATGAGACTTCTTATTTAAAGCCAAAACTTTGATGGCTTATGTATTAACTTAATATACTTTTATGTTGTGACACCTTTGGATTGAGGAGCTAATTTGAAGACTTGTGTTATTATTATTTTTCTGTTCAATGCTATGGATGTGTAACTGAATTTAAGCTTCTGAGATCACCTATCAAGTGTGCAAGGCAAGGGTGGAAGGGCCCCCATTCCAAGCTAAGTACACTTTCTTGTTAACTAGTTTTATTTCCTTGTAATCTGATTATTGTAGAATTGGTTTTTCAAAGCTTTATTTCAGATTGCTTCATGATTCATGCATAATGATTGATTTCATTAGTTCATAGCTTATTCATCACTTTATCAAGTTGGAAAAACAGGTGTTCAAGTTGAGCATCCCTTCTACTAAAATGATGAATTAAAACTAGTTTCCTTTGCTTGTGTGCAAGTAGTTTCTTATTGAGATTTTGATATTGAGATGAATGAATTATGATGGAATAACTTATGTGTCTCTTAAGTTAAGAGTTTCTTTCATTAATAATTTATCCATCTTAATCTCTTGGTTTTAATCTTTGATTCATTAAGTGGTAATTGAGGTGAAAGTGGACTTCTTGAGTCAAGAACCATTTCAATATTCTTCCTCTTTTTAAACTAATTGAATTAGAATTATAGTATGTATTACTTTCAGATTTTTAACTTATCTTTCAACGTTTGATTACATCTGATCTTCACATATAGTGAACTTGCCTCAAAGCATAAACAACCCGGATTGATAAGAAATAATTGTGTTAATTTAGGTACATAAATTAGCTCAACATTTTGGCGCCGTTGCCGGGGAGGCAAATATCGGCATAGTCAATAGAAAGATTAAAAAAAAAAACAAAAACATTAGTTACATTTTTTTTTAGTTATGTTTCTTTATGCCTAGACATAGAGATCCTCAAGGTAGATTTATTAAAAACCCCCCACAAATAGAGATAGGATCATCAAACACCCCAGTTACTGGTAATCCAATAATTGAGGAATTGGCAGAAAAACAAAGAAGTGGACAAAGATTAACTTTGATTGAGAGGCAAACTTTGTTAGCTTGGGAAGCAAAGAAAAAACAATCTTCAAATTCTGGAAAACAAAAAGAAATTATCAAAGGAAAACAATCTTTATTTCCATCCATAAATCCTCCTATCTTCGAGCAACCTGAAACTCCACTTAAAATTGAAACAAATCAACCAATGGCAGAAGAGGGACATGGATCTATTATTCTCACTCCTGAACAACGAGCTGCATATGAAAGACAACAAATGGAATGGAGAAGAAAGAGAGAGGAGGAGGCAAAACAAGAAAATGATAGAAAAATGGAAAACGATCGGAAAAGACAAGAAGATGGTAATGATCAAGAGACTACCTTTGGCTTTCCAATAATAGACACAAGTGCAATATTAGGAGAAGAAGTAAAAATGAAAAATATTCCACCTTCTGTATTGCCAAATTTTTATGGAATGTCCACGGAAGATCCTGATGCATTTATGTTTGAATTTGATATTCTATGTAGAACATATGGATACATTGATGACATTCATAAACTTCGTCTTTTCCCTGCAACATTAAAAGCAACAGCTTTGAAATGGTTTATGGGTTTAGGAGAACAAACAATAGCTTCTTGGGATGATATGAGATTAGTCTTCCTTAAAAAATATCAAGCTTATTGTAGATCTAGAGATTCAAAGGAAGATGTTTTCAGAATGACACAACAAGAAGATGAAAGTTTAGAAGAATATTTGGAAAGATTTTTATATAATCTACAGAAATCTAAACAACACTCTCTAAATCAAGAAACCATTCGAACAATATTTCTCAAGGGTATAAGGGATGAATACCTTGACATCTTGAATGTGATGGGTAAAGGAGACATTTCAAACCTACCATTCGAAGAAATTGTTGACTTATGTCAAAAATATTCTAGAGGAAGAGAAAAAACAGGAAGAAGAGAAGTAAGTTCAAAAGCAGCAAAGTCAGCTGCAGGAGGGATAACAAGAGCTGAAATAGGAAGCTTATTGGAAAACTTCAAAACAGATCTCTTGAGTACATTAGGGACACAAGTAGATGTGCTAAAGGCAAATAAGAAGAAAGAAGAACAAGAACAAGCTCTAGCAATCTTTTGTCCCAAATGTAGAAAGAAACATCCATTGAGAGAATGTCCTTTGGATAGTGTTCAGAGTGTTCAGGTTTGTGGTCTTTGTACAGAAAATCATTCCATAGAAAATTGTCTAAGATTGAAAGAATTACAAATGAATTCAATGGAAGAAGTGCTAGGAATAGAAGGTTTTTATTATGTAGCACCACGAAGACCATGGCAACCTAGGATGCCTCAACAAAATCAACAACAATTCCCTCAACAAAATTACCTCTATCCACCTCAAAATCCTTGGACCCCTCCAATGCCATGGCAAGCTTGGCCTCCACAACAATATCCACAACAACCTGCACAAGGTTGGAGAGGATATGGTTATGGAAACCAGCCACCTCAAAAGTATCAACAACAATACCAGCAACAATACCAACAGCCATTTACATATCCACAATATCCTCAATCCATACCATTTCAACAACAACATTCTGCATATCCACAATCCATCCCATATCCGCAGCAGAATCCTCCACCGTTGTTGACCCAACCACAACAGTTACAGTTACCCACAAATCAACCCAGACCAACTCAGTTACCAGCCCAACCAATTGCAAATCCAAATAATAAGGTAGACAAAGCTGCATACACTGTAGAGGAAGCAACATGTTATCCCACATATTCAATTCTTCCTCTTAATGAAGTCCATCTAAGGTCTGGAAAAGTGCTTAAAAAGGATTCTCCTCCAATTATAGAAGAACCGACCGAACAAGGAGAATCACCTGAAACATCACAAACTAAGATACAAATTCAGAAAGGAACAAACATTACAACACAAACACCACCTTATCCTGAAAGGTTGGTGGAACAACAAAAAGAAATAACCCTTCCCGAATTTGATATTTTAGATGAGTTAAAAAATGCTTATGTAAAAATTCCTTTGTTGAAGGCAATTAAAGAAATACCAATATATGCTAAAACAATAAAGGAATTGTGCATTAAGAAATCACAGAAAAAGAAGAAGGATCCTACTACAATCCAAGTCATTGGTAAACTAGCAAGCCTCATGTCTACACAAACCGTAGTAGAAAAATATATTGATCCTGGTATCCCTATGGTTACTATATCAATAAATAATTTCTCGGTACCAAACACATTAATAGACTTGGGAGCAGCTATAAATGTAATGACAATGGAGACAATGAAAACTTTGCATTTGAACAACATTAGATCAACTTCTACAATCTTAGAACTAGCAGATAGATCTAAAGTTGTTCCTGAAGGGATATTGGAAGATATCATAGTCTCTTTGGATTCATGGGAGTATCCTGTTGACTTCCTTATCTTGCAACCAAAAACAAATTTGGGAGGACATCCTCTAATCTTAGGCAGACCATGGTTAGCTACCACTGATGCCTTCATAGGATGCAGATCAGGAAGCATGATTATTTCACATGGAGATGAAAGGAAACATATTGCTCTTTATTCACCTGCACAATCAACTTCTTTAGAATCAGTGCTTGAAGCTCAAGAAAAACAGCAAACTAAATCGGTTTTAAGTATAAATCAATTCTTTGATTTAAGAGAAGAAGAAGAGAATGAAGACTTAATGGATCTTTTCATTTCAGAACCAAGTATTTCAGAGCAGCTTAGAGAAGTTCAATATGAAGCTGCAAATAACCTTTTGAATCAATGCTTTCAGGAAACTTGTACTGTTCAAACTTTGCGGAAATCTTTTATAGACATCTTTCCTGTAAACACAATCTCCAATCCAACAATAAAAACAATTGAGGTAAATCCTGGAAAACATTTAAACATTGGAAATCAGTTGCAATTGGCACAAGAGCAAGAGGTAATTGCATTATTACATAAATATTCAAAAGCCTTTGCCTGGGATTATACTGACATGCAAGGAATCCATCCTAGCACATGTGTCCACCACATCTATACAGATGATCAACTCAAACCTGTAAGACAACCTCAAAGACGAATGAATCCCATGATGAAAGAAATAGTGAAAGAAGAATTGCAAAAATTTTTAAATGTTGGATTCATCTATCCTATTTCAGATAGTCAATGGGTTTCTCCACTGGTTATTGTACCAAAGAAAAATGGAAAGTGGAGGGTATGTGTGGATTATCGAGAACTAAACAAAGCTACGCTAAAAGATCATTTTCCTCTACCATTCATTGATCAAGTGTTAGACTCATTAGCTGGGAAATTTTTTTTCACCTTCTTAGATGGGTTTAGCGGATACAATCAGATAAGAATAGCAACAGAAGACCAAGACAAGACAACATTCACTTGCCCATGGGGAACCTATGCATATAATGTTTTGCCATTTGGTTTATGTAATGCACCTGCAACTTTTCAACGAGCAGTACTTGCAATCTTCGCTGATCTAATTCATGAATGTGTAGAGGTTTATATGGATGACTTCACAGTTTATGGAAACACATATAATGATTGCCTAAATAACCTTGAGAAAGTTTTAAAACGATGCATTGAAACAAATTTGTCATTAAGCAATGAGAAATGCTATATGATGTTGACAGAAGGAATAGTTTTGGGACACCATATTTCTGCTTCAGGAATTAAAGTGGATCCAACAAAAATCCAAGTCCTAGTAAACTTAATGCCTCCTACAACACAGAAAGAGGTAAGAAGTTTCTTAGGCTATGCAGGCTATTATAGACGATTCATTGAAAACTTCAGTAAAATAGCTCAACCTCTGTTTAAACTATTAGCAAAAGATATTGAATTTCATTGGACAAATGACTGTCAAAATGCATTTCAAATTCTGAAAGAAAAATTATCAGTTGCACCCATTCTCCGTGGGCCAAACTGGTCTTTGCCATTTCATATATCAACTGATGCATCTGATACTGCGATAGGTGCCTCTCTTGGATAGAAAGAGAATTTGTTCAATTATGCAATATACTTTATAAGCAAGAATCTAACACCTGCAGAATTGAACTACACAGTCACAGAGAAAGAAATGTTAGCCGTTATACATGCAGTAAACAAATTCAGACACTATATAACAGGATATCAAGTTTTTATTCATACATATCATTCAGCAATCAAATACTTGATGAATAAACCCATCACCAATGGAAGAATAACAAGATGGTTACTGTTATTGCAAGAATTTAATATCACAATACAAGACCGGCCAGGCAAGGAAAATCAAGTGGCTGACTTTCTGTCCCGCATACATTCACCCAATGATCCAAATCCGGTTGCAGATAACTTTCCCGATGAACACCTTTTTGCCATCACAGTAAAAACACCATGGTTTGTAGACATTGCAAACTATTTATCTACTGGAAAGTTTCCAACTCAATTCACTAAAAAGCAAAGACACAAGATTGTTAGAGAAAGCTCTAGGTATAGTTGGGTAAATGGTGATTTATTTTATACTGGTTCAGATTTGATAATTAGAAAATGTGTGCGAGAAGATGAAATATTAGACATTCTAAAAGCATGTCACGATGAACCTTGTGGTGGCCATTTTGCAGATAAACGAACAACATATAAGGTGCTGCAACTGGGCTACTACTGGCCATCCATCTTTAGAGACTCTAAGAAATATGTCAAGCAATGTGACAGTTTCCAAAGAACAGGGAGACCAATCACAACAGATGAGATGCCACTGAAGCCACAGGTCCTCATAGAACCATTTGAGCAATGGGCACTTGACTTTTTTGGACCCATCAATCCACCATCAAATGGAAAGAAGTACATCTTAGTATGTACAGATTATGTAACCAAGTGGGCAGAGGCTAAAGCAGTGAACAGAGCAACAGAAGATACAATGGTCACCTTTCTTTTTGAAGAAATCTTTGTCAGATATGGAGTACCAAGACAAATTGTAACAGATCAAGGAGCACAGTTTACATCAAAGCTGGTACGAGATCTAACAGAGAAATACAAGATCAAACACAGGAAATCTACACCATATCATCCTCAAGAAAATGGGCAGGTTGAATCAACAAATAAATTCCTAGAAAATATCATGACAAAAACAGTACAGCTGAACATAAAATATTGGTCTGAAAAATTACAAGATGCATTATGGGCCTATAGAATCACATGGAAGAATACAACTGGTTTTAGTCCATACCAGTTAGTATATGGAAAAGAGGCCTTATTGCCTATAGAGTTTCAAATACAAACATACAGACTAACAGCTGAACTAGGACTAGACCTGACAGAAGCACAACAGCAGCGGATCATGGAACTGAATCAGTTGGATGAGCATCGTCAACAAGCCATAGAACATACTACATTGGTGCAACAACAAAGAATGAAGTGGCACGACAGATATATCAAAACAAAGACATTTCGCAAGGGAGACTGGGCATTACTTTTTTACTCCAAATTCAAAGACTTCAAAGCAAAGTTCACAACACACTGGCTAGGCCCATATGAAATTGATGAAATCTTTGACAATGGAGCAGTCAAAATCAGGACAATCGACCAGGACTCCACCTCCTTTATAGTGAATGGACATAGGCTCAAAGTTTATAATAGGCCTATCAGTAAAGAAGCATTTATGAAACAACTGATAGAAGATACAGAACTGGAAGTCATGGCACACTAGGCTCAGCCACCTTCCAGTCCCGTAGTTGAATAAAAAAACACATAAAAAAAATAAAAAATAAAAAATAAAAAATAAAAAATAAAAAATAAAAAATAAAAAATAAAAAAATAAAAAATAATTTGTTTGCTAGTGAAAACCAGGCAACTGGCACTCAGCAAACATGAATTCATAGGGGAAAACCGGGGCAACTTGGACTCTATGAATTCCTTATTCTTGTTCTACTGTTCTCACATAATTTCAATACAGGTACTCTCCATCAACAACTGACTTGAGGACAAGTCACATCTTAAACAAGGGGGAGACTTGCATTAGATCTTTAGCTGGAAAGCTGAAGTATAGAAGGAACTTGCATTGTCAACAGAGGGACCTGAAACAAAGAATCATTACAAAGGGACCTGAAAGACCTGCCAATGTCAAAACAACATGTGCATATTATGTAAGCAGTGCAGAGGGACCTGAAACAAAGAATCATTACAAAGGGACCTGACTTTTCAATTCAAGAACCAGAGCATGAAGAACAAGGAGCAGCAATAAAGTCTACTGTTTGATCCATCTACAACATCTGATCAATTGATTTCATTCCACTTGTACAGACTTCATCCAGGGGAGTATATGTATAGTCATTTTGTGCTTGAAAATTCAATTTTTCCTTAGAAATTTTTAGTTTTTGTTAAGTCAAAATTAGTACCTGAGGATATTCATTATCATTTCATATCCTATATTCCCTATACATACCCTATAACCCTTATACATCATATTCCATTTCATTTCCATACATATTCCCTATTTTTATTAACCCCTAAGTATTTTTCTTTAAGAGCTTAAAAGACCAAACTGGGACAACTTTTCAACCTGCACAAACAACTCAAGCATTAGTGATGGTGATAATTTTAAATATGACCTAAGATGGTCGTTTTAAAATTATAAAGATATGCTATATAATCCAAACAAAAATCATGCGCTATATGGAAATCAAAGTAAAAATATACCATAGTCCAAATAGTATGCATGCGCCATAGTCATATATATATTATAACCCAAAAGGCATATGATATCAGTGGTATAAGTAAAGGCATATGGTATATGATATAAGAAAGGGCGAATATGATATGAGAAATGGTGGACGGCCGCGCAAAAACTATATGACACGACTGTGCTTAATGGTTATGATCTGGCGGGGTATTGTTAAATGGTAATTGCACACACTCATTGCAATACGAACAGTGCTGGAATATCATTGCACGCACACGACGGTGGTAATAATGAAATAAAACAACGATTTGGCCATCCTCATGATACAGTCGGGTGACTGGTCAAACAGGACGGCCATACCAACCACGCATTGTAAACACCAATGAACAAAGAGGCGCACAGTACACCCATGAACTCGGTCAATTCATGACCGTTTAGACCTTAGTCCTCATTTCCAAAGAGCTCAGAGAGAAGGTGTTTGAAGCTGCAAACTAGTGAAAAGAAGGGAGAAATGAGTTTAGGCGGATTTAAGAAGGAAAATCATCCCGGTTTTAACGATCGGTGATCACCGATTTTTGGGATTCAATCAGGTAATGGAATAATTGTTTAAAGCTCAACAAACAAGTGTAAGTATATGTTGTATTTGTTAATTAATGGTTATGATACTCTGCTCTTGCCACCAGTCAATTGAACGGTTGAACAGGGATTTGGAGCGCCGGATATTCCTCAAGCGCTCGTTGACAACAGGTAATGCCGAAACCACAGCACTAAATCAGTTGATTCACTGCGTAAATCATGGCATAAACTACTAGTGAATCGCGCAGCATTTTAATGAGAATTCATTGCATGGATAACATGTTAGGAGTTTTAACGATGTGTCGTGTTGAAGTCTATGAACAGAGTTGTTATGGCATGTTTATGCTGTATGGCGGTAGTCGTTGATTGAATGCGCACTGCGCTTTGTTTTGTTGATTGAATTGTGCGCGCTATTTCCATTAACATTTTAACAAACAGTTAACATGAAAATGCCATATGCCTCTGTTATGAACCCTTGCTACCTGTGCGTTTATTTATTGTTTTAACCGAAACAGGGGATTGAAGTTTTTAAGGGCTGAACGAGCCATGCCATGAGCATTTTTGATTTCCAAAGGGAGTTCGATTGCCGAGCCATTTAAAACTCAGATTAAATGCGCTGTGTTTTTTTATCATTTGTGTTTTAAGGCCGAGAGCCATACGCATGCGCTGTAGTCAAAACACTCCTATTTGTATATACACAGTGAACTTATGGTTTGATTTTGGCAACAGTATAAGGCGTTGAGCATACATGGAACACTGTTTGCATATGTATTTTGTTTTCAAGAACTGAGAGTAGCATATTGACAGGGGTATACAGGTGTTTGGTTGTTTGAACAGGGAATTAAAACAGTGCTGCTGCAGAGAAAAGAGTAAACAGAAGTCAGAGTTAAATTGTTGAAAAGGAGGAAGGTAAGCTTCTTTGCTTTAAAAAATTTCGTTTTGAAAACGAACAATAGTTATTTTTATTGTCAAGATGAAATTAGTAACAGCAGAGGCATTCATTCATTGGTTTTTAGAAACAATGTCAGATAGAGTAGAGCCAAAATTTCAGATAGAGAGCTGGGGGAAGGAAACTATAGAAAAACTTTACCAAGCAGGGATGATAAGCTTTTTACAAAAATTTGATGGCCACTCTGAACAGATAACCAGGGATTTTATAAATAACTTCAGTCAAGACCAGACACGAGTAGGAAATGTCATTATTCCTGTAACCCAGGAATATCTTTCCCAAGCTTTAGATCTACCCATGATAGGTGAGAAGTATTACAAGGGCTTGCACTTCAAGGAGAAAGCTTGGAATTTCTTTCTTGAGAAGAACCGGAAAGGAACTTTTGATAGAACAAAAGGGATACCCAGGGAATGGTTCAATGAACCATGGGGTGAGTTGGTTTTGGTCATCCAGAAGTTTTTGACTTGTGATAGAGGATATAGCGTTGCCCACTTGTATCATGTCAGACTTCTATAGCATATTAATGGAGAAGATAGGATTAATTTGCCTTACTTCCTATATAGGAGCCTCTTGAGAATGATTGAAACAGTAAAACATGAACACAGGCCTAAAGCAGGATAGATTTACCATCAAGGATTGATCAAAATCCTAGTTGAGTATCAGGTGAGGTCACAGGGCATAGTATGGAGAGAGTTCATGTCTAAAAATTAGTTCATTGAACAGATTAAAGAAGTACAGGATAAAACAGAGCAGGAAAACAGAGGATTGATGAACTCACCCTTGTATCCCAGAACAAGAGCTAAACAGCAGAATAACATGGCCATGCAGGAAAATGAAACATCAGTTATGTCTATTCCTAGAAGATTTACAAATAAAAGACCCATTGACTTAGACAAGGAAGTAGAAACATACTCCCAAAGAAAACAAGAAGAAAATGACATTGCACAAGAAGTATTTGAGGAGGATTCTTCATATGATGATGCAGCAGCAGCATCACTAATGAAAACAACACAAGATTTTGAAAAAGAAATCAATGTTGGAAGAATCAGGGACTTAACTGACCAATTGGAAATTAGCAAAATTGTGGAGAAACAATTAAAAGAGGAAAACAAGGAAAATAAGAAAGATAATGCTAAATTGGTTAAGGCAAATGAAAAATTAAAAGAAGAATTGGGGAGACTGAAACGGAAAAATAATCTACTTTCTAAACAAGCATTTAAGTGGTTAAAGGAAAAGAATATGTGGCAGGCAAAGTATGAAAAACAGAAGGTCAAAGCAGCTTTGTTCAGGGAAAGACATGACACAGGTTTGGATTGTTTGGCCAGGGCAGCACAACAGGAAGCATCTACAGGTACAGCATCTACTACAGAGAGAAGAAGGTCAAAGAGAAATAAACAAGCATGGGGACATGCTTGATGATAAGCAAGGGAGAGATGTTGGGCCTTAGTTTTGGTCTTATTTTTGCTCAAAATAAACTTACTAATCCATCTATTTCCCATCCATTTTCCCTTCATTTATTCCATTTTGATATATATTTGATATCCATTCAGGTATTTAATTTTAATTTTTCAAATTCTAAAGTTTTTATGAAAGTTTGGTTTTTAGTGCAAAATTGGCAGATTCAGAAATTCCCGTAATAGCTCTATGGTTGATGTGGTTGCAGGACACTTGGGCATGAATTGAATGCATGGATGGACAGCTTGGCAACTAGGATTAAGCTAGCTATGCTTAGTTCGAACAGAACAAGCTTTATTAGGCCCATTTGGTGCTAGTCAATCATGACTAGTCATTCAGAAATCCCATAGAAATAGGGCAGTTTTGAGATTCTACGGGATTGGTCATATTTCTTGGGATAAGAGTAATGAATTAGAATTAGATAGGTGGATGAGAGTAGATGGGTTTGTTTGAGTGAATATAGATCATTTTGTTTCATGAGACTTCTTATTTAAAGCCAAAACTTTGATGGCTTATGTATTAACTTAATATACTTTTATGTTGTGACACCTTGGGATTGAGGAGATAATTTGAAGACTTGTGTTATTATTATTTTGCTGTTCAATGCTATGGATGTGTAACTGAATTTAAGCTTCTGAGATCACCTATCAAGTGTGCAAGGCAAGGGTGGAAGGGCCCCCATTCCAAGCTAAGTACACTTTCTTGTTAACTAGTTTTATTTCCTTGTAATCTGATTATTGTGGAACTGGTTTTTCAAAGCTTTATTTCAGATTGCTTCATGATTCATGCATAATGATTGATTTCATTAGTTCATAGCCTATTCATCACTTTATCAAGTTGGAAAAACAGGTGTTCAAGTTGAGCATCCCTTCTACTAAAATGATGAATTAAAACTAGTTTCCTTTGTTTGTATGCAAGTAGTTTCTTATTGAGATTTTGATATTGAGATGAATGAATTATGATGGAATACCTTATGTGTCTCTTAAGTTAAGAGTTTCTTTCATTAATAATTTATCCATCTTAAGCTCTTGGTTTTAATCTCTGATTCATTAAGTGGTAATTGAGGTGAAAATGGACTTCTTGAGTCAAGAACCATTTCAATATTATTCCTCTTTTAAATTAATGAATTAGAATTATAGGATGTATTACTTTCAGCTTTTGAATAACTTATCTTTCAAGGTTTGATTACATCTGATCTTCACATATAGTGAACTTTCCTCAAAGCATAAACAACCCGGATTGATAAGAAATAATTGTGTTAATTTAGGTACATAAATTAGCTCAACAAAGTATACAAGGGAGAACCTCTTAGCCATAACAGACTAGGGTATTCATTTTTCATAAATAGTCTATCCTAGTTAGGAAAAGGGTTAAAATTATATTGGGTATATGACCCTTCAGGTACTTTTACAAGCCTGAAGGAGAAAATTTCACTTGGAAATATTTTCTAAATTAAGGAGTTTGAGAAGAGCTTAAAGGAAATTCCTACGGGAGGAACGAGTGGTGTAAATGGTAGCAACTCATTTCGGTAATGATGGAACTTCTTAGAAAATAATGAGGAAAAGAGGATGTCTAATAAGACCACTCATCACAGTGGTTCCTCCAAGAAAGGGTAAAACACCAAGTGAAAGCAGTTGGAAGGCCAAACAGGTGATGACGATGGAAGAGAGAAACCAAGGCTCATCGTGAAAAAGTAGGCTAATAAAGTGGTAATAACAAGGGATAAAGTGTGGAATCCTGCAAGATTATGGCCATAAATATGAAGAAGAAGAGGACATGAGGCTCAGATTCTAAGTCATGGCGGGTCAGAAGGATAGATTCCAAAAAGAGAATAAAAATGACTGCATGGAAACCAAGAAGGCAATGAGGTGCTAACTACAATATCCATGTGTGGGTAAGCTCTATTGCCAAGTGGAGACATGCATAAATGAAAGTGGCTAAAGTTTCAATTTGACAGAGTCAGAATTAAGGCATAATGATGGCACTGACAATCAATCATGCATCAAAGATAGTGATATATGTTGTACCCCTATATGCCAGGTTTAAGAGAAACATACCAAAGGTCCATGGATGTCTTAGTAGAAATACCACCCTGTCCTATAAAAACCATCCAGAAAGACTAGACCTGTGGTTAAATCACATAATGAAAGAAATAAACAAGGATGAGGTAAAACAAGACCATATTTTTTGGTTTTTTGAAATTTTGGTTTTTTTTTTTTTAATTTTTTAATTTGTTTTTTGGATTTTTTGCATAAATGTAATATTCCCATTTTAGCACACAACTAAATGGAATATTAAAGTTTTGTTTTTATCACGTAGTAGCTTAATAAATGGGTAAGGGAACCCATTCTTATTGAAGAAATGAATAAAATCCCTCATAATGTGAAAGGGATCATCAGAGTAGCTTTATTTTGCACCCTGAAGTGTGAAAAGGGGCAAATGCATGAAGAAAAGGTCAAGTTTGACCAAGTCAACAGCGTTGCCATAGGATGAGTGGATTACTTTAGAAGACAATGCAGTGTGAATGAGGAAGAGGATATTTTGTGGAGGAAAGCCTAATGAGTGGGACCCATGGAGAGAGAGCTTTCACTTGTTTAAAAAGAGGGCAAGGCAGCCATTGTTATTCATGAATTGGATTATTGATTTCATTGTCTATTTAGACATTGTGCATTCTTCTGCTATTTAGCAAGAATTGTTGGGGATTTCCTGTTTAGTAATTCTTCACCTTCTTGAGAGGCCTCTTGAGGGATTGTTCCTCATTCTCCACATTTATTGGCTCAAGGCCAAAGCTACTCCTTTCAGTCACTGCGTTATTTATACTGAAGTATAACGTAGTGTTGCTGGGTGCTACAGTGGAGGACTCCACAACACCATTTCCTTGGCTCATCTTTTAGAGGAGGGAGTTCCTATTCCTCCAGGAGGTTAGTGAGGGAGATTCCTGAGTTTATTGCAGATCATTGGCATCAGGCCAAGCACTTCCCTTCACCAATAGTGTAGTCCCTTCTCTAGACTGCATTATTTCTGAGTGAAATTGCAGTGGGGACTTGCTCCACTATTTTGGAGGGTGAGATCTTTAGGGATTGGGTCAGCCTTTCAACTGAGAGATCCTTTGGATGAGATTCATCCATCATTTGTAGCATCATTAGCTATCTTCATCCATTTCCATTTTGTAAGTTGCAGCTGCTGCCCAACAACTCCGACATTTATGTAGATTTGCCATTTTGTGTATATTTCAGCCAATCCTTCTGAGGATTGTGTATTGTTGTTTCCAGGGGTTGAGATATTGCTCCCCCTCTTTTATTTGAGTTGTATATTGTCATATTTGTGTATTGACACTATTTTTCAGTAGTTCTCCTTCATATAATCCGCAGTCATAGCTTGACTTATCATATATATCAGTGTATTTCATGATTATTGTACTTGTGTCTTTGATGATGGATTTGCCTAAGCTTGAGTGATCATTTCCTCAAGAACTTGTACACTTCCTGCTACCATATTATTAATAAGATGGCTATGATATCTTATTACATTTTCTGAATTTGATGTTATTCATTGCCATTTCCAGTCATGTTTATGTATTTTTGGATCTCCACATTGGTAATATCTTGACATATTCCCAATAGTGTAGCAGTGGTGTCAAAGCATGATCTCTAGCTCAGCCTGTGAATCTTAGCCAAAGTAGATCAAGATGATGAAGAAGACGAGTTTACTCTCATCTATTTTCAGATCCAGAAGAGACCTCTCCAAGGAGGTTAAGAATATTGAAGAAGGAGAAGAGGAAGGACCATGCACTTCCTACTCTCACAATGAAGAATACCAGAAACAGAAGAACACTTGGAATTCAAAATTCTAAGTTAGTATCTTGCTGAATACCAAGCTAACCCTAGAGCCTTCCAAAATACTCTAGCTTTTCCAAAATTTATTCAGCAGAAAGAAGAAAGAAGACCCCACAGCTATGGGATGATGAGAGGCAATAGATTTCTATTGTCCACATTTGATGGATCACTCACATGTGCAACTGAGGTTTGGGTGAAGAAGCTAGATTCTTTCTTCCCGATACATCCTATAGTAGACAAAGAGGCTGTATAAGTTGCAACACTGCACCTTGAAGGTGAAGTAAATATTTGGTGGATCAACCATCTAAGCCATGAAAGGGTTTCAACTCTTGTTGAGTTTTCTCAAAGAATGATCAGAAGATTTGGAAAAAGGAGGGAGGAGCCCTCACCACCAGTTAATGAGGCATGTACCAGCACTGTTGAGACCATGGAGGAGCAACCTTCATCTTCAATATTTTGGGAGGCCAACACTTATGAGGAGGAAACTCTTGCAGCCCTGCAAGGAGCTTCCACATTTCACCAAGGTATGATTATCTTGTCATTTCAGAAAACACTTTGGATGGGTCTATATCATTGTATGCAGTTGAACTAGAGTAGCAGAATAGCACTGTGCTACACAAGAGCAGTGATGGAGAAAAGAGGAGCCATTCCTCATGTGAGCACTCAAAGGATAGCTTCATTCAGGAAGCCATGGAGGAAGCAGTGAGAAGGAGTAAACATATGGAGATAAGAAACTCTTTCTCCTCTCTAGATGACACTCTCTCAATTAGCATGCCACATCTCAAAGAGAGACTTCTACTGGCAGCAAATCCAAGGCCTCTTGGGTTTTGGAGGAACATGCATTAGGAGGATATCTCAAGGAGAGATTACAATAGAGGTGCACTCCCACACATCATGGAGTGCAAGACTCTTCCATAGTTTGAGGAGGTTCTTCCCTTATCATAGGAACAGATAGAAGATGGAGGACATATTCAGATGGATAACATCTCCCATGACTGTGTTGGACATTCCTTGAGCCATGCACATCATGATGGGAGGTTTTTTCCTACCACCTATTTGGATCCTCATAGGGTCAAATTGATCCTCGGGAAGATTTCATTTCAAGGTCCCATGAAATGCAGGAATCTGATTTGGGATGATGGTAGCCCTCATGGGAGGAGTACAAAGATGAAGGATGGAAGGAGACATCCACAATTGGTTGATTGGATGATGAGCAAGGAGCTGGTGAGCTACTTGCAGATTTATGATACCGAGTAGCAGGAGGCTTGGCTGCGCTGGTTACTCTTGAAGGAGTTTGGCCATCACTTGGCATACACACTTTCCAGTGGTATGAGGATGGAAAGTATGTGGCAGGATGCTGGCATCATGGAGAAGAAAAGAGTATGGATGCATAGTGATGATGCAACATTCATATTATTCACTATGTCTTCATCACATGTCTTGTATGATGAGAGCATGAAGAAGCAACAAGAACTTTTGTTGCTTGGGTTATTCTTTGGAGATCAAGGGAAGATTTGCTCTCATTGATTGTATGATGTTGCAGGAGTAGGAGATGGCACTATCATGGTGCAAAGGGTATACTCCTTGACCTTTGATGACCAGGAATTACTTCCACCTTGGGAGAGATTCCATAGTTGCAGCAACATTATTGGAGGGTTGCCCATCTATGTTGAGGAAGCTGAGGGAAACAATGCTGTGCCACCTAGAGATTATCTAGTACCTCATGTAGAGGACAGAGGAGCTCTTGCTCCAAGTAGAGGGATTATTTGATCTTTGCAAGGAAGTCCCTAGGATCTCATGTATAGAGATCAAGGTATAATTCATGTGCCATTGTTGAGGAGGTGTGGAACCCTGGAGACACAAGGAGAAGGTAGGGAGAAAACCAAACATCATGAGAAGAGGAGTACACATCCCTATTCATTTTTGGAGGTTGATGCACCTAAGAAGGTGATTGGATTGTGCAGTGGAAGCATGGACATATTTGTTCATTCATATATGCAATCACCTCTTGATGATGATGTTTCATTGCATAGAGACATTTTGCCGGGGAGACCACTAGACCAACAGAGGAAGATGGATGCTTCACATGTTGGGGCACCACTTATTGATTTCAGGATGGTGGAAACCTTGGGAGAGCTAGGTACAACACTAAGAGTCTGTGGTAGACTCAAGGAGGAGAGAGGTATTCTCTCAACATCATTTTCACCCACTCTCATTTTAGATTCTGCGTTGTGGCAGAAGCAACAGGGGAAGGATAGTAGCCTTACAAGTTGCATATTTGGCATGGGAAATTTCAAAGAAGAAGATGACCATGTGACAAATATCCTTCATGAGGAATCACCAGCGTTGTCACTATGGAGGATAGATCCATGTTGGAGCTCTGGTTTGTTGGTGGAGTATTCCTAGGATCATCTTGCTTGCATGATTTTGACAGATCAGCATATGAGGAGATGCATATATCATGTGCAGATGGAGGAGATACATAACTCTTTGGAAGAGTTAGCACAACCACCTCTTTTCTCTTTAAGGGTGAGACGAGACTCACTTTTGAGCCACTCCATTTGCATGAGCAAGACTTATGGTAAGGGTATTGATTACTTGCATGATGATTTGTATATTCATCCCTTAACCATATATGTATAGGATTTTGCTCCAAGGAAGAGCATTCTTTTTTCTAGACCCCATGGTCTACTTGAGGCCATGAGCACTATTGGTGACCACTCCCTAGGAGGACTTGGGGAGGAAATGTGTTTTGGAGGACATGTGGCCACTACAAAAAAACATTGGTTTCCATTTGAGGTGAGCCATATGATTGATTGGATGCCATATGACGGTTACTTCCAACTCATCACATATGAGATGATTTGGGATAGCATGTTTCATAATGTTGGAGAAGAGATCCTTGGAGGTCTAGTCTTCATCTTGCCACTTGAGGGCAACATTATTGCAGCCCAAGATCAACATATACTCTGCACTTATCCTAAGTGGAGAGGAGGACAACGTGGGGTAGGCTATTTTGTCTACCAAGATCATATTTTCAGCCCACCTATATTGTAGGAGCCAAAGGTGGAAGGTGATTTTCAGGAGTTTCCATGCTGGGAGGTAACTCATTTTGTATGGATGATTGCTTGGGGGATGGAGGATCCACATGGGGAAGATATTCCTCAACATATTTCAGACTCCATGCCTTGGGTGGATATTTTCCAGTTCTATCCTTGCAGTTGCTTGAGGACAAGCAACATTTGGGAGGGGAGGACTGTAATATTCCCATTTTAGCACACAACTAAATGGAATATTAAAGTTTTGTTTTTATCACCTAGCAGCTTAATAAATGGGTAAGGGAACACATTCTTATTGAAGACATGAATAAAATCCCTCATAATGTGAAAGGGATCATCAGAGTAACTTTATTTTTCACCCTCAAGTGTGAAAAGGGGAAAATGCATGAAGACAAGGTCAGGTTTGACCAAGTCAACAACGCTGCCATAGGAGTAGTGGTTCACTTTAGAAGACATCGCATTGTGAATGAGGAAGAGGATATTTGATGGAGGAAACCCTAATGAGTGGGACCCATGGAGAGAGAGCTTTCACTTGTTTAAAAGGAGGGCAAGGTAGCCATTTTTATTCATGAATTGGATTATTGATTTCATTGTCTATTCAGACATTGCGCATTCTTCTGTTGTTTAGCAAGAATTACCGGGGATTTCCTGTTTATGAATTCTTCACCTTCTTGCGAGGCCTCTTGAGGGATTTTTCCTCATTCTCTACATTTCTTGGCTCAAGGCCAAAGCTACTCCTTTCAGTCACTGCATTATTTCTGCTGAAGTATAACGTAGTGTTGCTGGGTGTTGCAGTGGAGGACTCCACAACACCATTTACTTGGCTCATCTTTTATAGGAGGGAGTTCCTATTCCTCCGGGAGGTTAGTGAGGGATATTTATGAGCTTATTACAGATCATTGGCATCAGGCCAAGCACTTCCCTTCACCAACAACACAGTCCCTTCTCTAGACTGCGTTATTTCTGAGTGCAATTGCAGTTTGGACTTGCTCCATTATTTTGGAGGGTGAGATCTTTAGGGATTTGGTCAACCTTTCACCTGAGAGATCCTTTGGATGAGATTCAGCCATCATTTGCAGCATCATCAGCTATCTTCATCCATTTCTAGTTTTTGAGTTGCAGCTATTGCCCAACAACTCCGGCATTTCTGCAGATTTTCCATTTTCTGTATATTTCAGCCAATCCTTCTAAGGATTGTGTATTGTTGTTTCTAGGGGTTGAGATATTGCTCCCCCTCTTTTATTTGAGTTGTATATTGTCATATTTGTGTATTGACACTATTTTGCAGTAGTTCTCCTTCATAGACTGCGTAGTCATAGCTTGGATTATCATATGTAGCAGTGTATTTCATGATTATTGTACTTGTGTCTTTGATGATGGATTTGCCTAAGATTGAGTGATAATTTCCTCAAGATATTTTACACATCCTGCTACCATATTATTAATAATATGGCTATGAGATCTTATTACATTTTCTAAAGTTGATGTTATTCACTGATATTTCCATTCATGTTTATGTATTGCTGGATCTCCATATTGGTAATATCTTGACATATTCCCAATAGTGTAGCTGTTCCTAATTTAGAATATTACAATAAAGAAAGCATGAAAAATAATTTCATCACATAGTGAACCAAAAATAGATAAAGCATCACACTCCTATGTACAATATGTACAAGCACAACACAATCTAGTAGGGCACACTATTGTGTGCCCATTTCGAGACACATTCCAAGGATTTCCATACACAAAATCATGAAGGAGTGGAGGTACCATATGGATCACCAATGTGGGGCCATGCCAAAGTAAATAAAACTGCCGAATCCGGAAATGTTGACCATGTCAAGGGCATTCTAACATAGTCATGCTATCAAAATTACTCGAGGACATAAGGGAGGATCAAGACATAAAGGGGGTACAAGACGCTCGCCGATAGGTGGTAAGGAGTTGGAAAATTCGGTAGTAGAATCCCAAGACTTGAATCGGTCCAAAGGTGGCACTTCCAAGGAACATCGAGGAGGTTCCCCTTGGGTAAATTCAAGAATTTGTTTTCCAATATCTACCTTTTCCAATTCGGGAAGAACAGAGGAATGAAGAGGCATAATATCCCTAGGATGATAGGTGAATCCATGACCTCCGAGATAACTTGTAGAGAATAAGACTCATTATCAAGGGAGACATGTGGAATGGGAAGGGTGATGTCACGTATGGGAAAAAAATCCTGGTCATTTTCTATATTGGGATGGAGTTTCTGACTAGGGTCTAGAGGTACTGATGAGACTACTAGAGAGGTAGTCTCTTCCACAACAATTGGTAGAGGATGCTTAATAGCTTGATCAATTTCCATAAGATCATGATACACCACCAAAGGATCAGGAGGTATATGGGGTCCACAGGTGTGAGAAGAGATCATATGCATAGGAAATTTAGAAGAAGATAAATGAATGCTGGGTGGTGGTAATTGAGGAAATACCCCAATAAGAGATGAAATTTTAAGCAAGCCCACACCAACACTCGCATACTTACCAAGGTGGTTTTCGACAAGTTGGATTAAGTTCCTCGTAGTGGTAAGTTTGGTCGATGGCACACAATAGTCGAGTTGGTAAATGGTCACAATATTTCCTTCATGAAGAAAGTAAAGAACATGAAATACAGATAAGAACAATGTGGTCATGGCATAAAACCAACTATGACCATGGAGCAAGTTATAGTCCAAAGGACTGTCGACGACCTCAACATCGACATAGAAAAAAATTCCCCCTAACTTAATAGGAAACTTGGGAAGAACCCCCTTAGGTACAAATTTGTGTCCATCAAAGGCTTGAAGAGTTGTATTGGATGTGGTGAGCATCGAAGAGCCAATAGACTTTGAGCATGAAGCTCACATGACACATGTGGAAGAGACTTCAGCCACCAAAGTGTAATGAATATTCCTATGGAAGACATGCACGATAATCTAAAAGACGATTTGATGGGAAATGTGAGGAGAAACATTGTCAGCATTAAGCAAAATGAGACTTGAGTTAGATAGATTGACTCAACCAATCACATACAACAATGCATTTCACTGTTGAGGAAATCTTTGCAAAACCTCTAAGGTAGACATGGCACAAGGCGCATGAGAAAGATCTTCAACAATATTGTAATGTTGAGCAACCTAGATAGAGGGATTGTATGTTTCCTTACAAACGACACCCTTGGAGGGGCGATAAACAAGATTCAAAGTCTTATCTAACTTGAGAGGTCCAGTGGAAGTAGGTGGAGACGATGAGTCCTTAGAAGAAGAGATTGACTCACGCACATCATACTATTTTTCTCACGTAACCACATTCACGTTTTCCTTACACATAAAGATAGGCAAAATATGGGTAGGAATAGAAACTGACCCCTCGTTTCCCCATTGCGGAGGTGGAAGAAGATGGGAAACCATTTTTTGCTGAGTTTGTGCAGGGAATGGATGAGTCAAAATGACAAGATGTTGAGTAGATGGTGGTGAAAGGAGCCTATGTACTTCATCCATCCAAGGGAACTCATGGGTGAGGTGGTCTCCTTAAAAATTTTTACAAGGGAATTTGGTTTTACGACGACATTCACAGGCACCCCCTCCCTGATTTTGAGGGTTGGTTTGGGGTTCCTGAGCAGTTTTATTTTTCTGTTTATTCATATGGTTCTTTTTACCACCAGGTTGTTGGTTTTTCTTAAGTGTTGTGGACTTCACTGTAATAACATTGGTGGATTTCTAAGAAGACAGTGCTTTAGCAGAGCTAGACACACTTGTTGGGGCTTGAGATGTAACAATCAATTTCCCAAGTTGGGCAACAAGTTGACTCACAAAATTAGAAATAGACCCAATCACGCCATTTACATGTGGGATAGGAGAAGGTTTAGGAGGGTCAATATAAGTCCTAGGAGAATTTGACAACACTTCATATAGAAAACCTAACTGTGAATAGATAAGATCCAACTGTGGGGCAGCTAAAATGATCTACTCCTCCATTTACACCTCTCACTTTTTTTTCGGGCATTCCACCAATCTCATTTATATTGCCTACAAATTTTTCGTATGTTTCCATGCCCACTGTGACACCAATTTTTGGTCATCTAACCTGTTACTATTAGATGGACCAAAGTACACCATGTAAGACCAATTTTACCCTAAGTAAAATTGCTTTCACTATGAAAAATAACTTAGTAAACCACAATTATTAAGTTGTTTATGGTATAAACAGGAAACCCCATGAGGAAATATTAAATAAATCCACATTTGTTTGATTTTCCTCAAGGAATAATTAGTTAAAAAATAGTTTAATTAATATTCCTGGTCATATTTAACCCAAAACAGGAAAATTAATTGGATAAATCATTAATAATCTTATTATTTTCTAGGAATAATTATTTAAACCTTATTTAAATACTATTCCTTGTTAAATTTGACCAAATCATTTATAAATGATTGAATAAATCATTATTTATTTAATTATTAATCAACCACATCCTTAAAATAATAAATAAATCATTTATTTATTTATTATTTACAAATAAAGGGATTTGACCAAAGTCAAATTCTTTTTCCCTCCAACAAATATAATAAAATATTCCACAAAAGTTGGATCTTGATTTGGTTAATAATATTTTAATTATGCACCAATATCTAGACTAACTCAATATTTTGTTATAAATAGAAGGGTTTTTCCATTCATTCACTACCTTTTGTTGCCTAAAGATCACTCTGGATTTGTACTTTTGGTTTGACTTCGATCCACCATCATTGTCATATTTTGCTACCATTTTTCTTATGAGCTCCCTTTGAGTTCCATTTTTGTCTGGGTTTTCTACACCATCAAGAGAGAGATATTTTAGATCTGAAGTGTTATTCACAGAGAACTTGAAGAACCCATGCCATTGAGGGGCTTGGTAACATGCCTGTTCCCTTCCGGTGTAAAAAAATACAAAAATTCTTTAAAACAATCTTGTCTTGTCTATTGGATGCATGGAGAAACTCTTGCTTTTTGAATTCTTGCTTAATGTCTTCTAATGCATAGATCTAGATTTTCGCAGCATTTATCTTGATCATCTAACTGCAAATCTGAGGATATTGGCAACCATCTTTTCTGTTAGGTTTGTTTTTTATGCACAGCTAAAGTGGTATTTTTTTGTATGCTTGGAATTAAGATTCATACTAACACCCACCCATCTTCTATGTTGAACATGATGTCTCATCTTAGTCAACCGACAGAATCATGAGTCTTTTCACTTAACTTTGCTCAACCAACCATTCCTATTCCTCAATTAGGCATGGTTAATTCTAGAAATATGTGCGTGGGATCATCAGTTGTTCATAGTCATCGTGGGGGAAATTTTTTTTCTAGCATACCGCAAGCATGGTGTAGTTCGTTGTTTGTAGGGGAGCCACCTACTAGTACCTTTCCAGGAGGGGCTAGTTTACCTGGAGGCAAGCTTGTTTCTAGTGTTGTCACTCATACAAGTTATTCTCCTTATGTCATTCCTACTACCCAGGCTAGTTTTTATTATCCTCGTGGATATAACCATATGATAAATATTGATCTTGGGGGTCCTTTGCTCTCTCGGGGCATGTACCCTTGGGGGCAGAATCCTTACACCATTCGCTCTGGCTCGCAACAGTCATATGCCATGGAAAACCCATTCATTAACCAACAATCCATGCATCACAATCCCTATATGGGGGGACCACAAGGTTGATCAGGGGGTTCTCCTGCCTATGATCCATTTAGCCAAGTCCATAATCAATTTTTGTCCTCTCTTGATTTACCAGATTTGGAAAAGCTGACTAATGACCCCATCTGACATGATCCTTGGTGGCCACCCATGCCCGCCAAATTTCCATATGATATTCCCAAGTTTGAAGGGAATCCTCGGGAGAATCTATCTACCCATATTACCACCTATCACTTATGTCGTTCCACTAATTGTTTGGTGGATGATTCTTTCAAACTTCGCTTGTTCCAATGTACATTAACTAGGGATGCCACACAGTGGTATATTAAGTTAGATACTACATCCTACTCTCTCCTCCCTTTCCTCTTGGTGAGATTATATAGGTTTATTCTATCCTTTGGGAGAATGTATATAGACACCTACGGGCTTGAGAAGTTAGGAAAATTTTACAATAATGAACCCCTAGCCAACTCATACACAAGTGGGTCAAGTTGATCCCCTTGGGAATGTCAAACTATAGAAACATTTTTCAAAATTATGAGTTTTTTCTCAATTATGAAATAATTATTATCTCACAATTATAATATTTTGTCAAAATAATTATGAGAAATATCTCAATTATGTAACTTAGCCCTTTTAACATGGGATACATCTCACATAAGTAAAATAAAAGGTGGAAAAAGGATGAATTTTAGCCAACAACTAAAGTAAGTTGAACTTGGGTTTCTCTCACTATAATGTAATGGAAAATAGGGTTATAACACCTGTGAGGGTGTCCATCTAAGCAAGGAACTGTGCCATGAGTTCAATAGTAGGATTGTCTAGACATGCCATTAGTAGAGTATTCCACTACATGTTATTTTACTCGTTGATCTGTTGTAGTTTGTCCAAATGAGCCTGTGCTGGAGGCTTAATGTCATAGAGGATATTTTTGGCATTGGATGATTCATCTTTGATGTACTAGATTTGGGTCTTGAGGTTGTCCACCTGTGCTAGAAGTTCCTTTCGCTGGGTCTTGTATTTGGTACCCATGGCTTTATTAAACGAATGATTTGTGTGACGACAAAGAAAGTAAAAAAGTTGATTCTTTTTTTCCAAACTGCCAAACCAGTCATAAACTTGTTCTAAAAGGCCCCGATCTTCTTCCACAACCTTGATGATCAAGGATTTTAGTCCCGCCGCTTCTGCTATTTTCTACTTAATTTTTCTTTCATACTAGGTGGCGAGATCGAGTAATTCCCTTTGAGTGGAATTTTTTTTTCTTGCATACTGGGTGGCAAGATCGGGTAATTCCCTTTAAGTGGAAAAAATACTCTTATTAAACTCTTGTTTGGTTAAGACAAGGTCAAGACAAGTTGATTTTATGTGGTCGCAAAATTCAACAAGGGTGCAAGTATACCATTGCATCTTGCACAATTTCTACAACCAATGGCCATTGTACCTAGAATTTTTCAGTAATCGCGTTAAGCTAACCTTGGATATTTTTATTCTCTCGGATGAGATGATCGCGTTCTGCTGTAAGGGAAAGAATTTTTTGTTGCAGTTGTTTGTGTTCAATATCCAGAAATTTGTGCAATTCCTCTACTTGGTGTGCAATCAGTTGAATGAAAGAAAACAATTAGGTTGAGGGCTAGCCCTGGAGATGATCGGGGCCCATTGTTGAAGGTTTGAGAAACTAACTCTGCAATGATTGTCCAATATAAACTCATTTCTTAGAATTCCCCTGGGGAGATCTCATTCGCTACGAGGGTTCAGTTGTTTATGGATCAGTGTGGATTGGAGTGGGGTGGGGTGGTGATGACGAGATGGGATCAAAGGGAAGGGGTAGTGCGTGGAATTTAGTTTGAAGGGGAGGGGTAATAATATGTCAAGTCACTGTGAGTGGACGTGGTTCAAGTAAAAAAGATAACATAGTGTATGAGTAGTATCTTTGCTTCTAACGTGGTCTGTGAGTTTCCCATTTGGATTTGTAGTAATTGATTGGATAACAGAGTTTACCTCCATTTCCATTTCTATGCCAGGCATAGTTCGAGATGGAAAGGTGTCTGAAATAGTGGCGCATGTGGAGGCTATGAGAGGTGATGGATTTTGCGATCATGGTGATGCGAGGAAAGTGGAAGGTGGATTTTCCTCAAGTATGGGTGAAGTGGTGTGTGAATGGGGTGCTTCATTTGTGAGATAAAAAACTGGGGTGGAGGTGGTCATATTTTTCTTGGACTCAGATGGTGGCTTGGTGGAAAGAGGTCGAGGATTCATAATTATGGGTTTTTAATGGGAGTGTGGGCCCACTACAAGGATAAAAGTAACAAGAGGGATACAAGGCAAAGAATCAGACAACCTTCAACTTTGAAACTCAGAAAAAGTGGGAATGGACTTACTGAGGAACTGAGATTCCCATGGTTTCCTGTATGGACTGCATCCGCATCTCGAGCCTCTTGATGACTGATTCTAGTGTCTCCTGGACAATCCACTTCCTTGATGCCGCAAGTGTTTCTACCAGTAGTGGTTTGGGAAACATTCCTCCAAACAAATATAGACACCTCCCCTCTCGAATTGCCCCAGCGATCCCTGACCAGGAAGAGAATTTTGTGTGGAAGGATTTTGTAGTTGCATAAAATTTTGGGGCCACAATTGAAATGTGTAGGGATGGACACACTTCGGCCATAGCTAGGTGTTTCCTTGGCGGATGTCGAACTAGATATCTTGTGAGTAGTCTTCAAGGAGCACTTTCAGTATTCTTGGTGTGGCTTTTGTGACTTCCAACAACTTATTATACCAACTAGAAAAGGATACCTCATTAATTTATTTGCCGCTGGGGTCCCCAGAGGTCCACCATGGCATGTATATGAGTGCAAGTAGATGGAATTCAATGACTGGTGCCATCTCCCGCCCCTATGGTGGGCACCATATCCACATTACTAATGCAATGATGATATACCCATAAATAAAGTGGGTAGTACTGCTTCTATTGTTCATGGTTATATTAGCATTTTGGTGAAGTTACTTTTATGATTTTGGGTTTTTTAGTGGCTCCCACGTCAACTCCAACCATCTTCCCTCCACGGGTGACTATGTTAATGTTTCAGAGGGGAGTTGTCTCCAGTAATATTGGCTCAACATTAATTACATTTTCCACCCTTTGGCAGTTTTTATTTTCCCCTCTAGCAATCAATTATGGACATTCTTCCATTACATGTGTTAAGCCTGCACTAAGAGCACCAATATATTCTAGTTAGTGGGCAGTCTCTTGTGACATGCTCTTCCTGATCACCATTGTAGCAACGAACCAAACCTATGCCTCTTGTTCTCCCCCACCCCCCTTTTTCCTCTGCCTCCTCATCCTCAAGGATTCTCATTGATTTGATAGGCCAACTGATCCAATCGATCAACTAGGGCATCCAGTTCTCTACACTGGTAAATATGGTGATTTGGTGAAACATTCACAAAAAGTGTTATTTGGAACATTGGAATACTTCTGTAGGATTGGACAGAGACGAGGGAGATTCCCAGACATTTTTCATATCTCACAGTACTCGGTTCGTGTTGCACATGACTGGCTTGTAAATGTATGAAATTGAGTGCACCATATGTATAAACCTTGCATATTGATCTACAACACTCCTGCAATGGGTAAAAATATGGATGGCCCCTCGGCCTGTTTCTTATAGCAATTTAGGACTTTCCTGTAGCACTACAAGAAACCTGTAGCATCACTAATTAGCCTCTCCTTCAGCCCATAAACCACCCTCCACCTCATCTAGACCTGCCACAACCATCAAGACACCTTTAGTCCTGCATCCATGAGTCCAAGACCTTCCTAAGCCACATTAGTGCCTCCTTCTTTTGCTACAAAACATAGTATTTACAAGCATAGTTAGGTCATGACTAGATGCATGGTTAAAGCATGGTAATTAAGCATGAAGCAGTTAGGTTTTTTTAGCCACTTGGCCCAGTAATGTGTGGTTATATTAGTCTCCTTTCTAAAATGTCAATTCAACAATCTACTTAATGCATGTTGCTTAGTTTTCTTCTATTTCTTTTCCATAGCCTAAATTGTAGATTTCCTTCTTTGCAAAATAGCTAGATGTATATTATTGATTTAGAATAGTCCTTTGATTTTTGATAGAGTAATGGTTTTGAGTCACTTGTAGTTCTAGGTCTAATATAGAAGTGTGACAGACTTCACTCAAAAACCCTAGAAATAGAACCCTTTCATAGGACTGAAAAGAGGATGACATGAGTAGAATGCATCTGTTGTGTATATAGCACTGTCACCTCCAATTTTGTATGAACCTCGGGTTGATAAAGTAAAGTAGAGTAGCATATGGGAGTTGCAACACTCTTGGTGAAATACTATGAATCACCACTAAAATCACTCTTTCTTGGTGTATCTCCTTCTGCATTATATTAATCTCTCGTATAGCTCTCTCCCACTAGTTTGACACTTTGACCTCTGTTTATTACATAAACAATGGTATCTACAACATCTGCCCAAAATTGTAAAGGAAATCCTACATGCAATCTCATGCACCTTGCACGGTCCATGATTATCTTGTTCATCCTTTCTGACACACCATTTTCCCATGATGTTCTTGGAAATTTCTTCTCTTTGGGAATTCCATGCTCTAAACAGTACCTATCAAACTCTTTGTTGCAATATTCACCTCCACTATCTGATTTGAGACACTTCAAATTATTTCCTGTCTCAATCTCAACCAAATATTTCCATTTATTGAAAGTATCAAATACATAAAATTTATTTTGAATACAATATATCTATTTTTTTCTAGTTGCATCATCAATTAAAGTAAAATAATAACGAGAGCTACCGAGAGATGATACCTGATTAGGTCCCCACAATTTCTATGCAGAGGCTCTAATTTTTCACTCTTATTTTATTTTCTAACTCTAAGAAATATAACTCTTCTATTTTCCATAAACACAATTCTGACAGAAATCCAAATCAATATTCTTCAAACCCGGCAACAAGTTTCTTGAGTGAAGAATATTCATACCCTTCTCACTCACGTGTCTGAGCCTATAATTCCATAATTTTTCATCTGATCCTATTGAGGTTAAATAATTAACACAATTAGAAATACCATTTCATAAATACAATGTACTAACCTTTTATCCTTTTTCTATTACCAAGGCTCCTTTAGTGACCGTCCATGTTTTATCTAAAAAAGTTGTCACACAAACTTCACTGCCTATCTACCCTGTTGAAATTAGATTTTTCTTTAGATATGGAACATTCCTTGCCTCATTTAATAAGCATTCATTTCCATTCTATTGTGTTACAAGAACTTTACCCATTCCAACGATTTTATATGGTTTATCATCACCCAGACGAGCCTGTCCAAAATCTCCTTGAACATATTCATGAAAATGTTTCTTATCAGGTGTGGCATGGAATGAGGTCCATGAATCTACCACCCAAGAATCAATAAAATCTTCTAAAGAAAGAATCAAAGCATCTTGTAACACATCACTTTTGACATTTGCTTCATGATTTTTTTCTTGTTGTGCGTCTCCTTATTTTCCCTTCCGAGACTTACAATCTTTCTTCAAGTGTCCTTTCTTCCTGCATTTCCAACACACTATCCCTGATGTGGAATTGGATATGCATTTCCTTGATTTACTATGATATCCTCAGCTCTTTCCTCTTTCCATTTTTCTACCCCTAGTCTCTACACTCAAAGCATTTCCCAATGTCTCACCGGAGCTTTTCCGTTGCATTTCCTCGCTAAGGATGTCACCAATAACATCATAAAAATTTAAAGTACTACATCCAAATATAGAGTTAATAATGGCCATAGCTAAACCATTCCAAATTTTTGGGAACAAGCATATAGATAACAAAGCCCTAACTTCATCATCAAATTTTACCCCTACAAAACTTAACTGATTGGTAACCGTATTAAATTCAATTAAATGATCAGTAATAGATCCACCTGTCGACATATTCATATAAAATAAATGTTTCATAATAAATATCTTATTTGAGGCCAATGTTTTTTCATATAGTTTTGAAAATTCCGTCATTAAACCCTCTTTTTTCGTTTCCTTCTAAATATTGAAGGCTACCAATTCCGCTAGGCACAACCTTATTGTTCGAAGTGCCTTTATGTCGAGAATCTCCAATTATTCGTTTGTCATACCTGATGAATTCTTTGTTTTTCCGTTCAATGGTGGGTACAAATATTTCTGAGATATATAATCTTCCATCCACATCTTCCACTGCTGGTAGTTTTGGCCGTTAAATTTCTCAACCCTAAACCTGCCATTTTCTGCCATTTCTCCCACTCAAAATAGGAACCCTTCTTTCCTACGAGTTTATGAGCCAAATATACCTTCGACTCTGATACCATTTGTTAGAAAATTGTATATTACATAGCAATGGAACACATAAAATATGCAGACCAAAAACACATAAATAACATACAAAACAAGAGAGACACAGATATATGTGGTTCACCCAACTTGGGCTACATCCACGGAAACAACCAGTGCTTCCTTTCTATTATCTAGCAAAATGAAAAGACACGAACTACAATAGATTTTTTGTAATAACCTTTACTCTCTCACACATCCCTCCTTGCTATTTCTCGCTCATAATATACACACCATACATTGATGCAATACAATACACATACAACAGAGGGGTTGCCTTCGAGGGAAAAAAATCTAAATTAAACATAACTTCTACCCTTAGATCATATGCCTAATGAATGGCCCAGATTGACTGTGAAAATTCTACCCTAAGATCATATGCCTAATGAATGGCCCAGATTGACTATGAAATTAAAATATTTTACAAGGAAATTTTACATATGTTTTTAGCTTCAGGGGCATTTCCCCCGAGGGGGGGTCTCCAAAAGGTCGCCCCCACCCCCTCCCCCGAATCCCCCTGATGGCGATCAAATGACAGACGACATTGCCACCCCATTACGAACAGGGGTCCAACATGATGATACATCTAAATAAAGAAGATAATCAGGCTTCACACCCAACAAGCAAGAGGAAGTATAAAGAGCCTTGGCTATCTTCTACCCTAGGTGTACTAAAATACACCCTCAGAATGAATGTCCATTAAATGTCACAAAGATTTGCATAGTATTTGAAGAGAATCATTTCATAGAAAAGAGTATGGAGGTGAGACCAACCATCTAGATTTAGCTAAATTGTTTTAGCAAGCCCTTTTTTGAAATATATTTCAACACAAATACAGACACACAAAAACTTGTTTCCATTTTCATGCCACTAGTGATAAATCAACCCAATTTATCTCATATTGCCTTAAAATTTCCCTTACTCTAGAAAATAATAGGGACAAATGAAAATTTGATGCACACAGACGTTGACAAAATTTCCATAATGGGATTAAATTCCAAAGAATAATGAGTGAGAAACAAGCCTCTGATAGCCATGAAATAAGGACTAGACTTATAGATTTGGTCTCTATCTTCTTGGTTCTTCAAAAATAAATGTGTAATACGCATTTCCATAATGGAAAATGTTCTTGGGTTCATGATTTTCCTAGTTATAAAAAACCCAATCTTCAACAACTCCAAAACTTGGCCATGAGCCAATACAATTTCCCAATAACCCTTTTTCAAAAGTAGCACATTTTTTTTTGTTGGGGAGTAAAACCCTAGGTCCAAATAAGGATTTGATTCTACCTTCTTCATGATTTTTTTGGGGGCACTCATTGTGCATATATTGATCTACACAACAACAAAAAAAAACCAACCTGTTTCAATCCATGGGCATTCAAAGCGATGATGCACCATGCCAGAAGAAAGCCCAAGTCTTACCTTTGCAACAACAAACCAATGAACATCAAACTAGAAGTAACAATGGCAACACAATTTTTAGGTCAGAAACATGAGTATTCTATTATTTGTGTATATTCTATAAGAACAAGTATTTCTATTTATTGATAAAAATATGAATGGTGATTACAAACCTTCATGGAGGTTTGCCTTTATAGGTATTGACTGGCAACGAAGGCAAATAGTCATGTTGTTTAACCATTGTCCCTTCGTAATTAAGAAGGACATTAATTAATTAATTAATTTACTTATTATAAATATTATCTATTAATTTTTATCTTAATTTTTATTCATAAAATTGCCACCCCATTTAATATTCCTTGTCCTCAAAGCATGACAAAAAGGGTTTCCTTTAGTTGAACATGCTGCAATGGAATGACATCTATTTTCATTGATTTTTTTTGTGTATTGTGAGTTAATGACGTTCTCATATGAATGTTCACCTTCCTTGGAGTTGGAAGTGTTAACACCATATAATTTATAATTTCGTATTTGCTAGTTAAACTCCATAAACTGTTCTTCAAGGTTTGTAGAATAACTTCCTAGTTGTATTAACCATTATGCACCTAGGACTATATCCATTTCTATAAGTGACAGTGAAAATAAATATGTTTGTAGCCCTATTTCTTGTATTTGAATTGACACAATATGACATCCCACCTCTTTGAACTTTTTCCCAGTTGTCACAATCATACTCAAGTCCTTGATTGTACATATACAAATATCAAGTTTCTTAGCAACACCAATGTTTATACAATTGTGGGTTCTGCTAGAATCTACAAGTTTTGGTTTTTAAACACATGTGGTGATCATTTTTTAAAGAGATTTTCAGATTATCCACAGTGCTAGAGAACGAGTGTCGACGTTTCAAATCCCAACGGGGATCCATCATCAGGACTTTCTTGAATGAAGAAATTGAGAGAAAAGACTTAGACCATTAATAGAGGTAGAAGTAGATTTCTAGAAAAGAGCCGACCAAATTTTATAATATTATATTTTTAGTATTTTTATTTTTTAATATTTATAATAATTATATTCCTAATTCAATAATTTTTTTATTTTATTAAGGTTAATAATCTATGCTTTAAGGTATAAAAGAATTACTGGTTTAATAAGGGACTCATACTAGGCTAAAATTCTAAATAAAATATTTTTAAGTTCTATTTTAATTTTAAAGTCTAGAAAAAATTAATTATGGTAAAAGTTTATTAAAAATTAGAAATTAATGATGGAGATTTAGAATCTACAAGACTATCCACTTCTTCATCCTGATTTTGTTGGATACATGAGATCGCAGCTAATGATGGTTCCTCAAAATCTGAATCCTTGCCGCGTGTGACAACTATTTCTTCATCACGTTCTTATATTTCAACTTGATTCCCATCTACTATTTTATTGTAGCATAAGGACGTATATTCAAATTTATGTCATGATGTCCAGTTTTCTCCACATTTATGAAAATTATTTCTCTTTTTTACCCTTTTCTTTGAAAAATTACTTGAATTTTTTTATTCCCTCTCAACTTCATAGGTATACAACTTCTTGTTAAGGCATCTCTCTCCTGATGTCCATTTGTATCCACAATACCTTCATTTGTTTGTTTCTTTTTCTCTTGAGTATTGATTTTGGTATTCATCTTCTTTAAATGATGACATTTTAAACTTATGTTTTTTATCAATAACCTTTGCATCATGTCTAGATTCTTCAATACTTTTAGAATTGTATAATTTCAATTCTACATGGATATACTCCTTAAGTCCACATTTATACATTTTTAGTAGTTCTTCGTCCGTAAATTGTTTGTATTATATCTAATACTTCCCATTTGTGGGTGTATTCACTGACTGAGCCATTTTTCTTGAAATGAATGATTTTTTCATATATATCATCTTATTCTTCATCATGAAACATTTTTAGCAAGGAATATACAATTTTTTTCCAAAGGAATGAATGAGCTTCCAAATTGTTGGATGTGGTCATGATTTTTTCTCATTCACCTATTGATCGGTTTGATTCAAAAATGGCTTTCATTCTATTAACCCACACAATAGCACCTATATGATATTTACAATTTTATTTTGGTAGCTCCCTCTTAATTCTGTGATAGTATTTTTATGGAAATTTTTATAGTTGTGACTTCCTAAGAAATGTATTTGTGGCATTTGCGAAATTTCATGCATTTGCGGAATTTCATAATTTGGAAAATCTTCACCTTCTAGAGTCTTGGGACTTTGTGTTGGTTCTTCAGTAATTAAGGGATTAAAAACAGGGTTCTTTGTATTCCTAACAACATTATCTCAATGTTATTTACCTTTTTAATATCATTTTCCATTCCTTCTTGAGTCACTAGTAGCCAATTTTGACCTTGTCCTAATTATTCATTCTTCTTCTCAACATTAACAAGGCGTCGTTGTGCTTTATTTAGTTCTTGAATTTTTTTTTAAAATTATGTTGTCATTATTACTTCCCATTTTTTACTTATTTATCTTCTTGCCAAAACCTTTTTTTTTAAATAACAATAATAAGCTTTTTCACTAAATCATATCTATATATATATATATATATATATATATATATATATATATATATATATATATATATAAATTATATAATAATGAAATATTATATATCTTAATATATTGTAAAAATATTATGGAAAGGATACATATGGATGGGAACAACGTTTGAATGCTCGAAAATGACGGACATAAAAATATTTGACCGACTTGAGACATGAGGGTTTTGGTCGGATTTTCACCATGAAGCTTTGTAATCACCATTCATATTTTTATCAATAAATACAAATACTTACTTATTCTTACATAATCTACACAAATAATATCATACTAGAGTTTCTTCTCTAATTGTGGTATCAGATCTGTCGATTCTCCTGCTTGCAACGGTGTTCATCCACCTATCTCCATTTCCACTACGTACCTTCCACGGGTCACCTGGTTCATCCCCATCCATGTCTGTCATTGTTTGATCCCTCACGCTATTCCCCATCTGCTGCATCCTTTTTGACACCATTCACTCAACTGTCATCACTATTCACCAAACACCATCCTCGGACCACTGTTCTCTTCTTATTGTGTCCATATTATTCCACTCTTCACATTCCATGTTGTATTCCACTGCTCAAATCCCCGTTGATGTACAATTGCCTCTCATTTTTCCCATAGCCCGCTCACTGTCCTCTATCCATTATCTGTCGTTTGTCTGTCGCCATGTGCTACTCTGTCAAATCCTCTTACTCGCTTGTTCCACATGAAATCCACCTTCCTTCCCTTCTCTATCCTAGTCATGCACCAATCTATGCCACCATGCCATCGAAGTCAGACAAGCCCGACACCCTTTTGTCTCTCTGTTGATAAGTATCCTACCCCGACCCTGACTGTCGCTATCCACAAACCCTCAGCACCGATAGTATAACCAAAAACCTTGTGTATCGAGCCTGTAAAATCCTTATTTTTCCATCATTTACAAGTAGTCAAACATTGTTCCCATGCATATGTATCCTTTCCATAATATTTTTACAATATTATGAAAACAATTCTGGTGACTAGGGGAACCCTAGCTACCATAGAGAAAGCTCGAGAAACTCCATTTCCTAATATTGACTATGTATTCACAAATATAATATTAGATTTGTCACTTAAAGCGAGGTGATATTGACCTTATTCTCAAATTCCTATATCGAAATTCTAACAAAAGAAATTATACCTAAGTGTCTATAAAAAGGATATTCCATTAAGAAGATAATGGAGTCATGGTTTCTGATCAACATAAAATAAGGATCAAATCTAAATTATCCACCAATAAGATGGATCACACATATTGTTGCAACAAACAATCTCATGGAATTGTTTGAAGGGGAATACAACAAATGCAAAGCCCAGGGACAATCCAATAACTTCAAGGCTTAAAAGTCATAGGGTTGATCTGTTATCCAAAAATTGATTGAAATTTCCCACAAATTGTAAAGTAAAATTTCCATGTACATTTTCTTGTTGGGGATGCATCAATGTGAGGGCCTTAGGGTCGATCCGCCCTTGTCAGGGATTAAGGGCCAATCCACCCTTGTCAGGGCTTAAGGGTCAATCCTTGTCTTGAAATTCTTATTAGTAAATTAATGAGAAATGTTTTTTTCAATTGAATGATATATGCAATAATATTTTTGTAGTTTACTCCCAAAGGCAGGTTCCCTAACATTGACCCTCCTACCCCACAATGATTCAATGAAAATTCATGACCAGGTAGAAATTGACATGTTTGCTACCTACCACAACTTTACACATCATCCATAGAATTATCATTCCAGTCTTTTCACAACATTTCCAAGGTCACACACACCAGGAAAACTCAACCACATGCAACATCGCCTCTCAGAAAGGACTGATCACTCTGATATATCCTTCGAGAATGACAACATACTATCATAACTAGAAATTCCATATTCAATCCTTAGAGTATAATATTATCGAAAACAACTCTCATAATCATAACCTCAATACCATGCACAATCCTGGAAGTATATCTACTCAGATAAGGATCTCCTTAAAGCTAATAAGGCGCATTGTGATGATGGAACAAATTCCTACTCTCGATCTTTGCAAAATTTTCCCTATCAAGGTTCCCTGATCCCCTTATTAGGACTATGCAGTGAAACTCTCATAAGCCATCCACTCTGGCCAAGGAGTTCCTTTAGAGACTACCAATGCTATGAGCAGTAGTAATTTGGGTCATTTTCCTCTTCACTACACGCTCCTCTACAAATAGGGTAAGATCATTCTCACTATAATCAACCTTTTTTGTTTTGAATTCCTCCTAATTGGGCTATTATTTGGATATTTCATTCTATGGATTAGAGCTAGCTACAACACATAGTGGCCTATTTTGATCTAAAATTCTCACTCTTTCAGATCTCCCAATCCCTCTGATTTGATTCCTCTCGTTTCATCGCACTCTTCTCAAGAGCTTGTTCCTCAAGTTCACTTGTCCCTCCCTATCACTAGATTATCCTCTTATCAAACCTATGCTCCTCTTTCCATACCTCATTAAACCTTTTATCAAAAACATGACCTACATCAACCCATTAAATTCTTGTTGTTGCAGTTATAGAGGCTATCCCTGTGTTTCCTCTCCCTTACCCAACAATCCTCCCAATTCCATCCATTATAAAGATTCTTTTCACATGATATTATCTCAAACTTCTATCAAGTATCCATGCTTTGGTTGATTTTTATCCTTTGGATATACTTGTGTTTACTAAGCTAATATTTTCGAAGTCACAAGCTAACCTCCTATCTAAGCCTTGTGCAATAGTTCTAGGCTTGCCTCCAAAAACTACACAATTGATGAAGGAAAAATTGGCCCTGATGATAAGAATTGCATAGTCATTATTGATAGTCATCCTTGAGCTTAGAAACTACACAACCATGGTAGGGAGCCAAGCCATGAGACCAAAAACTATGAAATCCCTCATTGAGCTCAGAAACCGCGTAGTGCATTGAGCCAGAAAACTTCCAGCTCCTCGGAATTGTGCAATCCTTTCTGGTGATGTGCATGGCATGTTTTTCCAGAAAATATGAAAAAGCAGAAGAGGATCCCTAAAATCTAGGGATCTATTTTTAGCAACATGAAGGAAGCACATCTGCTATTTTTGGAATCATTCGTCGTGTGTCGACTTTTCCTTGATTTTTGGCATGCACATCATAAAGCCTAATTTTCTCAAATATATTTAATCTATGCCCCTAGAGATCATTTTTACACTCTAGAGATCAACTAGGGCATCTAGTTCTCTACACTGATCAATATGGTGAGTTGGTGAAACATTCACAAAAAGTGTTATTTGGAACATTGGAATACTTTTGGAGGATTGGACAGAGACGAGGGATATTCCCAGACATTTTTCATATCTCACAGTACTCGGTTCGTGTTGCATATGTCTGGCTTGGAAATGCATGAAATTGAGTGCACCCTATGTATAAACCTTGTGTATTGATCTACAACACTCCTGCAATGGGTAAAAATATGGATGGCCCCTTGGCCTGTTTCTTATAGAAATTTAGGACTTTCCTGTAGCACTACAAGAAACCTGTAGCAACACTAATTACCCTCTCCTTTAGCCCAGAAACCACCCTCCACCTCATCTAGAACTGTCACAACCATCAAGACACCTTCAGTCCTGCATCCATGAGTCCAAGACCTTCGTAAGCCACCTTAGCGCCTCCTTCTTTTGCTACAAAACATAGTATTTACAAGCATAGTTAGGTCATGACTAGATGCATGGTTAAAGCATGGTAATTAAGCATGAAGCAATTAGGGTTTTTTTAGCCACTTGGCCCAGTAATGTGTGATTAGATTAGTCTCCTTTCTAAAATTTCAATTGAACAATTTACTTAATGCATTTTGCTTAGTTTTCTTCTATTTTTTTTCCATAGCCTAAATTGTACATTTACTTCTTTGAAAAATAGCTAGATGTATATTATTGATTTAGAATAGTCCTTTGATTGTTGATAGAGTAATGGTTTTGAGTCACTTGTAGTTCTAGGTCTAATATAGAAGTGTGATAGACTTCACTCAGAAACCCTAGAAATAGAACCCTTTCATAGGACTCAAAAGAGGATGACATGAGTAGAATGCATCTGCTGTGTATATAGCACTATCACCTCCAAGTTTGTACGAACCCCGGGTTGATAAAGTAAAGTAGAGTAGCCTATGGGAGTTTCAACACTCTTGGTGCAATACTACGAATCACCACTAACATCACTCTTTCTTGGTGTATATCCTTCTACATTCTATTAATCTCTCGTATAGCTCTCTCCCGCCATTTTTAAGCTATCTACGCTCCTTTGTACCCTCAAATCTCTGGCCTTCCAGAAGTCATCTGTGTCCATTTATTTGATATTTTAGCATCTTTGTAGTTCTAGGTCTAATATAGAAGTGTGACAAATTTCACTCAGAAACATTAGAAATAGCACCATTTCGTAGGACTCAGAACAGGATGGCATGAGTAGAATGCATCTATTGTGTATATAGCACTGTCCCTTCCAAGTTTGTACGAAGCCCGGGTTGATAAATAAAGTAGAGTAGCCTCTGGGACTTGTAGCACTCTTGGTGCAATACCAGGGCTCACCACATTTTGGCGTCGTTTTCGGGGAGGTGTCTAAGTAGACACTTTGATTCTATTTTAGCATTATTTTCTACTTTTCTTTTACATGCAATTTCAAAATTAGTGAAAAATAGAAAAATGCTGACTTTCATGCCTCTTAGGCGTAGGGATAACCAAGGAAATGCTTTACCAAAATCCCCCACATCCCCACACAGTCACCCTTCACTCTTCTTCGGTGTTTGTGAGGTTGAACACACCATAGGTGAGTCTCTTAAACACTCCGAAGAACCTAATGGAGAAGAAAAAGAACTTGTTTCACCAGAGGGACCTACTTCACCAACTCAAGCCATGGCTGAGACTGGCGCCCAAGGAGTCTTTCCCATTAGATAAACAGATGGGGAAACTAAGATGAAAAACATCATCCCCTCATCCCTTCCAGATTTCCATGGACTTACCTCTGAGGATCCTGACACCTTCATGTTTGAATTTGTGGTTGTTTTCATGACCTATGACTATGCCTCAGATGATCAAAAGTTCAAGCTATTCCCATCCACCCTCAAGGATGCAGCCTTGTGATGGTTCATGGGTATGCCTGGGAACAATATCACTACCTGGACACAGATGCAAGAGGCCTTTAACAATAAGTACAAGGACTACTGTGGGTCCAAGGAAACTAAAGAGGAAATATTTAGGATGACTCTAGGGCCTGACGAATCCCTAGAAGATTATCAAGAAATATTCCAGTTAAATTATAAAAAATCCAACTGCACCCTTGATCCGGGATCACTTAAACTAGTAATTCTTCGATGGATTAGGGAAGAGGTGATATAAACTCTTAATATTCTATGAGGAGGAGATATCTACCAACTGCCTTATGAAGACATCAAAATTGTATTTAGGAACCATTCTAGGGCAGCTAGGAATAAAGGCAAAGCTAGCCAAGGTATGACCACTACCCCTTCCTCTTCCACCTCCATCAAGCATGAGATTGGAAATATGTTGTAGGACTTCAAGAGTGAGATTTTGCACACATTTTCTTTGCAAATGGACATAATGCAGATCAAGAGGAAACAATGTTAGAAAATTATGTATTACAGAGCAATGGAACACATAAAATATGCGGAAACAAAAACAAATAAATAACATATAAAACAAGAGAGACACATATATATGAAGTTCACCCAAATTGCACTACGTCCATGGAAAAAATCATTCCTTTCTATTATCCATCAAAATGAAGAGACACAACCTACAACTGATCCATTGTAATATCCTTTACTCTCTCACATAGTCCCCCTTGCTATTTCTTTCTCAGAGTATACACACCATAAATAGACGCAATACAATACCCTGATAAAACATAGGGGTTTCCTTCTAGAGAAAAAAACACTAAATAAAACATAACTTCTACCGTTAGATCATATGCCTAATGAACAACCCAGATTGACTAAAAAATTACAATATTTTAGAAGGCAATTTTACATCTGCTTTTAGCTTCAGGGGCGCTGCCCCCAAAACCACCCACCAAGGGGGGGCTCCAAAAGGTCATCGTCGCCCCCTCGGATGCCCCCTGATGACGATCAAATGATAGGAGGCGTTTCCACCCCATTAAGAACATGGGTCTAATTCAATGATACATCTAAATAAAGAAGACAATCAGGCTCCACACCCAAAAATCTCCCACTTGGAAACTGATTGTGGAAACTCCACTACTACTTCATTTTCTGGATAATGACTCCACTTTGGACCTGGTTTTTTATCATCTTCATCATCATACTTGAAGACCAATTGAGACTGAGAAGAATCTCAGTTTCTCCCTGGTTACAACTTTTGTTAACATATCTGCGGGATTCTAGCTAGTGTGTATCTTTTCCATCTTCAACTCTCCATCTTCCAACAATGACTATATGAAATGGTACTTGAGTTGTATGTGTTTAGTCCTGGAATGAAATGCTGAGTTCTTTGCAAGATGAATGGAAGTCTGGCTGTCACTGTATAACCTTCCCATCTCCTGCTTCTTACCCAATTCATCCATAAACCTTTGTAACCAAATCATTTCTTTACTAGCCTTTGTAGAAGCAACATACTCTACTTCTATTGTTGAAAGTGCAACAACACTTTGCATTTTTGAAACCTAGATGACCGTTGTTCCACCTCTAGCAAATACGTACCCTATAGTGCTCCTCATGTTATCTATATCACCTGCCACATCTGCATCAACATATCCCTATAGAGAAATGTTTGAACCGCCAAAGCATAATGCTTGATTTGTGGTACCTCACAAATATCCGAGAATCCATTTCATTGCCATCCAATGATCTTTTCCTGGATTTTTCATGTACCTGCTTACAACTCCCACTGCATGTGCAATATCATGCCTTGTGTAGGCCATTTCATACATTAAACTTCCAACTGCTAATGCATACGAAAATTTAGACTTATAATCCATTTATTTTTGGGTCTTGGGGCACATCTCCTTACTAAGTTTGAAATGGCTAGCGAAAGGTGTACTAACTAGTTTTTCATTCTGCATATTAAATATTTTCAACACCTTTTCTATGTACTCATTCTACGACGATGTTAATTTGTGATTTTTCTTGTCTCTAGTTATTCTCATACTAAGGATTTGTTTTGCAGCTCCCAAGTCCTTCATTGTAAATGACTTTGCCAATTTTCCTATGAGCACATTTATTTCCTGCATGTTAGACCCTGCAACAAGCATTTCATCTACATACAATAAAAATATAATATAACTGCCATCATTTTTCTTTTTTTTTTCCAGATAAATACAATGATCAGGGTGACATCTAGTAAAACCTTGTTCAGACATAAACCTGTGAAATTTTAGATACCACTACCTCGGAGCCAATTTTAAGCCATACAAGCTCTTCTTCAACCTGCACAGTAATTTTTCTTTCCCTTTGACCTCATATCATTATGGTTGTTGCATATAGATATATTCCTCCAAATCTCCATAGAGAAATGCTATCTTTACATCTAACTGTTTAAGATGAAAATCTTTTGTTGCTACAAGACTTAAAATAGTTCTAATTGAAGTCATTTTAACAATAGGAGAGAATATTTCATCAAATTCAATACCTTTCTTCTGTGAAAATCCCTTCACCACCTTTCTTCTTCCTTCAACCTATAAACCCATTTATTCTACAATGTTGTTTTACTTGCAAGAAACCTGACTAAGTCCCAAGTCTGGTTATGTATTAAGGAGTCCATCTCTTCTTTCATGGCTAGCTCTCACTTCTTCCTGGTTTCTACCTGCATTACTTCTTCATAACATTTGGGTTCACCAGAATTAGTCAACAATACATAATATAATGAAGGAGAATATTGTTCAAGGACTCTACTTATCCCTGTAGATCTTCTAACACCACTTTTTGGTGTTTGAGGTGCTGTTGCTATTGTGGTGGTTTTTGTTGTTGTGGTTGTTGATTATTATTATTTTCATGCACCTTTACTTTTTCTTTGATCTCATCAAGAACTGTGTATTCTTTGTTTTATTTTTCCTGTTTCTTTTCCTACAACTAATCCATTTAAAATACCTTTTCATTGAATATTACATCTTTTCTCCTAATGATTTTGTGATTTTCATAATAATATAAGCGATAACCAAAATCATTGACACCATATCCAATAAAGGTACATTTATTTGATTTTTCCTCAAGCTTTGTTCCATTTTCTTTATTAATATGGAAAAAGGCCTCAGAACCAAAAGGCTTTAAAAATGAGTAGTTTACTGTTTTACCTATCCATGCCTCCTCTGGAATACCACCATCCAAGGAACTTGAAGGCCCTCTATTTATTACATAAACAACGGTATCTACAACATCTGCCCAAAATTGTAAAGGAAATCCTGTATGCAATCTCATGCACCTTGCACGCTCCATGATTGTCTTGTTCATCCTTTCTGACACACCATTTTCCCATGGTGTTCTTGGAAATTTCTTCTCTTTGGGAATTCCATGCTCTAAATAGTACCTATCAAACTCTTTGTTGCAATATTCACCTCCATTATCTGATCTGAGACACATCAAATTCTTTCCTGTCTCAATCTCAACCAAATATTTCCATTTATTGAAAGTATCAAATACATTAGATTTATTTTGAATAAAATATATCCAAGTTTTTCTAGTTGCATCATCAATTAAAGTAACATAATAATGAGAGCTACCAAGAGATGATACTTGCGTAGGTCCCCAACAATCTGTATGCACAGGCTCTATTTTTTTACTCTTCTTTTCTTTTCTAACTCTAAGAAATATATCTCTTCTATTTTCCATAAACACAATTCTGACAGAAATCCAAATCAATATTCTTCAAACCTGGCAACAAGTTTCTTGAGTGAAGAATATTGATCCCCTTCTCACTCACGTGTCCGAGCCTATAATTCCATAATTTTTCATCTGCTCCTGTGGAGGTTAAAGAATTAACACAATTAAAAAAACCATTGCATAAATACAATGCAATAACCTTTTATCCTTTTGCTATTACCAGGGCTCCTTTAGTGACCTTCCAGGTTTTATCTAAAAGAGTTGTCACACAACCTTCACTGCCTATCTGCCTTGTTGAAATAAGATTTTTCTTCAGATCTGGAACATTCCTTACCTCATTTAATAAGAATTGGTTTCCATTATGTTGTTTTACAAGAACTTTACCCATTCCAACGATTTTATATGGTTTATCATCACCCAGACGAACCTGTCCAAAATCTCCTTGAACATAGTCATGAAAATGTTTCTTATCGGGTGTGGCATGGAATGAGGCCCATGAATCTACCACCCAAGCATCAATAACATTTTCTACAGAAATAATCAAAGCATCTTGTAACACATCACCTTTCACATTTGCTTCATGATTTTTTTCTTGTTGTGCGTCTCCTTATTTTCCCTTCTGAGACTTACAGTCTTTCTTCAAGTGTCCTTTCTTCCCGCATTTCCAATACACTATCCCTAATGTGGAATTGGATATTCATTTCCATGATTTACTACAATATTCTGAGCTCTTTCCTCTTTCCATTTTTCTTCCCCTAGTCTCTGCATTCAAAGCATTTCCTGATGTCTCACTGGAGCTTTTCCATTGCATTTCCTCGCTAAGGATGTCACCAATAACATCATAAAAATTTAAAGTAATACATCCAAAGACAGAGTTACTAATGGCCATAGCTAAACCATTCCAAATTTCTGGGAACAAGCATATAGATAGCAGAGCCCTAACTTCATCATCAAATTTTACCCCTACAGAACTTAACTGACTGGTAACCGTATTAAATTCAATCAAATGATCAGTAATAGATCCACCTTCCAACATATTCATATGAAATAAATGTTTCATAATAAATATCTTATTTGAGGCTGATGTTTTTTCATATAGTTTTGAAAATTCCGTCATTAAACCCTCTGTTGTCGTTTCCTTTGAAATATTGAAGGCTACCGATGCCGGTAGGCACAACCTTATTGTTCCAAGTGCCTTTCTGTTGAGAATCTCCAATTATTCATCTGTCATACCCGATGAGTTTTTTGTTTTTTTTTCCTCAATGGTGTGTACAGATCTTTCTGATATATATAATCTTCCATCCACATCTTCCACTGTTGGTAGTTTTGGCCATTAAATTTCTTGACCCTAAACTTGCCATTTTCTGCCATTTCTCCCACTTGAACTAGAAGCCCTTCTTTCCTACGAGTTTAGCAGCCAAACATACCTTTGACTCTAATACCAGTTGTTAGAAAATTGTATATTACATTGCAATGGAACACATAAAATATGCGGACCACAAATGCATAAATAACATACAAAACAAGAGAGACACAAATATATGTGGTTCACCCAACTTGGGCTACGTCCACGGAAACAACGAGTCCTTCCTTTCTATTATCTAGAAAAATAAAAAGACACAACCTACAACTGATTCATTGTAATATCCTTTACTCTCTCACACAACCCTCCTTTCTATTTCTCGCTCAGAATATACACACCATACACAGACGCAATACAATACACTCATACAACAGAGGGGTTGCCTTCAAGGGAGAAAAATCTAAATTAAACATAACTTCTACCCTCAGATCATATGTCGAATGAATGGCCCAGATTGACTATGAAATTAAGATATTTTACAAGGAAATTTTACATATTTTTTTATCTTTGGGGTCATTGCCCCCAAGGGGGGGTCTCCAAAAGGTCCCCCCCCCGGATCCCCCTGATGGCGATCAAAGGACGAGCGACGTTGCCACCCCATTAAGAACATGGGTCCAACATGACAACACATCTAAATAAAGAAGATAATTAGGCTCCACACCCAACAAGCAAGAGGAAGTATAAAGAGCCTTGGCTATCTTCTGCCCTAGGTGTACTAAAAGACACCCTCAAAATGAATGTCCATTAAATGCCACAAAGGTTTGCTTAGTCTTTGAAGAGAATCATTACATAGAAAAGAGTCTAGAGGTGAGACCAAACATCTAGATTTAGCTAAATCATTTTAGCGAGCACTTTTGTGAAATATATTTCAACACAAATACAGACACACAAAAATTTGTTTCCATTTTAATGCCACTAGTGATAAATCAACCCAATTTATCTCATATCACCTTAAAAGTTCCCTTACTCTAGAAAATAATAGGGACAAGTGACAATTCGATCCACACAGACATTGACAAAATTTCCATCATGGGATTAAATTCCAAAGACTAATGAGTGAGAAACAAGCCTCTGGTAGCCATGAAATAAGGACTAGACTTATAGATTTGGTCTATATCTTCTTGGTTCTTAAAAAATAAATGCGTAATACACATTTCCATAATGGAAAATGCTCTTGGGTTCATGTTATTCCTAGTTAGCAAAAACCCAATCTTCAACAACTCCAGAACTTGGCCACGTGCCAATAAAATTTCCCAATAACCCTTTTTCAAAAGTAGCACATTTTTTTTTGGGGGGGAGGAAAACCCTAGGTCCAAATAAGGATTTGATTCTACCTTCTTCATGATTTTTTTGGGGGCACTCATTGTACATATATTGATCTACACAAAAAACACAAAAAACCAACCTGTTGCAATCCATGGGCGTTCAAAGCGATGATGCACCATGCCAAAAGAAAGCCCAAGACTTACCTTTGCAACAACAAACCAATGAACATCAAACTAGAAGTAACAATGACAACACAATTTTCATATTAGAAACACGAGTATGCTATTATTTGTGTATATTATATAAGAATAAGTATTTCTATTTATTGATAAAAATATGAATGGTGATTACAAACCTTCATGGAGGTTTGCCTTTATAGGTATTGACTGGCAACGAAGGCAAATAGTCATGTTGTTTGACCTTTTTCCCATCGTAATTAAGAAGGACATTTATTAATTAATTAATTTACTTATTATAAATATTATTTATTAATTTTTATCTTAATTTTTATTCATAAAATTTCCACCCCATTTAATATTCCTTGTCCTCAAAGCATGACAAGAAGGGTTTCCTTTAGTTGAACACGCTGCAATGGAATGACATATATTTTCATTGAATTTTTTTGTGTATTGTGAGTTAATGACGTTCTCATATGAATGTACACCTTCCTTGGAGTTGGAAGTGTTAACACCATATAATTTATAATTTCCTACTTGCTAGTTAAACTCCATAAACTGTTCTTCAAGGTTTGTAGTATAGCTTCTTAGTTGTATTAACCATTATGCACCTAGGACTATATCCATTTCTTTGAGTGACAATGAAAATAAATATGTTTGTAGCTCTAGTTCTTGTATTTGAATTGAAACATTATGACATTCCACCTCTTTGAACTTTTTCCCAGTTGTCACAATCATACTCAGGTCCTTGATCAGGCATATACAAATATCAAGTTTCTTAGCTACACCAATGTTTATACAATTTTGGGTGCTGCTAGAATCTACAAGACTATCCACTTCTTCATCCCGATTTTATTGGATACACGAGATCGCAACTAATGATGGTTCCTCAAAATCTGAATCCTCACTGTGTGTGACAACTATTTCTTCATCACGTTCTTATAGTTCAACTTGATTCCCATCTACTATTTTATTGTAGGTAAGGACGTGTATTCAAATTTATGTCCTCATGTCCAATTTTCTCCACATTTATGAAAATTATTTTTCTTTTTTACCCTTTTCTCTGAAAAATTACTTGAATTTTTTTATTCCCTCTCAAGTTCATAAGTATACAACTTCTTGTTAAGGCATCTCTCTTCTGATGTCCATTTGTATCCAATATACCTACATTTGTTTGTTTATTTTTTTCTTGAGTATTGATTTTGGTATTCATCTTCTTTAAATGATAACATTTTGAACTTATGTTTTTTATCAATAACCTTTGCAACATGTCTATATTCTTCAATACTTTTAGAATTGTATAATTTCAATTCTGCATGGATATACTCCTTAAGTCCACATTTATACATTTTTAGTAGTTCTTCGTCCGTAAATTGTTTGTATTATATCTAATACTTCCCATTTGTGGGTGTATTCACTAACTGAGCCTTTTTTCTTAAAATAAATGATTTTCTCATATATATCATCTTATTCTTCATCATGAAACCTTTTTACCAAGGAATATACAAATGTTTTCCAAAGGAATGAATGAGCTTCCAAATTGTTGGATGCGGTCATGAATTTTTCTCATTCACATATTGATGGGTTCGATTCAAAAATGGCTTCCATTCTATTAACCCACACAATAGCACCTGTATGATATTTACCATTGTATTTTGGTAGCTCCCTCTTAATTCTGTGATAGTATTTTTATGGAAATTTTTTATAGTTGTGACTCCCTAAGAAATGTATTTGTGGCAATTGCAAAATTTCATGGATTTGCGGAATTTCATAATTTGGAAAATCTTCACCTTCTGGAGTCTTGGGACTTTGTGTTGGTTATTGAGTAATAAAGGGAATAAAAACAGGTTTAAATCCTCCCATTAACTGGGTTTGTATTCCTAACAACAATATCTCAATGTTATTTACCTTTTTAATATCATTTTCCATTCCTTCTTGAGTCACTAGTAGCCTATTTTGACCCTGTCCTAATTCTTCATTCTTATTCTCAACATTATCAAGGTGTCGTTGTGCTTTATTTAGTTCTTGAATTTTTTTTTAATTTATGTTCTCATTATTACTTCCAATTTTTTACTTATTTATCTTCTTTCCAAAACCTTTTTTTTTTAAATAACAATAATAATTTTTTTCTCTAAATGATATATATATATATATGAAATATTATATATCTTAATATATTGTAAAGATATTATGGAAAGGATACATATGGATGGGAACAACGTTTGAATGCTCGAAAATGACGGACATAAAAATATTTGACCGACTTGAGACATGAGGGTTTTGGTCGGATTGTCGCCACGAAGCTTTGTAATCACAATTCATATTTTTATCAAAAAATACAAATACTTACTTATTCTTACATAATATACACAAATAATATCATACTATAGTTTCTTCTCTAATTGTGGTATCAGAGCTCTCGATTCTCTTGCTTGCAACGGTGTTCATCCACCCTATCTCCATTTCCACTACGTACCTTCCACGGGTCACCTGGTTCATCCCCATCCACGTCTGTCATTGTTTGATCCCTCACGCTATTCCCCATATGCTGCATCCCTTTTGACACCATTCACTCTGCTGTCATCACTATTCACCAAACACCATCCTCGGACCACTGTTCTATTCTGATTGTGTCCATATTATTCCACTCTTCACATTCCATGTTGTATTCCACTGCTCAAATCCCCGCCAACGTACAATTCCCTCATTTTTTCCAGAGCCCGCTCACTGTCCTCTATCCGTTATTTGTCATTTGTCTGTCGCCATGTGCTACTCTGTCAAATCCTCTTACTCGCCTGTTCCACATGAAATCCACCTTCCTTCCCTTCTTTATCCTAGTCATGCACCAATATATTCCACCATGCCGTCGAAGTCAGACAAGCCCGACACCCTTTTTTCTCTATGTTGAGAAGTATCCTACCCCTACACTGACTGTCGCTCATCCACAAACCCTCCGCACCGATAGTATAACCAAAACCCTTATGTATTGAGCCTGTCAAATCCTTATTTTTCCATCGTTTACAAGTAGTCAAACATTTTTCCCATGCATATGTATCATTTCCATAATATTTTTACAATATTATGAAAACAATTCAGGTGACTAGGGGAACCCTAGCTGCCATAGAGAAAGCTCGAGAAACTCCATTTCCTAATATTCACTATGTATTCACAAATATAATCTTAGATTTGTCACTTAAAGTGAGGTGATATTGACCTTATTCTCAAATTCCTAGATCAAAATTCTAACAAAAGAAATTATCCCTAAGTGTCTACAGAAAGGATATTCCATTAAGAAGATAATGGAGTCATGGTTTCCGATCAACATAAACTGAGGATCAAATCAAAATTATCCACCAATTAGATGGATCACACATATCGTTGCAACAAACAATCTCATGGAATTGTTTGAAGGGGACAACAAACGCAATGCCCAGGGATGATCCAATAGCTTCAAGGCTTCAAAGTCATAGGGTTGATCTGTTATCCGAAAATTGATTGAAATTTCCCAAAAATCGTGAAGTAAAATTTCCATGTAAATTTTCTTGTTGGGGATGCATCAGTGTGAGGGTCTTAGGATCGATCCGCCCTTGTCAGGGATTAAGGGCCGATCCACCCTTGTCAGGGCTTAAGGGTCAATCCTTGTCTTGAAATTATTATTAGTAAATTAATGTGAAATGTTTTTTTTCAATTGAATGATATATGAAATAATATTTTTGTAGTTTGTTCCCCAAGGCAGGTTCCCTAACACTGACCCCCCTACCCCACAATGATTCAATGAAAATTCATGAACATGGAGAAATTGACATGTTTGCTACCTACCACAACTTTTCACATCATCCATACAATTCTCATTCTAGTGTTTTCACAACATTGCCAAGGTCACACACACCAGGAAAACTCAACCGCATGCAACATTGCCTCTCAGCAAGGACTGATCACTCTGATATATCCTTCGAGAACGACAACATACTATATAACTAGACATTCCATCTTCAATCCCTAGAGTATAAGATTATTGAAAACACCTCTCATAATCATAACCTCAATACCATGCATAATCCTGGCAGTATATCTACTTAGACAAGGATCTCCTTAAAGCTAATAAGGCACATTGTGATGATGGAACAAATTCCTACTCTCGATCTTTGCAAAATTTTCCCTATCAAGGTTCCCTGATCCCCTTATTAAGACTATGCAGTGAAACTCTCACAATCCATCCACTCTAGCCAAAGAGTTCCTTTAGAGACTACCAATGCTATGAGTGGTAGTAATTTGGGTCATTTTCCTCTTCACTACACGCTCCTCTACAAAGAGGGTAAGATCATTCTCACTATAATCAACCTTTTTTGTTTTGAATTCCTCCTAATTGAGCCATTATTTGGATATTTCAGTCTATGGATTAGCGCTAGCTACAACACTTAGTGGCCTATTTTGATCTAAAATTCTCACACTCTTTCGGCTCTCCCAATCCCTCTGATTTGACTCCTTTGGTTTCATCACACTCTTCTCAAGACCTTGTTCCTCAAGTTCACCTGTCTCTCCCTATCACTAGATTATCCTCTTATCAAACCTATGCTCCTCTTTCCATACCTCATAAAACCTTTTATAAAAAACATGATCTACATAAACCCATTAACTTCTTCTTGTTGCAAGTATAGAGGTTATCCCTGAGTTTCCTCTCCCTTACCCAACAATCCTCCCACTTCCATCCACTATAAAGATTCTTTTCACAGGAGATTATCTTGCACTGCTATTAGGTATCCATGCTTTGGTTGATGTTTATCCTTTGGATATACTTGTTTTTACTGAGCTAATCTTTTCGAAGTCACAAGCTAACCTGCTATCTAAGCCTTGTACAACAGTTCTGGACTTGCCTCCAAAAAATACACAATTGATGACGGAAATATTGGCCGTGATGATCAAAATTGCACAGTCATTACTGATAGTCATCCTCGAGCTTAGAAACTGCACAACCATGGTAGACAACCAAGCCATGAGACCAAAAAATATTCAATCCCTCATTGAGCTTAGAAACCATGTAGTGCATTGAGCCAGAAAACTGCCAGCTCCCTGGAATTGCGCAATCCTTTCTGGTGATGTGCATGGCATTTTTTTCCATAAAATATGAAAAATAAAAAGAGAATCCCTAAAATATAGGGATCTATTTTTAGCAACATGAAGGAAGCACATATGCTATTTTTGGAATCTTTCACCGTGTGTCACTTTTTCCTTGATTTTTGGCATTCACATCTTAAACCCTAATTTTCTCAAATATATTTAATCTATGCCCTTATAGATCATTTTTACACTTGATCTTAGAGCTCTAGCATTACCAAGGAGATCAAGGAACCTTTGGTATGATCATCGTTTCTTTTCCACGTGAGTTTTTCACTTATATTTTTTAGTCGCTTTATGCTGTTTGGATTGTGTGAGTGTTTTATTTATCCTTTATTTTCATTCATGATGAAATTTTAAATTTATTTAGCTTGTATATGTTGGAAATGTTGTCATTGATGGCAAAGGCATTGGAAAAGAAGGAGCATCTAAAAAAGTAACTAGGAAAAGAGAAAGGCAAAGTAGCAGAGAACAAAGGTAAAGATAGGAGCAGCACCTAAACTCTCCATAAGGAAAAAGAGACAGAGAGGTAGCAGAGGCATCAGATGAAACAGAGGAATTGAAGCAGAAGCAACAGATGAATTAGAGACAGAGCAGTGGAGTTGAATTAGGGGTTTAATACTGTTTGCAAAGGAGATGGCAAAAGGGAGAGCTGCTAGGGAGAGACAAGGTAATAAATTGAAGGACCAATTGAATATCTGGCCAAGACCAGGAGGGTTGCTGAAGAACTGTGGAATTGTGTTAAGTATGGTTGAGAAAATCTGGAATATATATATGACCTGTGTGGCCAATTTCATAATGGGCAAAGCCGTTTTGTAGTGGAAGGAAGATCTTCTCGTAGTTCTGAACTACGGAGGAGCGAAGTTATTCAAAACAGTCATTTCGGGTGTTTTAAGCCCTCATCAACCAGAATTGATGAAAATGTGTTTAAACAGTGGAAAGACTTAAAGTTTTCTGAAAAGGGAGGACAAGTGGTCCCCACCACTTTAGCGCAAATCGCAAGATTTGAGTCAAGTGTCTTGTTGATGTAGAGTATCGCGATGTGATGCGATATCGCAAATCGCAATCGCATGTTGCACTGTGATTCACCATATATGTTCCACCGTTGAAAGCCGCGATGCGATCGCGCCATCGCACAATCGCAACTTTGCAAGTCACAAAGTGTTCCGCCATATGTTTGAATCGCCGATGTGATGTGGTCCCACTTCCAACTCAGCCAGTGTATGGACCAATCACAGTTTATCGCGTCCATTTTTCCATGACGCCATCAACCTCATGTGTTATGCGAAAAATATTGAAATCCAGTTTGTTTGAGGATTGAAGTCCGGGTTAAAAGTTCATTGAATTTTGATTAAAAGTAATGTTACGGGGGCAATGTAAAGTTTTAAAATAACCAAAGGGGGTTCCCCCGTAGTTGACCAGAAGATCAAGCACTGACCATAGATCAACGGTGGAGAATTTCTACGGGGGCACTACATGCCAATTCAGCATCAACCTTTTGGTGCCTCCGTAGGGACCCACAGAGGGGTTTCGCAAATATATTTTATGTTGGTTATTAAGTGTGTGAGACCCATATATGTTGTTAGTATGAATATTTTGTCAAAGCGTACGAAAAAATACCACTTTAGCTATGCATAACTTATAGCCCTAACATCAAATATGTCTGCCAATATCTTCAGATCTGCAGTTAGTTGATCAAGACAAGTGCTGCAAAAAATCAGATCTATACATAGAAAGACATTAAGCAGTAAAATCAAGATTTTGCTCCATGCATCCAATAGACAACACAAGAACAATGTTTTTTGAAAGAATTTTTGTATTAAGGGCACCTAGGAGGAAAACAAGAAGGTGTATCCAATTCTCCTCAATGGGATGGGTTCTTGGAAGTCCTCAGCACTTCAGATCTAGAATCTCTCTCTCTTGTTGGTGTAGAAAACCCAGACAAAGATAGAACTCAAAGGGAGCTCACATAGAAAATAATGAAGAATGTGACCAAGTGTATAGATCCAGAGTGATCTAATAGGCAACAAAAGGTGAAGAATGGTAGGAAAAACCCTCCTATTTATAACAAAATATTGGGTCATTCTAGATCTTGGTGCATGATTAAAATAACATTAACCAAATCTAGATCCACCTTTTGTGGAATATTTTATTATATTTGTTGGAGGGAAAAGGTATTTGACTTGGGTCAAATCCCTTTATTTGTGAATAATAAATAAATAAATGATTTATTTATCATTTTAAGGAAGTGGTTGAAGGATAATCAAATAAATAATGATTTATTTAATTATTTAAGGGTGATTTAGTCATATTTAACAAGGAATATTATTTAAATAATATTTAAATAATTATTCCTAGAAAATAATAAGATAAATAAAGATTTATCTAATTAATTTCTTTGTTTTGGGTTAAACATGACCAGGAAAATCAAACAAATATAGGTTTGTTTAATATTTCCTTTTGGGGTTTCCTGTTTAGACCATGAACAACCTAATAAATGTGTTTTATTAAGAAAATTATTTCTTTGCAGTGAAAATTTAAATAAAAGGTCTGAAAATACGAGATTTGTGGTGCATAGGTCCATCTAGTGACAAGTGAGTTGATGACAAAATATAGGTGGTGTGATTTGCCCTACGTGCGGTGTGCAGTGTCTGCCATGAGTGACTGCAAGCCTCAATCTTAAACATCAGGAAGGCTGAAGAATGTGAGTTAGATATGTGTGTCAAGAAGAACTAGACCCTAAGGAGGCGAGACTTACAGGTGCAACAAGTCTCTTTTTATGAGAGGGTACCTGTGCTAAAGGCGGCGGGGGAGGCATACCTATGCCCGCCAAGACAAAGTACAAAAGAATAGTGTGTCCAGTAAACAAGGGACCGAACCATAAAGTACAACCGGCATAAACATGAGCCAGATAGAAATACAGTGAGGGATCCCATATACATGCTATGCCTGGGATAATAGCCAGGACTTGTACGATAATATCTGAGTACATGAGATACAAGTACAACCCAAATGCCCCCTGCAAGCGGGGAAGGGCTCACAAAATCTGACTGATACATGCAAATCAAAGAGGCGCTGCAAGCGGCTAAGGCCGACATCATCAAATATATGGAGCTGCATCAAAGGCTGCAATGAATAGGTCATCCGGGCATGTGGGGGGCTACCTGCAGGGCCACCCCCTCATGAGGGCTAAGACATCTCACACACACCCGGGCATCACCAATAGCTGCTGCTGCATCACTAAACCATCAAGCATACGGATCTCGATCATGCTGAAAGGAGTTGGAGTCGAGAAACAATCAAGTCAAAGGGTAATGAGAGATCCCTTTGCCTGATCCGAGGCACCGAACAAGAGTGGAAGCTGGAACCAAGGTACACTGCCCTCTAGACCGATCTTCTAGAATGGAGGAACTGATGTCGACAGAAGGAGGTCCGCCATAGGTGAAGCAATGAGAGATCCTCAACTAAGGCACGAGAGAAAATAGTAGAGCGACCGACAGACTAATACCAATGATGGTGATGGAATGGAGGGGACTGAGTAGCGAATGGATGACTTCCCTTGTTAGAGCATAAAGGCCATGAATGACATGGCAGTGACTGACGCAAAATCATAAGGGATAGGGGACAGTGGGACTGAAGGCCATAATGTGCGACACAAGAGAGAGACCAAGCAATGAAGGATGGAGGACTAAGTGTATAGATATAGAGTGATCTAATAGGCAACAAAAGGTGAAGAATGATAGGAAAAAACCCTCCTATTTATAACAAAATATTGGGTCATTCTAGATCTTGGTGCATGATTAAAATAACATTAACCAAATCTAGATCCACCTTTTATGGAATATTTTATTATATTTGTTGGAGGGAAAAAGTATTTGACTTAGATCAAATCCCTTTATTTGTGAATAATAAATAAATAAATGATTTATTTATCATTTTAAGGAGGTGGTTAAAAGATAATCAAATAAATAATGATTTATTTAATTATTTATGAGTGATTTAGTCATATTTAACAAGGAATATTATTTAAATAAGGTTTAAATAATTATTCCTAGAAAATAATAAGATAAATAAAGATTTATCTAATTAATTTCTTTGTTTTGGGTTAAACATGACTAGGAAAATCAAACAAATATAGGTTTGTTTAATATTTCCTTTTGGGGTTTCCTGTTTAGACCATAAACAACCTAATAAATGTGTTTTATTAAGTTATTTTACATAGTGAAAGCAATTTTACTTAGGGTAAAATTGTTCTCACGTGGTGTACTTGGGTCCATCTAATGATAGTAGGTTAGATGACCAAAATATGGTGTAACATATGTTGTTGGGTTATGCCGAGATCCTAACCCTCAAGTAGAAGATTGAATATTATTTGAAGGGCCCGAAAGGTTATATGGATATATATTACTGATGAGTCAGCGACACGTTAATGTTTCTTAACCTTGGCTATAGTACTATTTGGCGAAGATAAAGATTACCTTTGGGATGATTCATGCATGGAAGAACGAAGATTGGGATTTCAATTTGGGTTGGTTTGACTTTTAATATGAATACCATTAGTGGTTGGATGGTTTTGACTCATGTTATTAATAAAGGAAAAACTATACAAGGAGAAGTGAATTATGGTTCAGTGTGTGTATGCGGAGGGATTGTAAATAAATAAATCTCTTTAAGAGATATCTGTATGATCGAACTCTTTTGTCTTTTAACGCTGAATCTATGATGCATCTATGGAGTTATCGAGGAAGTGATAAAGCTCTAGGAAGATCAGCAAAGAAATGATGAAGACCTGGCGCAAGTCTAAAATGAAGAAATCTGGATCTGGGTTGTTCGAACACTGATTATGTTGTTGGTTGATTATGATTAAAGATCAGTGCTCAGTTGGTTGATTGGTTTATGATTCAATGAATGAATTGAATGGGTTATAAGGTTCAGTTTAATGTATGTGTGGAGTGGGTCGAGTCTGAAAATCTAATGAGGAGAGGCCTACAAGGAATGTTTTGTGAAAGCTGTTGGATCCAGTATGAAAATTGATGAAATGTGGTCCATGATGGCACTGAGGGTCAAAGCCTTCAGTGAGGGGGTTATAGCTCCCTTCCAGCGGTAGCTGTTAAATGAGAACAGGGGGTTGTAGCTCCCTTCCAGGAGAGGCTGGTAAACGAGAGAAGGTTGTAGCCTTCTGTAGGTGGGTGCCTGCGTGCTGGTATAAGTCTGTGCCAACACAAAATTGAAAAAAGTTTTCTTTATAATAAATATTGAAGACAGAGATGACAACAGCAGTGGTTTTCTCTCGAATTGGGTTTCCACCTTAAATACTAGTGTTCATGTGTGTTGGTTATGTGTGATGGTTTAGTCTGTTATTACTGCACATGCTTTTTGCTTACTAAAAATCTAATGAATGAATAAATAATTAAATGTATAATAAGATATTTAGACATATCCACATTTATATGCAAGTTTGGTTAGTAAAATAGCGTATGGGTTTAAGAGAAACAAAAAGTGAAAAATTTTTCAGTCAGCTCAAAATACTGATTCTCCCCCCCCTCTCAGTATTTTTCCCAACAATTGGTATCAGAGCAGGTCCTTCTGAAGGAGCTTGATCGCTTGAAGGAGATCTGTCACAATGGGAAGGAAGCAAAAGAAGAAGGCTACTCAAAGACAGGAGATTTCTCAGAAAACATGTGCAGCAGAAAATGAAGAAGATGAAACAGGTATTGATTGTTGTTCTCGTGATTCACTTTCTTGTGCATGCAATGGTAAAGATAGTGAACGTAATGTCATGGATCTGGAAGAAGTTCTCAAGATTAAAGTTGAAGATCAACAAAGATTATTTAATGAGAGATAATCTATCTACAAAGATATGATCTCTAGAATGAATGGACAGATAAACAAATATCAAAGGTTGTACGATGAAGTAACCAATCACAGTGAAGGACTTGAAGTAGAAATCATCTATCTGAAAGCAGATCTCGAAGCATCAAAAAGGAAGAATGAAGAAATTCTACAAACACTTTAAGAACAAGAAAATGGGTTGAAAGAAGAAATTCTAAAATTGAATGATCAAGTAGAAGAAAGAAAAAGGGTCGAAGAAAGTATGAAGAAGCAATGCCAAAGATTGGAGGTTGAGGTAAACATTTTGAAAGGTAAATTAGAGGAAAAGGATAAAATCTTGAGGTTTCAAGATAGCACTAAGATTCTGGATAATATTCTCAGTAGTCAAAGGTCTCCTTCTGTTAAATTTGGTCTTGGCTTTCATGAAACTGTTAAAGGATAATCTAGTTCACAAGAAAGTGCTAAAGATTCAAAGGATATCAATGCAAAACCTGAAATATTGAAAGAGACAAAAGATCAACCAACAATCATGAACTCTCAAAGGAAATCATTCAATAATGTTGAATGCTTTAAGTGTCATAATTATGGGCATGTGGTAGCCAATTGCAGAAGCAGATTGTTTTAGTCACAAACAAACAGATTCCACATAGAAAGGTACTCAGGTTTCTTTAAGGGATATTGTTTTTCATGCAGCAAGTTTGGTCATAAAGCAGCTGATTGTAATAGAAGAAAGAATAGAAAAACACATTATGATCCTTATGCTTACTTCTCTGGTCACACAAGATGTTATGCTTGTAACAAATATGGTAATGTAGAAAAGGAATGTAGGATGAACAGATCTGAGAAAATGGATAATGTCCAGCACACAATAAGAAATCTCAAGAAAAGTTGGAAAAAGAAGGAGGACCGGTCAAAAAACGTAGGGAATATTGACCCTACTGTAGTCATCCACTTCTAAAAGCTTACTACTCATAATGACTACAGGAGTGATGTGAGATACACTATAGGAATCAGTAATGTATCATCACAGGGGGAGCAATGTATGATGATTCCCATGGTTGGTTTGGTTATTATAAGAAAAAAAGACAGGTACAAGTGGTACAGTTTCAGGGGGAGCATTAGCCTTGCTGAGAGTAATGCATTATTGGAATTATGATGGTTTTGAAATATGATATCTCTCTTGAGGTCTTTTTGGTATTGGTATTACTGTTTGCTGAGAGTAAATTGTGAACAGAACAGTTCAACAAATGGCTAGAGCTATGCTTGATGATTCTGGAACACCTGACACATTTTGGGGAGAAGCAGCACATACAGCGGTAAATATTCTTAACAAGGCACATGTTCATGTAAATAGTGATAAAAATCCATATGAACTATGGTATGGTGATCCTCCCACTCTGAAGCATTTTGGAGTTTTTGGAAGAAAATGCTTTATCAAAGATAATGTTGAAAAACTTGGCGAGTTTGAACCCAGAGCAGATGAAGGAATACTTCTTGGTTACTCCTCTAGAAGTAGAGCATATAAATGTTACAATAAAAGACTTCGGAATATTTTTGAATGTATTCCTATCACAAACAATACCTTATGCAAATACTGAAAAATTATTCCATGGAGGAGTGCAAATGATACATGGTTTCCTATGATGAGTATCTTTTGTTTTCACATATGGATGAGATGGAAGTCTTATGATTCAGAGATAAGGACAGATCATGCAGAATTTGATGCTGATGACTTTTGTCATGGTTGAGATCTTTTATATATAATTCCTACACATGGTACATCATGATTATGAAATAAATATAAATCATGAAGATCTTGGTGATAACAGATCACATGGATGATTACTTGACACATATTGTCTATTGAAGAAGTTGTTCTAGTATGATATTTCCTCTTGGGAAGAATATGCTGATGAGGCAAAGAGCCTGAAGGCTTGATTACTGATGTGTTTATGCTACAATAGCCAACAGGTTGATGGAAAGAGAGAAAACAACAAAAACCTTGGAAGTAGAGAGAACATCAGCCATGAACAACTAAGAAGACATCAGCACATTAAGTGGTGATCCCACTGTGCATCACAGTGCTGGAATTAACAATGAATCACATTAAGAAGATTGAGTAAGAAAAGAGTCTACTATATTGATGTCAGTACATCATTGATCTATGAAAAAGTCCCCTTGGAGGAATGAAGTCAAATAAGTGACAAATCTCTGAGTAATTAGCCCATGAAGATTCATAGTATAGACATTGAAGATGTCCTTCTGAAAATCATCATGTCAGAACAGTTGAAGTGATAGATAAAGAAATATAAAGCAGCAATGATTATGGATCAGTCATAGCAAAGGAAAATGCAGTGACATTCCTTTGAACAGAATGACAGAATAAGAAAATAGTTAATGATGAAAAGATCAGATTAAGGTGAACAGTGGAAAGCTCAATAGAAGAATTTATGAAGGAAGTCTTAAGCTATGGGTAAATGTGCAAGTAAAGTGAAATATCTGCATATTCTATGTGGTACTCGGTACAAGCAGCATGTCTATCAATAGAATATCAAGTGTTACCATGGAGTAGCAGCAGTATGGTGCAGGTCCTCAGGATCAAAGGACTATGGCAAGAATGCATCAAGGTAAAATTCCCAGGGTTATCTGCATTCAGAATGAAAAGATGTGTATTGCAGAAGAAGACTTATCCCATCTACAAACTTCCTCAACAGAAATATATTGGCACACTACATCAGATTTAGACTGAAGTATAGTTGAAGCAAGCCTGCTATGACACTTGGAGCATTCACAATCTTTAGGTCTTGATCCAATAATGCATATGGCTGTCATCACCTACTCTCTATACAAGCGCAAAGAGTCTATGCTTCGGAATGGTATCGACTTAATGTGTATAGACAAGTTCAATAATCCCCAAAAGTATTCTCTCAACAACTCCTTTACACCAGTTTGAAGCGGCAGGGTACAAATTCAGAAGAAGAAGATCCAAACACAAATCAAAGAAAAGAAATGCAGAAAGCGAACTAGGAAATGAACAACCCTTTGCCATTGATGTCAAAGGGGGAGGAAAAGCAAAAGGGGCTTCTAAAAGGAAAGTATTAATTTGTTGCCATCAATGCCAAAGGGGGAGATTGCTGGAAATCTTGTCATTGATGGCAAAGGCATTGGCAAAGAAGGAGCATCTGAAACAGTAACTAGGAAAAGAGAAAGGAAAAGTAGCAGAGAACAAAGGTAAAGACAAGAGTAGCACCTAAACTCTCCATAAGGCAAAAGAGACAGAGAGGCAGCAGAGGCAGCAGATGAAACAGAGGAATTGAAGCAGAAGCAACAGAGGAATTAGAGACAGAGCAGTGGAGTTGAATTAGGGGTTTAATATTGTTTGCAAAAGAGATGGAAAAAGGGAGGGCTGCTAGGGAGAGACAAGGTAATAAATTGAAGGACCAATTGAATATTTGGCCAAGACCAGGAGGGTTGATGAAGAACTGTGGAATTGTGTTAAGTATGGTTGAGCAAATCTGGAATATATATATGACCTGTGTGGCCAATTTCATAATGGACAGAGCCGTTTTACAGTGGAACGAAGATCTTCTCGTAGTTATGAACTACGGAGGAGCGAAGTTATTCAAAACAGTCATTTCGGGTGTTTTAAGCCCTCATCAACCAGAATTGATGAAAATGTGTTTAAACAGCGGAAAGACTTAAAGTTTTCTGAAAAGGGAGGACAAGTGGTCCCCACCACTTTAGCGCAAATCGCAAATCACAAGAGTTGATTCAAGTGTCTTGTTGATGTAGAGTATCGCGATGTGATGCGATATCGCAAATCGCAATCGCATGTTGCACTGTGATTCACCATATATGTTCCGCCGTTGAAAGCCGCGATGCGATCGCGCGATCGCGCAATCGCAACTTCGCAAGTCACAAAATGTTCCGCCATATGTTTGAATTGCCGATGCGATGTGGTCCCACTACCAACTCAGCCAGTGTATGGACCAATCACAGTTTATCACGTCCATTTTGCCATGATGCCATCAACCTCATGTGTTACGCGAAAAAAATTGAAATCCAGTTTGTTTGAGGATTGAAGTTCGGGTTAAATTTTCATTGAATTTTGATTAAAAGTAATGTTACGGGGGCAGTGTAAAGTTTTAAAATAACCAGAGGGGGTGCCCCCGCAGTTGACCAGAAGATCAAGCGCTGACCATAGATCAACGGTGGAGAATTACTACGGGGGCATTGCATGCCAAGTCAGCATCAACCTTTTGGTGCCTCCGTAGGGACCCACAGAGGGGTTTTGCAAATATATTTTATGTTGGGTATTAAGGGTGTGAGACCCATATACGTTGTTGGGTTATGTCGAGATCCTAACCCTCAAGTCGAAGATTGAATATTATTTGAAGGGCACGAAAGGTTATATGGATATATATTACTGATGAGTCAGCGACACGTTAATGTTTCTTAACCTTGGCTATAGTACTATTTGGCGAAGATAAAGATTACCTTTGGGACGATTCGTGCATGGAAGAATGAAGATTGGGATTTCAATTTGGGTTGGTTCGACTTTTAATATGAATACCATTAGCAGTTGGATGGTTTTGAATCATGGTATTAATAAAGGCAAAACTATATAAGGAGAAGTGAATTATGGTTCGGTGTGTGTATGCGGGGGGATTGTAAATAAATAAATCTCTTTAAGAGATATATGTATGATCAAACTCTGTTGTCTGTTAATGTTGAATCTATGATGCATATATGGAGTTGATTGAGGAAGTGATAAAGCTCTAGGAAGATCAACAAAGAAATGATGAAGACCTGGCGCAAGTCTAAAATGAAGAAATCTGGATCTGGGTTGTTTGAACACTGATTATGCTATTGGTTGATTATGATTAAAAATCAGTGGTCGGTTGGTTGATTGGTTTATGATTCAATGAATGAATTGAATGGGTTATAAGGTTCAGTTTGATGTATGTGTGGAGCATGGAAAATTTTAGGGGCTAATTTTCGCAGGTGGGCTAATTTTCGATGGTTTTTCCAAAAAAAAGATTCGTCAATTTCCATTTTTTTCTAAAAATGATTCGCCCAAATTTTACAATATAAAAGTATTTTACGTTTAAGATCGGCAACATTATATAGAAAATATATATAATATCATTATAAATTTGAATAATTTTACAAATACATCAATAAACATTTTATAGATTGCATATTAGGGGGTAGTGAGATTTGCCAATTTTTTAAACTTCAAGATAATTTTCCATCCTTAAAATTATCCCTAGTGTGGAGTGGGTCGAGTCTGAAAATCTGATGAGGAGAGGCCTACAAGGAATATTTTGTGAAAGCTGTTGGATCCAGTATGAAAATTGATGAAACATGGTCCATGATGGCACTGAAGGTCGAAGCCTTCAGTGAGGGGGTTGTAGCTCCCTTACAGTGGTAGCTGGTAAACGAGAACAGGGGGTTGTAGCTCCCTTCCAGGAGAGGATGGTAAATGAGAGAAGGTTGTAGCCTTCTGTAGGTGGGTGCCTGCATGCTGGTATAATTTTGCGCCAGCATAAAACTGTAAAAAGTTTTCTTTATAATAAATATTGAAGACAGAGATGACAACAGTGGTGGTTTTCTCCCGAGTTGGGTTTCCACCTTAAATACTGGTGTTCATGTGTGTTGCTTACGTGTGATGGTTTAGTCTGTTATTACTGCACATGCTTTCTGCTTACTAAAAATTTGATGAATGAATAAAAAATTAAATGTATAATAAGATATCTAGACATATCCACATTTATATGCAAGTTGGGTTCAGTAAAATAACGTATGGGTTTAAGAGAAACAAAAAGTGAAAATTTTTTAAGTAGCTCAAAATACTGATTCACCCCCCCCCTCTCATTATTTTTCCCAATATTATAAGTGTTGTATGAAGTTATCGTTTGGATTTCACAAGTGTCGCATCGTTTTTGTCGTTTTTCACCGATGATCGCCATTGCGACAACTCTCCTCATAGATCTTGTTTACTTCCAATTTATTTAGTTTCAGCACTCAATTTATCTTTTTTCAATCACACTTATTCAGTTCTGAACTCAAGACATCATTTCTCACATATTTTCTGATTTTCCACACTTCCCTTGGGCATATCTGCCTTTCCCTTGGCCGATTTTTACCCTCCCCAGCTATGCATTGCACAATATTGAGGCCTAAGCCGAGAGCTTGGCCTCTAGAGCTGCGCAGTTAGATCAGTGCAAGGGATTTAATTTGGGAAAATTTGTGAAAGCCACCTTTCATGAGAAGGATAGTTGCGCCACGACGATCCTTGAGAGAATTCACACAGACGTGTGTGGACCTTTCTCAGTAGCTTCGACAACAAAGCACAGGTATTAAGTGATATTTGTTGATGACTTTTGTCGTAAGTGCTAGATATTCTTCATGCAGAAGAAGAGTGAGACATACTCAAAGTTTTGTGAGTTCAAGGCACTGGTTGAGAAAGAGTCAGGGAAGCAGGTGAAGGCTCTTAGGGGCGATAATGGTGGTGAATTCATCTCTGGTGAATTCAAGGACTTTTGCAGCGCAGAAGGAATTCGAAGAGAGCCCATAGCGCCTCATAACCCACAGTAGAATGGGGTCGCAGAGCGAAAGAACAGAATGATCGTGGGTGCTGCATGGGTGATGTTGCATGATCAGGGCCTTCTCATACACTTGTGGGCGGAAGCATGCAACACTGCGGTTTATGTGCAAAACCATTGTCCTCATAGAGTACTTGGCATGAGTACACACAAAGAGGCATTTTTTGGTAAGAAGCCTGATATTTCTCATTTGAATATTTTTGGCTCACCTATTTACATTCATGCGACGAAGGATGCCAGGAAGAAGCTGGAGCTGATCGCAAAGGTTGGGATATTTTTGGGGTACACAGAAACACCCCACAACTATCATGTGTATTTTCCAAATAGTCAGAAGATTGTTGTGCGACGAGATATCAAATTTCATGAGGAGAAAGCCATGAAGTGTTCACTTGGGAGGGAGCTACACTTGCATGCAGATGAGGAGCTATTAGTTCCTAAGGATGAGCCTCAGGATGTGGATCAGCCACAAGAGGAGGTTCATGGAGTGGAAGAAACCACTCATGCAGCACCAAAAATCAAAGGGAAGAAGCGCACTACAGAAGCTGAGCGACTGAATCTTGATGCAGCAAAAAATGTAGGAGCACCTACATCACAGCGTAGACAGAGACAATCACCTGACCGATTTACTGGATACATGGCTCTGATGAGCAAGTGTATCATGATGGAGCCATCCTCTTTCGAGGAATCTGTGGATGACCCTGCATGGGTAGATTCCATGGTTGAAAAGTATGATTCGATTGTCAGAAATAGTGCATGGGAGATTGTCCCACGGCCGGAAGGGAAATCAGTGGTAGGTTTGAGATGGATCTACAAAGTGAAGCAAGCTGCTGACGGGAGTGTCGAGAAGTACAAGGCAAGATTTGTTGCTCGGGGCTTCTCACAGATTGAGGGGATCAACTATGAAGAAACCTTTGCACTTGTCGCAAGGTATTCTTCCATACGGAGAATCTTTGTTCTCTCAGCGCAGATGGGTTGGCACATTCATTAGATGGATGTGAAGACTGCGTTCCTCAATAGAGTCATTGAGGAGGAGGTGTACATAGAGCAGCCAGAAGGTTTCGAAATATTCAGCAGCGAGTCACATGTCTGTAGGCTCAAAAGAGCGTTGTATGGGCTGAAACAAGCACCTCGTGCTTGGTACACAGATAGACAGTTATTTCACCGGACTTCGTTTTACCAGGAGTCAAGCGGATCCCAACCTGTACCAGATTGTGGTTGAGGGTAAGTGTTGAGAATGCAGCAAGATGATGGAGCTTAGTGAAATGAAGTCGCCTTCACTAAGTGGGCCCGCAGGCAAATTTCTGGCGCAAAGTCTATTTTTAGACTATGTCTATTTTTAGACATACGGAGCATAATTTGGGAATTCTACTTGGAGATTCTTAAAGTATGCGACATGTCGGTAAAAATAGATGAGACCCTTATTTTTAGGACCCAGGCTATTTTTAGACTGATCTCCTAAAAATATGGAAGTCAAATATTATTTACCCTTAATAATATTTTGACTATAACCAACAGTTTACTCTCTTGGCGCACTTCAGTTTGAGTCATGGAGGTGACTCATGCAACTGACACAAGGAATCACGTGGTTCCTAGGGTTTGATGGCATCTTGCATAGTTGGCTTCAGTTAGACTTCAGTGGCAGAAGTTTTGGAGGAGTTAACGGGACAGATAGTGGAGTTGTGTTCTGTTTGTTTTAGTTGAACTAGTTGGGATTAGTTAACTAACTAATCAACTAGATATGAGTGGAGTAAATTAAATAATATTTAATTTACTAAATATTAACTCATTAGTCAACTCAAGAACACTTGAGTTCACTACAGTGCATGATCAGTTCAGTGAAGACCAGTGAAAGAGATAGATGAAAGGGTAGAGTTAGCTATCAGTTGTAACTATACTGTTGCTATTTGTAACACATAGATAGGTGGAGTAAGCTATGAGTATTGCAAAGTTTAGGCTGGTGGTTTATCTATATAAGGAGGCCATCACCTAGCATTAAATACGCAATCAAGGTTGGCTATCAAGTGGCTAAGGATTGGAGCAAGTGATTTGCTAGATCTAGCTTGATAGTGTGTAGCATGGGAGGTAGTGCATGAGAGCTTGTGAAGAGTTTTTGTACTATGATTGTTACATGATTTCTCCATTATAATATACACAATGGCTGGGGGGTTTTCAGCTATAGGCTTTCCCCATACATACTGAGTTAATGTGTGATTGATTTGATGGGCGATTGCTTCTATATTATTTCCGCATGTGACAATTAATTGTAGAAGAGGGTTATGTGTTATGCATGCAATTCGAAATTGATGTATGATCGGGTTAATCTTCATTGGATAAGTGATTTATTCAGCTAATTTCTACATGGTATCAAAGCGAAATTAATTGTCGAAGTCTATTACGGTGATTGCAAACTTATTTCCTCGGACAGAGTCTGCATGCGGGCCAGGTAGCCTCCGGAATATTCATCCTTCTTTGTAAGGTGAAAGATCTGGTGAATGCCCTTTGCAGTCAATCTCTGATTTGGAAATAATTTGTTTTCAAGTATAGATCGGAAGCGATAGAGCTTGGAGTTTAGAATTCGAATTTTGCAGAAGGTTGTTCTTCTTGGTGCCGGTGTTGAAAGATGTCTTCTTTCAATGGTTTGCGACTCGAATATGCTCTTGAAGGCAGTTCGAACTATGTTGCATGGAAGGATCGAATGGAAGCAGTGTTAGAAGCTAATGGTCTGAAGGAGTTCGTGGATGCGGATGTCCCAAAGCCCACTGATGCAGCTTTGGTCGATGCATGGCAAAAGAAGATCGTGAAATGTCGAAGGATCCTGTTGGAGGGCGTCAAGGATCATATTGTATCCAGCCTTCATGGTAAGGCTACTCCATATTTAATGTGGAAAGCTTTGACGGATCTATTCCAGAGTAAGAGTGACCAAAGGAAGCTGGTGCTCAAAGATAAGCTCAGGAACATCAAGATGGAGAAGGGCGACAGCATCGCCAAATACCTCACGAAGTTCACTCAGTGCAGAGATGAGCTGGGAAGTGTGGGGGTGGCTGTCAAAGTTTCACTGATTGCATGCTTAGTTTCAAGTATGCTGGGATCGGTGTGGTTCTTGGACAACGGTGCGTCATTTCATATGACGGGAGATCGGGAGTTGTTCTCAGATCTGGAGGACAAGGATTTGGGTATGCACATCGAGATGGGCGATGACGGAAGATACAGTGCGACTGGTATCGGTACCGTATCCTTTCAGAGGGAGTCTGGTAAACCCTTTGTCTTAAAGGATGTCATGCATGTACCTGGATTGAAGAAGAACCTGATTTCAGTAGCGATGTTGGAGGATAAGGGTTATGATGTGGTCTTCGGCGAAGGAAAAGCTTTCCTGCGCAGTAAGACTACTGGAGAGACCCGGAAGATAGGGGTTCGAACTCAAAACCTTTATCAGTTGCAGGTAGATGACTGCGCAACTATGGCATGCAAGGCTGGAGATGTGGTGAGCCGGGATGATGAGGGCGAACTATGGCACAGGAGATTGGGCCATCTTCACCATGGAGCTTTGAAGATTCTGCAGCAGATTTCTACTGGACTTCCTAAGGGCACCTTTGCGCAGTCAGATCAGTGCAAGGGGTGTACTTTAGGGAAGTATGTGAAAGCCACCTTTCACGAGAAGGATAGTCGCGCCACGACGATCCTTGAGAGAGTTCACACGGACGTGTGTGGTCCTTTCTCAGTTGCTTCGACAGCAAAGCACAGGTATTATGTGATCTTTGTTGATGATTTCTCTCGAAAGTGCTGGATCTTCTTCATGCAGAAGAAGAGCGATACATTCACGAAGTTCTGTGAGTTTAAAGCACTGGTCGAGAAGGAGTCGAGGAAGAAGGTGATTGCTCTAAGGAGTGATAACGGTGGTGAATTCATCTCGGCTGAATTCAAGGAGTTCTGCAGTGCAGAAGGGATTCGGAGAGAGCTCATCGCACCCCATAACCCACAGCAGAACGGGGTGGCTGTGCGGAAGAACAGAACGATCGTGGGTGCTGCACGGGCGATGTTGCATGATCGGGGCCTACCCCTTCACTTGTGGGCTGAGGCATGCAATACAGCAGTGTATGTGCAGAACCGTTGTCCTCACAAGGTTCTTGGCATGAGTACACCGGAGGAGGCTTATTCTGGCAAGAGGCCCGATATTTCCCATTTGCGGATTTTTGGTTCTCCTGTCTACATGCATGTGACGAAGGATGCGAGAAGGAAGCTGGATCCAACTGCTGAGGTTGGAATATTTGTGGGGTACACTGATACACCTCACAACTATCGGGTGTATTTTTTAGACAGTCGAAAGACTGTTGTGCGACGGGATATAAAATTTCAGGAGGAGAAAGCCATGCGGTGTTCGCTTGAGAGGGAGCTACACTTGCATGCAGATGAGGAGCTGTTAGTTCCTAAGGAGGAGCTTCCGGATGTGGATCAGCCACAAGAGGAGGTTCAGGGGGTGGAAGAAACCACCCAGGCAGCGCCAACCATCAGAGGGCGCATGCGCACTACAGAAGCTGAGCGACTGGCTCGGGATGCAGAGAAGGTTGTAGGACCACCTACAGCACAGCGCAGACAGAGACAGTCACCGGATCGGTACACTGGATACATGGCTCTTATGAGTCGATGTGTTGTGACAGAGCCATCCTCTTTTGAGGAAGCTGTGGAGGAACCCGCATGGGTTGATGCCATGATCGAAGAATATGATTCGATCATCAGGAACAGTGCATGGGAGATTGTCCCAAGACCGGTTGGGAAATCGGTTGTAGGTTCGCGATGGATCTACAAGGTGAAGCAGGCGGCTGACGGGAGTGTGGAGAAGTACAAGGCGAGATTTGTCGCCCGTGGCTTCTCACAGATCGAGGGGATTGACTATGAGGAGACTTTTGCAACTGTCGCAAGGTACTCTTCCATACGGACGATCCTTGCTCTCTCAGCGCAGATGGGGTGGCACATTCATCAGATGGATGTGAAGACTGCGTTCCTCAATGGAGTTATTGAGGAAAAGGTGTACATAGAGCAGCCTGAAGGTTTTGAGATCTTCAGCAGTGAGTCGCATGTGTGCCGACTCAAGAGAGCACTGTACGGGCTGAAGCAAGCACCTCGTGCTTGGTACACTGGGATAGACAGCTACTTCACCGGGCTTGGATTCTCCAAGAGTGAGGCGGATCCAAACCTGTACCAGATTGTGGTGGAGGGGAAGCTGTTGATCATCGTACTGTATGTAGATGATCTGATTTTGGCTGGCGATGAGCAGTTGATACTTTCATGCAAGGAGGATCTTGCACGAGAGTTTGAGATGAAGGACTTGGGCATCCTTCATTATTTCCTGGGATTGGAGATTTGGCAGCGCAGCGGAGGACTGTTTGTTTCTCGGGGCAAGTATGCCCGGGAGATTCTGGAGAGGTTCAACATGCAAGGCTGCAAGCCTGTTGATACCCCTCTTCCTGGAGGATGGAGGAAGGGAGATGCTACTTCGGAGGAGGTGGTGGATGCCACTGTCTATCGACAGTTGGTGGGGTCGTTGATGTATCTGGTCAATACTCGACCCGATATATGCTATGCAGTTAACCAGCTTTCGCAAGCTATGGTTAAGCCTACCAAACTCTTTTGGAAGGCGGGCAAGCATGTATTGCGCTATATCAGAGGCACATCGGGATATGGTCTATGGTACAGACAGGAGGATGGAGTGAAACTTTCTGGTTTCACTGATGCAGATTGGGCAGGGAGCCCAACAGACCGGAAGAGCACTTCTGGAGGAGTTTTCGGCATTGGGTCGACAGCAGTTTCCTGGTACAGCAGGAAGCAGAGATCCGTGGCACTCAGTTCAGCAGAGGCCGAGTACATGGCAGCAAGCTTGGCTGCATGTGAGGCTATTTGGATGAGGAAGATCCTCGCAGGGTTGTTCAGGTTGCATTTGGAGCCTACAGTGATTTACTGTGATAACCAGAGCTGCATCAAGCTCTCGGCTAATCCAGTTTTTCATGATAGGTCCAAACATATCGACATCAGGTACCATCACATCAGAGATTGTGTTCAGCGGAGGATCATGATGCTTTCATATGTTCCCACGGAGGATCAGGATGCCGACATCCTGACGAAGGCGCTCACCGGGAGCAAGTTCGAATTCCACAGAGGCAGGATAGGGATTGCAGATAATCCATATCTTGCTGAGAGGGAGTGTTGAGAATGCAGCAAGATGATGGAGCTTAGTGAAATGGAGTCGCCTTCACTAAGTGGGCCCGCAGGCAAATTCTGGCGCAAAGTCTATTTTTAGACTATGTCTATTTTTAGACATACGGAGCATAATTTGGGAATTCTACTTGGAGATTCTTGGAGTATGCGACATGTCGGCAAAAATAGATGAGACCCTAATTTTTAGGACCCAGGCTATTTTTAGACTGATCTCCTAAAAATATGGAAAGTCAAATATTATTTACCCTTAATAATATTTAGACTATAAACATCAGTTTACTCTCTTGGCGCACTTCAGTTTGAGTCATGGAGGTGACTCATGCAACTGACACAAGGAATCACGTGGTTCCTAGGGTTTGATGGCATCTTGCATAGTTGGCTTCAGTTAGACTTCAGTGGCAGGAGTTTTGGAGGAGTTAACGGGACAAGTAGTGGAGTTGTGTTCTGTTTGTTTTAGTTGAACTAGTTGGGATTAGTTAACTAACTAATCAACTAGATATGAGTGAAGTAAATTAAATAATATTTAATTTACTAAATATTAACTCATTAGTCAACTCAAGAACACTTCAGTTCACTACAGTGCATGATCAGTTCAGTGAAGACCAGTGAAAGAGATAGATGAAAGGGTAGAGTTAGCTATCAGTTGTAACTATACCGTTGCTATTTGCAACACATAGATAGGTGGAGTAAGCTATGAGTATTGCAAAGTTTAGGCTGGTGGTTTATCTATATAAGGAGGCCATCACCTAGCATTAAAATACGCAATCAAGGTTGGCTATCAAGTGGCTAAGGATTGGAGCAAGTGGTTTGCTAGATCTAGCTTGATAGTGTGTAGCATGGGAGGTAGTGCATGAGAGCTTGTGAAGAGTTTTTGTACTATGATTGTTACATGATTTCTCCATTATAATATACACAATAGCTGCGGGGTTTTAAGCTATAGGCTTTCCCATACATACTGAGTTAATGTGTGATTGATTTGATGTGCGATTGCTTCTATATTATTTCCGCATGTGACAATTAATTGTGGAAGAAGGTTATGTGTTATGCATGCAATTCGAAATTGATGTATGATCGAGTTAATCTTCATTGAATAAGTGATTTATTCAGCTAATTTCTACAGTAAGTTGCTGATCATTGTACTTTATGTAGATGATTTGATACTGACCGGTGATGAACAGTTGATACTCTCATACAAGGCTGATCTTGCAAAGGAGTTTGAGATGAAGGACTTGGGCCTCTTTCATTGTTTCCTGGGATTGGAAATTTGGCAGTGGAAGGGTGCACTATTTGTGTCTCAAGGAAAGTATGCCCAGGAGATACTGGAGAAGTTCAAAATGCAAGGCTGCAAGCCTATCAACACTCCTCTTCCTGGCAGTTGGAGGAAAGAGGATGCTACATCGGTAGAGGTAGTGGATGCCACTATTTATCGACAGTTTTTTGGTTCGCTCATGTATCTAGTCAATACACGACTGGACATTTGCTATGCTGTTAACCAGCTTTCACAAGCTATGGTAAAGCCTACCAAGCTCTTTTGGAAGGCGGGGAAGCATGTTCTAAGGTATCTTAGAGGCACATCGGGATATGGACTGTGGTAAAGACAGTCGGATGAGTTGAGGCTACATGGCTTCACTGTTGAACCTTTAGTTAAACCGAGAGGGGGGGTGAATCAGTTTAACACATTCCTGATCTTTTAGAACTTTTCATTAAACTTAATTACACCTTCATTTCACATCCAATTTAATGTGTGAGTAATCTTAAAATGTAAGCAGTAATTTTTAGTATAATATAGCAGTAGACTTAATATGAGAGCAGCAGATATTAAGCAGATGATACATATCAGATCAATACATAAATATCATGCACATAGACACCAGATATAAGTGGAAACCAATAAAGGGAGAAAACCACATCTTATTATTGTTGTGATGAAAAGGCAAGCTCCAACTCCCTCTCACCACTGATTTTCTGTAGGCACCAACCTACAGGAGGCTCCTACCTCAATTCTGCAAGCTACAACTTGCAAGGAAGCACCAAATCCCTTCAATTTTCTGCAGGCACCGACCTACAGGAGGCTTCAACCTCAGTCAGCTACAACTGACAGCTATCAAGCTGCAACTTGATAGGGAAGCTCCAACTTCCTCAATTTATCAAACTGAATGTTTGCTGACTTACCTCAGATATCAGCTCTGTTCTGTAGCTTCTCTTTCTGCTCTTCTTTTCTTGGTCTTCTCTTCTATACTCTACCTTCTCTATATTTTCTCTCTCTCGCTCTCTCTCTTTTGAGCTTATCAAATTGATATTATATATAGAAATTCTCACATGACTGTTTGTATTTCACAAGGAATTTGAAGTGAACAGTCATGACTCTTTGGCTTCTGTCTTCTTATTCCTTTTTCAACTCAATTTTAGAATTACTACAATATGTACAAGTTTCATGCTACAGTGGGATTTTGTCTTTTCCTTAGGATACTTGCCTTTGCATCACAAACAATAAAAAATAATTACATCGTTTACATTTACATTCTTAATTTCATATTTCAATATTACTCAGCTCCTTTTTAGTTATATAACTCAATTTCACTCAACTCCCTTTTTTTTTGCATTTGTTGAGTGACTATTCTGTGTACCTTGATTTACTATAATTGTGTGCACCTGTGAATGTATACCTGTCAAACCTGTAATATCTGTGAATCTCTGTCAGACCCATACTTTTATCCCCGTGTTTAATCACCTGTTCACTGTGCTTTTGTGCACCAACTGCATATATAACTGCTTCTCAGGTTTATTCTCAATTACATATACATCTGGACAATATATATTCAGAAAAGAGAGTATAGTGACACTTGATGCAGCAGGGTTACCACAAAGCCCCGGTTCAACATCACAGTCCTGGTTTAGCTCAACTTTTTCATCAGCTGTGTGTACAATTGCATTCAAGTTTCATGCCCGAATGAGAGATCAATTCGCAAGCAGCAGCACAGTGAACAGGCGTAGGTTAAACAGCGCACAGGTTTATTGGAGATCGACAAAGTGCGGGGGGTTGAAGAGCGCGGAGGTTAACACGGAGGGTAACCCCTGTAGTTGACTGGCCGATCAATGGCTATGATGAACTGCGGGGCCTCATCCCATTTGATGTGTACGGAGAAATGGGAGCCCCCGTAAACACCACTTTGTGGTGGCTCCACCATGCACCACTGCCAGCGCGCCACCAATTCACCACCAATATTAAACTTTGATCGACTCTTTTAACATACTCTTGAACCTTATATTAAGATTATAATACGTCGAAAACATTAATAAACTGATTCATTATATATGACTCTGCTCGAGCCCACGATACAACAAATCAAACGCGCGCGTCGTACCTTTGTTAACCCCCGGGCTCTTCCATTAAATTTCGTGCGGGTCCTGCGAACAATCACCGTCAGATGTCGGCCCACCAGATCGATGGCTCCTGTCCATTTCACTTCGTGTCTTTGGTTGGTGTATAACGCGCGAAATTGCAAGTTAAATGGTGGCTTCCAATACCGCCTATGCCACGTGTCACGAATTCTATGGAATCGCTGCGATTTCTGCAAAACCACCTTACGGTCGAAAGGTGGTGCGGAATTGGGAAATCCACATCCGTGAACCCGCTCGTAGTTTCAGTCCCCTCATGGTTCCTCCGGTCAAGGTTCTGGTTCTCCTTTATTATTTATATATTTTGTTACGACTATGGTTCCGCTCCTATTCACGCTAGTTCTTTGGTGTATGCATATATATAAACCATATATATATAACGCACTGATTCAAATGCCTGGAATGTTATGTGTAACGCCCGAATCTATAAAATATTCTCTGAATTTATATATATATGTACATATTCTTGGAACAACATCTGTGGCTCTGCCTCTGCCGCTTCTATCACTCTGCCTCTGCCTCTACTGCTTATGAAAACGACTCTGTCTCCGTATTTTCTTCCTCTGCTTGTCTCCTTTGCTTCATTCATTTGCTTCTTTTCTTTCATTATCTGTCTTTGTGTCCTTGTAACTGTTCCTGTCTCTGCATCTGCTGCCTCCTTTGCCATCAATGACAAAATTTCCAACAGTCTCCCCCTTTGGCATTGATGGCAATATATTTTCTCTGTAGAAATACATTTTCTCTGTTTTCCTGCTCTTTCTCCTGTTGCTTGCTCTTCCTCCCCCTTTGACATCAATGGCAAAGGGTTGCTTTTGCCCTTTGAAATCAAATTTTCTCTATTTTCTTGTAGCATTCTCCTATTTCTTGCTCTTCCTCCTCTCTCTGAGTTATGTTTAGGCCCTCTTCTGCTAACTTTGTACCATGCTGCTTCATAGTGATGTGTTGAGAATGCAGCAAGATGATGGAGCTTAGTGAAATGAAGTCGCCTTCACTAAGTGGGCTCGCAGGCAAATTCTGGCGCAAAGTCTATTTTTAGACTATGTCTATTTTTAGACATACAAAGCATAATTCAGAGATTCCAGTTGGAGATTCTTGAAGCATGCGACATGTTGGTAAAAATAGATGAGACTCATATTTTTAGGTTCCAGGCTATTTTTAGACTGCATCTCCTAAAAATATGGAAGTCAAATATTATTTACCCTTAATAATATTTTGACTATAAACAGCAGTTTACTCTCTTGGAGCACTTCAGTTCGAGTCATGGAGGTGGCTCATGCAACTGACAGAGGAATCACGTGGTTCCTAGGGTTTGATGGCATATTGCATGGTTGACTTCAGTTGGACTTCAGTGGCAGAAGTTTTGGAGGAGTTAATGAGAAGGATAGTGGAGTTGTGTTCTGTTTATTTTAGTTGAACTAGTTGAGATTAGTTTAACTAGCTAATCAATTAGTTATGAGTGGAGTGAATTAAATATTATTTAATTCAATAATTAATAACTCATTAGTCAACTCAAGAACACATCAGTTCACTACAGTGCATGACCAGTTCAGTGGAGACCAGTGGAAGAGGTAGATGAAAGGGTGAGTAAAGCTATCAGTTGGAGGATCAGTTTTGCATGGGATTTGCATTACACTTGGAGGAATTGTCCATGACAATTGCGCATTCAAGCCAAGGGGATTCGAACCTTGGATCTCTTCATATACAGGCCATGATTGCGCAATAGAGGCAAGGCAATTGGCGGGGAGTTTTGAACCAGTAACCTGTTCAAAACTAAGCTAGATTGTGTGTGACTTTATGAGAAAGTACCGAGTACTTGTGAGGAGTATTGTACTTGTTTTGTTACATGATTTCTCCATTATAATATACACAATAGCTGCGGGGTTTTCAGCTATAGACTTTCCCCATACATACTGAGTTAATGTGTGATTGATTTGATGTGAGATCGCTTCTATTATTTCCGCATGTGACAATTAATTGTAGATGAGATTATGTGTTATGCATGCAATTCGAAATTGATGTGTAATCGGGTTAATATCCATTGAATAAGTGATTTATTCAGCTAATTTCTACATGGTATCAGAGCAAGATTAATTGTCGAGATCTATTACGGTGATTGCAAACTTATTTCCTCGGACAAAGTCTGCATACGGGCCAGGAAGCCTCCGGATTCATCTTTCTTCGGAAAGTGAAAGGTCTGGTAAACGCCCCTTGCAGTCAATCTCTGATTTGGAAATAATTTGTTCTCAAGTGTAGATCAGAAGCGATAGAGCTTGGAGTTTGGAATTCGAATTTTGCAGCAGATTTGTTTTCTTGGTGCCGGTGTTGAAAATGTCTTCTTTCAACGGTTTGCGACTCGAATATGCTCTTGAAGGCAGTTCGAATTATGTTGCATGGAAGGATCGCATGGAAGCAGTATTAGAAGATAATGGTCTGAAGGAGTTCATAGATACGGATGTCCAAAAGCCCACTGATCCTGCTGAAGTCGAAGTATGGCAAAAGAAGATGGCGAAGTGTCGAAGGATCCTGTTGGAGGGCGTCAAGGATCATATTGTATCCAGCCTGCATGGAAAGGCTACTCCATATTTAATGTGGAAAGCTTTGACGGATCTATTCCAGAGTAAGAGTGACCAAAGGAAGCCGGCGCTCAAAGACAAGCTCAGGAACATCAAGATGGAGAAGGGCGACAGTATCGCTAAATACCTCACGAAGTTCACTCAATGCAGAGATGAACTGGGAAGTGTGGGAGTTACTGTCGATGAAGAGGATATGGTCGACCTGGCTCTCCTTGGTCTTTCGAAGGCTTGGCACTCATATCAAGATAGTGTTAATGGTCGGGAGAAGCTGCCGGGATGGGAGCGCCTTTGGGCGGATCTCATGCAGGAGGAGATAAGGAGGACTACTCGAGATGGATCTTCATCAAAGGGAGCCGATGAAGAAAACTGCGCTTTGGTGTCCAAAGCAAAGAAGGGGAAGGGAAAGAAAACTTCTCAGTCTGGTGCAAAGGGCAAGAAGCAGGATATGGCGAAAGTCAAGTGTTTTCACTGCCATGATCACGGACATTATGCTACCAATTGTCCAAAGAAGAAGAAGAACAAGCAAGCGGGAAGATCTGCAGATGGAGAAGCTTTGGCTTCACAGTTCGAGCTTGACTTTTCACTGATTGCATGCTTGGTTTCAAGTGTGATGGGATCGGTGTGGTTCTTGGATAGTGGTGCGTCATTTCACATGACGGGAGATCGGGAGTTGTTCTCAGATCTGGAGAACAAAGATTTGGGTGTGCACATCGAGATGGGTGATGATGGTAGATACAGTGCGACTGGTATCGGTACCGTATCCTTTCAGAGGGAGTCTGGTAAACCCTTTGTACTAAAGGATGTCATGCATGTACCCGGATTGAAGAAGAACCTGATTTCAGTAGCAATGTTGGAGGATAAGGGGTATGATGTGGTCTTCAGCGAAGGAAAAGCCTTCCTGCGCAGTAAGACTACTGGAGAGACCCGGAAGATAGGGGTTCGAACTCAAAACCTTTATCAGTTGCAGGTAGATGACTGCGCAGCTATGGCATGCAAGGCGGGAGAAGTGGTGAGCTGGGATGATGAGGGCGAACTATGGCACAGGAGATTGGGCCATCTTCACCATGGAGCCTTGAAGATTCTGCAGCAGATTTCTACTGGGCTTCCTAAGGGCACCCTTGCGCAGTCAGATCAGTGCAAGGGGTGTACTTTAGGGAAGTATGTGAAAGCCACCTTTCACAAGAAGGATAGTCGTGCCACGACGATCCTTGAGAGAGTTCACACAGACGTGTGTGGTCCTTTCTCAGTTGCTTCGATAGCAAAGCACAAGTATTATGTGATCTTTGTTGATGATTTCTCTCGAAAGTGCTGGATCTTCTTCATGCAGAAGAAGAGCGATACATTCGCGAAGTTCTATGAGTTTAAAGCACTGGTCGAGAAGGAGTCGGGGAAGAAGGTGATTGCTCTAAGGAGTGATAACGGTGGTGAATTCATCTCGGCTAAATTCAAGGAGTTCTGCAGCGCAGAAGGGATTCGGAGAGAGCTCATCGCACCCCATAACCCACAACAGAACGGGGTGGTTGAGCGGAAGAACAGAACGATCGTGGGTGCTGCACGGGCGATGTTGCATGATCAGGGCCTACCCCTTCATTTGTGGGCTGAGGCATGCAATACAGCAGTGTATGTGCAGAACCGTTGTCCTCACAAGGTTCTTGGCATGAGTACACCAGAGGAGGCTTATTCTGGCAAGAGGCCTGATATTTCCCATTTGCGGATTTTCGGATCTCCTGTCTACATGCATGTGACGAAGGATGCGAGAAGGAAGCTGGATCCAACTGCTGAAGTTGGAATATTTGTGGGGTACACTGATACACCTCATAAATATCGAGTGTATGTGCCAGACAGTCGCAAGACTGTTGTGCGACGGGATATAAAATTTCAGGAGGAGAAAGCCATGCAGTGTTCGCTTGAGAGGGAGCTACACTTGCATGCAGATGAGGAGCCGTTAGTTCCTAAGGAGGAACTTCCGGATGTGGATCAGCCACAAGAGGAGGTTCAGGAGGTGGAAGAAACCACCCAGGCAGCGCCAACCATCAGAGGGCGCATGCGCACTACAGAAGCTGAGCGACTGGCTCGGGATGCACAGAAGGTTGTAGGACCACCTACAGCACAGCGCAGACAGAGACAGTCACCGGATCGGTACACTGGATACATGGCTCTTGTGAGTCAATGTGTTGTGACGAAGCCATTCTCTTTTGAGGAAGCTGTGGAGGAACCCGCATGGGTTGATGCCATGATCGAAGAATATGATTCGATCATCAGGAACAGTGCATGGGAGATTGTCCCAAGACCGGTTGGGAAATCAGTTGTAGGTTCGCGATGGATCTACAAAGTGAAGCAGGCGGCTGACGGGAGTGTGGAGAAGTAAAAGGCGAGATTTGTCGCCCGTGGCTTCTCACAGATCGAGGGGATCGATTATGAGGAGACCTTTGCACCTGTCGCAAGGTACTCTTCCATACGGACGATCCTAGCTCTCTCAGCGCAGATGGGATGGCACATCCATCAGATGGATGTGAAGACTGCGTTCCTCAACGGAGTCATTGAGGAGGAGGTGTACATAGAGCAACCCGAAGGTTTCGAGATCTTCAGCAGTGAGTCGCATGTGTGCCGACTCAAGAGAGCACTGTACGGGTTGAAGCAAGCACCTCGTGCTTGGTACACTCGGATAGACAGCTACTTCACCGGGCTTGGATTCTCCAAGAGTGAGGCGGATCCAAACTTGTACCAGATTGTGGTGGAGGGGAAGCTGTTGATCATCGTATTGTATGTAGATGATCTGATTTTGACTGGCGACGAGCAGTTGATACTTTCATGCAAGGAGGATCTTGCACGAGAGTTTGAGATGAAGGACCTGGGCATCCTTCATTAATTCCTGGGATTGGAGATTTGGCAGCGCAGTGGAGGACTGTTTGTTTCTCAGGGCAAGTATGCCCGGGAGATTCTGGAGAGGTTCAACATGCAAGGCTGCAAGCCTGTTGACACTCCTCTTCCTGGTGGTTGGAGGAAGGAGGATGCTACTTCAGCGAAGGTAGTGGATGCCACTGTCTATCGACAGTTGGTGGGGTCGCTTATGTATCTGGTCAATACACGACCCGATATATGCTATGGAGTTAACCAGCTTTCGCAAGCTATGGTTAAGCCTACCAAGCTCTTTTGGAAGGCGGGCAAGCATGTATTGCGCTATATCAGAGGCACATCGGGATATGGTCTATGGTACAGACAAGAGGATGGAGTGAAGCTTTCTGGTTTCACTGATGCAGATTGGGCAGGGAGCCCAACAGACCGGAAGAGCACTTCTGGAGGAGTTTTCAGCATTGGGTCGACAGCAGTTTCCTGGTACAGCAGGAAGCAGAGATCCGTGGCACTCAGTTCAGCAGAGGCCGAGTACATGGCAGCAAGTTTGGTTGCATGCGAGGCTATTTGGATGAGGAAGATCCTCGCAGGTTTGTTCAGGTTGCATTTGGAGCCTACAGTGATCTACTGTGATAACCAGAGCTGCATCAAGCTCTCGGCTAATCCAGTATTTCATGATAGGTCCAAAAATATCGACATCAGGTACCATCATATCAGAGATTGTGTTCAACGGAGAATCATGATGCTTCATATGTTCCCACGGAGGATCAGGATGCCGACATCCTGACGAAGGCGCTCACCAGGAGCAAGTTCGAATTCCACAGAGGCAGGATAGGGGTTGCAGATAATCCATATCTTGCTGAGAGGGAGTGTTGAGAATGCAGCAAGATGATGGAGCTTAGTGAAATGAAGTCGCTTTCACTAAGTGGGCCCGCAGGCAAATTCTGGCGCAAAGTCTATTTTTAGACTATGTCTATTTTTAGACATACGGAGCATAATTTGGGAATTCCAGTTGGAGATTCTTGAAGTATGCGGCATGTCGGTAAAAATAGATGAGACCCTTATTTTTAGGACCCAGGCTATTTTTAGACTGTGTCTCCTAAAAATATGGAAGTCAAATATTATTTACCCTTAATAATATTTTGACTATAAACAGCAGTTTACTCTCTTGGAGCACTTCAGTTTGAGTCATGGAGGTGGCTCATGCAACTGACAGAAGGAATCACGTGGTTCCTAGGGTTTGATGGCATCTTGCATGGTTGACTTCAGTTGGACTTCAGTGGTAGAAGTTTTGGAGGATTTAACGGGACAGATAGTGGAGTTGTGTTCTGTTTATTTTAGTTGAACTAGTTGAGATTAGTTTAACTAGCTAATAAATTAGTTATGAGTGGAGTGAATTAAATATTATTTAATTCACTAATTAGTAACTCATTAGTCAACTCAAGAACACTTCAGTTCACTACAGTGCATGATCAGTTTAGTGGAGACCAGTGGAAGAGGTAGATGAAAGGGTGAGTAAAGCTATCAGTTGGAGGATCAATTTTGCATGGGATTTGCATTACACTTGGAGGAATTTTCCATGACAATTGCGCAGTCAAGCCAAGGGGATTCGAACCTTGGATCTCTTCATATACAGGCCATGATTGCGCAATAGAGGCAAGGCAATTGGCAGGGAGTTTTGAACCAGTGACTTTTTCAAAACTAAGCTAGATTGTGTGTAACTTTATGAGAAAGTACTGAGTACTTGTGAGGAGTATTGTACTTGTTTTGTTACATGATTTCTCCATTATAATATACACAATAGCTGCGGGGTTTTCAGCTATAGGCTTTCCCCATACATACTGAGTTAATGTGTGATTGATTTGATGTGAGACTGCTTCTATATTATTTCCGCATGTGACAATTAATTGTAGAAGAGGGTTATGTGTTATGCATGCAATTCGAAATTGATGTATGATCGGGTTAATCTTCATTCAATAAGTGATTTATTCAGCTAATTTCTACATGATGTATAAGACTTGTCAGAGAACACTTTGAGATGTATGATTGAATTCAGCAATTAAAATGTTGAGAGGCTTAAAATGATAATTCACTACTTGTCTTTTATGTTTCGTATTCTTAATATAATGTTTCGTATCTACTACTGATCATTTTGCTCGTAATTGACCTTTTGATGATTTAATAATGCGTATAATTTTAGGATAATAACTTCGGTGTTCTTTTCGTCTTTAATCCTTTGATTCGAGGACCGATTCATGTTTTTCTTGCCGGCTATTCTTGCTGGCTATTCTCCCCCTGGAATGATATTTTCGTTTTGTTCTCCCCCTGAAATTGTGCTTTCTCTTTATATCAGAGAGCAGCATCTGCAGATACTACCCCTAGTTTATCTCTCAAATATTGAAATGGTTCTCTAGCAAGAGGTTTGGTAAATATATCAGCTGTCTGCTCTTTTGTTGGTACATATTCCAACTTTACTATCTTCTGAGCCACTTGTTCTTAGAGGAAATGATACTTGATTGGAATATGTTTAGTTTTTGAGTGAAGTACAGGATTTTTGGATATACTTATAGCACTTGTATTATCACATTTGATTGAAATAGGTTCATCAATGCTTACCTTCATGTCTTGAAGAGTTTGCTTCATCCACATGACTTGTGTACAACATGATGCTGCTACTATATATTCTGCTTCAGCTGTAGACAGAGAGATGGATGTTTGTTTCTTGCTTAACCATGCCACCAGGCTTTCTCCTAGATAGAAAGCACCTCCACTCGTACTTTTCCTGTCATCAACACAACTGGCCCAATCTGCATCTGTGTATGCTGATAAAGTGAATTTTTTGGTTTTAGGATACCAAAGTCTGTATTGTGCTGTTCCTTGTAGATATCTGAGTATTCTTTTTACTGCCAAAAGATGGTTTTGTTTAGGTGCTGCTTGGTATCTTGCCACTAGTCCTACTGCTAGCATGATGTCTGGTCTTGATGCAGTAAGATACAATAGACTTCCAATCATGGATCTGTAGAGTTTTTGATCTATATCAGCAGACCCATTCTCAGCGCATAGCTTGCAGCCTGTGGTCAATTGACACAGGTTTGCGTTCCTCCATTTTGAACTTTTTTAGCATTTCCTTTAAGTATTTTTCTTGTGAGATGAATGTACTTGTGCTCCTTTGCTGAATTTGAAGTCCTAAATAGAAACCGAGCTCTCCAATCATAGACATTTCAAACTCTGTTTTCATCTCATCAGAAAACCCTTTTACTAGTTCATCTTTGTTGCTTCCAAACATAATTTCATCAACATACACTACAACAATCAGGAGTTCATTCTCATGGGCTTTTATGTATAGATTGTTGTCTACTCCACCTCTCTTAAAACCTTGTTTTTGCAAATATTTATCCAGTCTTGAGTACCAAGCACGAGGAGCCTGTTTTAGTCCATATAGGGCCTTTTTCAGTTTGCATACATAGTCTTCTTTATCTGTCAATGAGAAGCCTTCTGGTTGTTCCATGTATACTTATTCTTCTAGATCTCCATTAAGAAAAGTAGACTTTACATCCATTTGATATACCTTGAAGTCTTGGTAGCATGCAAATGCCAGGAACATTCTGATAGCTTCCATTCTAGCTACTAGGGCAAATGTTTCTTCATAATCAAGTCCTTCAATTTGTGAGTATCCTTTGCAGACCAGCCTGGCTTTATTCCTGATTACTTGTCCTTGCTCATTCATTTTGTTTTTGAATACCCATTTTGAACCAATGATATTCTTCTCAATTGGTCTAGGAACTAGTTCCTAGGTATTGTTCTTCTCAATTTGGTCCAATTCTTCATTCATTGCTTTTACCCAATACTTGTCCTTGTTGGCTTCTTCAAACTTCTTTGGCTCTATTTGTGATAACATTGCTATGTATACTTCTTTTGTCTGTTCAGCTAGCTGCCTTCTTGTTTGTACACCTACACTCTTGTCTCCTATGATTTGATCTTCTGGATGGTTCTTTTGAGTGTATCTTGAGGGGGTTTTTGAGTTCAGTTCAGCATTTTCTGATGTTTTGCTTATTTCTTCATCATCTTGGTCCTCTTCTTCATGATTTTCAGGATGGCTGCTGCAGTCTGTATCTCTTGTCTTGTTTGAGAGTTCTTCATCAAATATTACATCAATACTTTCTACAATTTTTCGAATAGTCTTGTTGTAGCATCTGTATCCTTTACTCTTGGATGCATATCCTAAGAGTATTCCCTCATCTGCTCTTGCATCAAATTTCCCCAGATTTTCATCATTGTTCTTTATGTAGCACTTGCTTCCAAAGACTCTAAAGTGCTTGATTGATGCAGGTTTACCATGCCATAGCTCATAAGGTGTCTTGTCACTATTAGGTCTTAAATGAGCTTTGTTTAGAATATGTACTGCTGTGTGTACAGCTTTTGCCCAAAAGGTTTGAGGAATGTTATTTTCTTGCATCATAGCTCTGGCCATTTGTTGTATAGATCTGTGTCTCTCTGCTACTCCATTCTGCTGAGGTGTCCCTACAATGGTAAATTGTTGCTTTATTCCATGTTCATTACATAGGTCTGCAAAGTCATAATCTATGAATTCTCCTCCTCTATCTGATTTGATACATTTTAGCTTGCATCCAGTTTGATTTTCTGCTAATGCTTTGAATATCTTAAACTTTTCCAGTGCTTCTGATTTGTTCTTGAGAAAATCAACCCATGTCATTATGGAGAAATAATCTATTATCAGCATGAAGTAGGATTCTCCACTTGGCGTTTTAGTTCTTGCAGGTCCACACAGATCCATGTGCACAAGCTGGAGTGGTCTTCTAGTTGATAGCTCATTTTTAGATTTAAAGGATGTGCGAGTTTGTTTCCCAAATTGACAATATTTGCATATGGTATTTGAAGGCCTCTTTATTTCAGGCATATCTCTGACAGCTTTCTTCTTACTCAGTCTGATGATATGGTTGAAGCTGAGATGTCCCAATCTCCTATGCCATAACCATGACTCCTCAAGTTTTCTCAGATGGCAGGATTCATCCTCCTCTTTTACTATGTACACATTACTCTCTGTTCAGACACCTTTGAGCAGAGTCTTTCCTGTTGTGCTTGATCTGACTTCACAGTCTTGTGCTCTAAAGAGAACTTCACAGCCTTTGTCACACATCTGACTGACACTCAGTAAATTTGCTTTCAGCCCATCTACAAATAGTACAACTTGGGCCTTTCCTCTTCCATTATCTATGCTGACTGAGCCTTTTCCCCTGATCTTACTTGATTTATCATTGCCAAAAGTAACATTGCCAGATTTATTTTCATCAAGAGTAATAAACTTACTTTTGTCTCCTGTCATGTGTTTAGAACAGCCACTGTCCAAGTACCATTGACTTTTCAGATCTTGAGCAGTTAGAGCCAGGTCACATTTATTCACCTTCTTTATCCACTGGAGGCCTCCTTTTGTTTGGTATCTTTTGTGAGGTTATGAATTATATCTTCTTAGAGAACACTTGGAAGGCATATGTCCAACTTGATTGCATATACAACATTTGATCATAATTTTTGCAGAATTATGAGTATGAACAAAATTTCTTTGATTCATAAACCTCCTTGAGGTGTTAAACATTAGCCTTTGTCCATACTTTCTACATTCAATGATTTTATGACCAAATTCCTTACAATAAAAGCAGTAACCATAGAAGCTATTTGCATACCTGATGTAAGGTTGTTTCTTCCATTTGTTTATGTGAGGCAGTCTCTTTAATACTTGCATCTTTTGCTGGTTTGAATTACTCCTCCTTGCATGACAATATGCAGCAATGTGTCCCAGCTTATGGAAAACATAGCAAGTGGCATTCTTCATTGAAGGGAAGGATCTCCTTTGATGGTTTCCATATTCAAGGGTCTGAGTATTTATTACATTCTTTTCTACTAGTAATTTCTTCTGATTTCTTTCTTCCTTGTTGCAGATTTCTTCTGTTGTAGGAGTTGTTTGAGCTGCTTCATCTTCCTTCTTTGCTTTTATAAAGATAATCTCTCTGTCAACCTTTTCTTTTCCTTTACTTGATTCCTCTTCATAGCCTATTCTAGTCTTTATCATAGGGGATCTTTGAGCAACCAGGATTTCATTCAACTTACTAGAGCTTGTTGTTTGAGACGAGTTTACAACCACATTTCTTTGAGCATTTTCTAGTTTCTTCCTGAGGCATACTACTTCTTCTTCCAGCTTCTCTTTTTCTCGGGTTTTGTCTTTGATTTGCTGAAGTAACATGTATTCTATATTTTTGGCTTCTTCAAGCTCTACCTTCAGCTGCATGAGGACTTCTGAGTTTTGTTCTTCTCTTACATACTTGAGAAGAATGTCCTTTTGTTTTTTGCATTTCAGTTTAAGTCTGTCAATCTCTTCCAGAGCACTTCTTAGCTCCCCCTCAGGGTCGAATTCCCCTTCTTCTTCTTCATCTTCTAGCAGGATTCCTTCAAGTTATTCTATGGCCATCAATAAGAATTCGGAGGTTCCTTCTTCACTTGAGGGTTCATCTGAATCTTCAGATGTACTGCTGTCTTGTTGAGCATAGAAGGATTTTCTGCTGAACTTCTTTCCTTTCTGCCAGTTCTTTGATTTATTTCTCTCTGGCTCTTGAGGCTGATTCCTTACTTTCTTGTGAGGACACTTAGCAGCATAGTGTCCAACTCTTCCACAATTAAAGCATTTGAAAGGAAGTTTACCTTTGTATCTTCCTGAGCCTCTATCCAATTTCTTGACAAAATTTTCCTCTTCTTCATCCAAGCATGAGCATATGTCTCCCTCTTCTTCTTTCTTCTTTTATATTTTAAAGGCTGCTTCCCTTGTACTTGGCTTTTTATGTGGAAGCCTCATTTCATAGGATGTTAGATTTCCAAGCAACTGGTTCATGGTCAAGGTCTCCCAATCAGCTGTTTCTTCTATTACAGACACCTTTGGATTGAGCCTGGATGGAAGAGATCTTAGAATCTTTTGCACAATTATACTTTCTGGCATTTTTTCTCCAAGAGCTTTCATATTGTTAATAATTTCTGTAGCTTTTAGGAAGAAACTGACAATGTCTTCATCATCATTCATTTTTAAGTTTTCAAACTGGGCTCTATAGACTTGAAGTTTGGCAGTCTTTACTTTTTGGTCTCCCTCATGTATGTTATCAAGAGTATCCCATATTTTTTTGGCAGTGTCTTTGTGCATTACTTTAATAAACTTTGCTTCACATAATCCATTCAGGATGGCATTCATGGCTTTTGCATCAGCCACAAAATCTTGTTTTGAGTCTTGTTCTGTGTCAGTTGCCTTCGGGGCATATCCTAATTCCACAGCAGCCCAGACTTCTATTCCTAGACACATTATGTATGTCCTCATTCTGATTTTCCAGAAAGCATAATTTTCACCAGTGAAGAAAGGGGCTTTATTGGTTGAGCATCCTTCTTTACTAGCCATCTTGGGAACCTAGGATCTCCTTTCAGTTGTTAGACTTGTACAAAGGAACCTGCTCTGATACCAATTGTTGAACCTTTAGTTAAACTGAGAGGGGGGGGGGGTGAATCAGTTTAACACATTCCTGATCTTTTAGAACTTTTCATTAAGCTTAATTACACCTTCATTTCACATCCAATTAAATTTGTGAGTAATCTTAAAATGTAAGCAGCAAGTGTTAGTATAATATAGCAGTAGACTTAATATGAGAGAAGCAGATATTAAGTAGATGATACATATCAGATCAATACATAAATATCATGCACAGAGACACCATATATAAGTGGAAACCCATAAAGGGAGAAAACCACATCTTATTATTGTTGTGATGCAAAGGCAAGCTCCAACTCCCTCTCACCACTGATTTTCTGTAGGCACCAACCTACAGGTGGCTCCTACCTCAATTCTGCAAGCTACAACTTGCAAGGAAGCTCCAACTCCCTTCAATTTTCTGCAGGCACCAACCTACAGGAGGCTTCAACCTCAGTCAGCTACAACTGACAGCTATCAAGTTGCAACTTGATAGGGAAGCTTCGACTTCCTCAATTTATCAAACTGAATGTTTGTTGATTTACCTCAGATATCAGCTCTATTCTGTAGCTTCTCTTTTTGCTCTTCTTTTCTTGGTCTTCTCTTCTATACTCTGCCTTCTCTATATTTTCTCTCTCTAGCTCTCTCTCTTTTGAGCTTATCAAATTGATATTATATATAGAAATTCTCACATGACTGTTTGTATTTCACAAGGAATTTGAAGTGAACAGTCATGACTCTTTGGCTTCTATCTTCTTATTCCTTTTTCAACTCAATTTTAGAATTACTACAATATGTACAAGTTTCATGCTACAGTGGGATTTTGTCTTTTCCTTAGGATACTTGCCTTTGCATCACAAACAATAAAAAATAATTACATCGTTTACATTTACATTCTTAATTTCATATTTCAATATCACTCAGCTCCTTTTCAATTATATAACTCAATTTCACTCAGCTCCCTTTTTTTTTTTTTGCATTTGTTGAGTGACTGTTTTGTGTACCTTGATTTACTGTAATTGTGTGCACCTGTGAATGTATACCTATCAAACTTGTAATATCTATGAATCTCTGTCAGACCCATACTTTTATCCCTGTGTTTAATCACCTGTTCACTGTGCTTTTGTGCACCAACTGCATATATAACTGCTTCTCAAGTTTATTATCAACTACATATACATCTGGACAATATATATTCAGAAAAGAGAGTATAGTGACACTTGATGCAGCAGGGTTACCACAAAGCCCCGGTTCAACATCATAGTCCTCGTTTAGCTCAACTTTTTCATCAGCTGTGTGTACAATTGCATTCAAGTTTCATGCCCGAACGAGAGATCAATTCGCAGGCGGCAGCATGATGAACAGGCGTAGGTTAAACAACACACAAGTTGATTGGAGATCGACGGAGTGCGGGGGGTTGAAGAGTGCGGAGGTTAACATGGAGGGTAACCCCCGTAGTTGACTGGCCGATCACACGTTGACTGCCGATCAACGGCTATGATGAACTGCGGGGCCTCAACCCATTTGATGTGTATGGAGAAATGGGAGCCCCCGTAAACACCACTTTTTGGTGGCTCCACCATGCACCACCGCCAGCGCGCCACCAATTCACCACCAATATTAAACTTTGATCGACTCTTTTAACATACTCTCGAACCTTATATTAAGATTATAATACGTCAAAAACATTAATAAACTGATTCATTATATATGACTCTACCCGAGCCCACGATACAACCAATCAAACGCGCGCGTCGTACCTTTGTTAACCCCCGGGCTCTTCCATTAAACTTCGTGTGGGTCCTGCGAACAATCACCGTCAGATGTCGGCCCACCAGATCGACGGCTCCTGTCCATTTCGCTCCGTGTCTTTGGTCGGTGTATAATGCGCGAAATTGCAAGTTAAACGGTGGCTTCCAATACCGCCTATGCCACATGTCACGAATTCTATGGAATCGCTGCGATTTCTGAAAAACCACCTTATGGTCGAAAGGTGGTGCGGAATTGGGAAATCCGCCTCCGTGAACCCGCTCGTGGTTTCAGTCCCCTCATGGTTCCTCCGGTCAAGGTTCCGGTTCTCCTTTATTATTTATATATTTTGTTACGACTATGGTTCTGCTCCTATTCACGCTGGTTCTTTGGTGTATGCATATATATAACGCACTGATTCAAATGCTCGGAATGTTATGTGTAACGCACGACTGTATAAAATATTCTCTGAATTTATATATATATGTACATATTCTTGGAGCAACATCTGTGGCTCTGCCTCTGCCGCTTCTGTCACTCTGCCTCTGCCTCTACTGCTTATGAAAATGGCTCTGTCTCCGTATTTTCTTCCTTTGCTTGTCTCCTTTGCTTCATTCATTTGCTTATTTGCTTTCATTATCTGTCTTTGTGTCCTTGTAATTGTTCCTGTCTCTGCATCTGCTGCCTCCTTTGCCATCAATGACAAAATTTCCAATAGTCTCCCCCTTTGGCATTGATGGCAATATATTTTCTCTATAGCAATACATTTTCTCTGTTTGCCTGCTCTTTCTCCTGTTGCTTGCTCTTCCTCCCCCTTTGACATCAATGGCAAAGGGTTGCTTTTTGCCCTTTGACATCAATTTTTCTCTATTTGCCTGTAGCTTTCTCCTATTGCTTGCTCTTCCTCCTCTCTCTGAGTTATGTTTAGGCCCTCTTCTACTGACTTTGTACCATGCTGCTTCATAGTGATGTATAAGACTTGTTGTGAGAACACTTTGAGATGTATGATTGAATTCAACAATTAAAATGTTGAGAGGCTTCAAATGATAATTCACTACTTGTCTTTTATGTTTCAGATTCTTAATATAATGTTTCAGATTCACTACTGATCATTTTTCTCTGTAATTGACCTTTTGATGCTTGAATAATGCAGATAATTTTAAGATAATAACTTGGTGTTCTTTTGCCTTAATCCTTTGATCTTGAGGACCTGATTCATGTTTTTCTTGCTGGCTATTCTCCCCCTGGAATGATATTTTCGTTTTGTTATCCCCCTGAAATTGTGCTTTCTCTTTATATCAAAGAGCAGCATCTGCAGATACTACCCCTAGTTTATCTCTCAAATATTGAAATGGTTCTCTAGCAAGAGGTTTGGTAAATATATCAGCTGTCTGCTCTTTTGTTGGTACATATTCCAGCTTTACTATCTTCTGAGCTTTACTATCTTTTGTACCTTTGTTAACCCCCGGGCTCTTCCATTAAACTTCGTGCGGGTCCTGCGAACAATCACCGTCAGATGTCGGCCCACCAAATCGACGGCTCCTATCCATTTCAATCCGTGTCTTTGTTCGGTGTATAATGCGTGAAATTGCAAGTTAAATGATGGCTTCCAATACCGCTTATGCCACGTGTCACGAAGTCTATGGAATCGCTGCGATTTCTGTAAAACCACCTTACGGTGGAAAGGTGGTATGGAATTGGGAAATCCGCCTCCATGAACCCACTCGTGGTTTCAGTCCCCTCATGGTTCCTCCGGTCAAGGTTCCGGTTCTCCTTTATTATTTATATATTTTGTTATGACTATGGTTCCGCTCCTATTCACGCTGGTTCTTCGGTGTATGCATATATATAAACCATATATATAATGCACTGATTCAAACGCTCAGAATGTTATGTGTAATGCTTGAATGTATAAAAGATTCTCTGAATTTATATATATATATATATATATATATATATATATATATATATATATATATATATATATATATGTACATATTCTGGAACAACATCTCTAGGCTCGCCCGCCGCTTCTCGTCACTCCGCCTCTCGCCTACCGCTTATGAAAACGGCTCTATCTCTCGTATTTTTCTTCCTCCTCGCTTGTCTCTCCTTTGCTTCATTCATTTGCTTCTTTTCTTTCATTATCTCGTCTTTGTGTCCTTGTAACTATTCCTATCTTGCAAGCGCCGCCTCCTTTGCTATCAATGACAATATTTCCAACATTCACGTATGTAGATTGCGTGGAGCCCAACGCATTTAAAGATCACATCCGGAGGGATTTTCGCATCGAGTCTTAAGGCAGCTTGTATAGCAGAAATAGAGATCCGTGCACCTCGCCCGCCGAAGGGCCGAGTATATGGCAGTGAGTTTGGCTGCATGCGAGGCTATATGGACGAGGAAGATCCTGGTTGGGTTGTTCGGTTCACACTTAGAGCCTACTGTGATTTATTGTGATAATCAAAGTTGCATCAAACTCTCGGTTAATCTAGTATTTCATGATAGATCTAAACACATTGACATCCGGTATCATCATATCAGAGATTGTGTGCAGTGGAAGATCATGTTACTTTCATACATTCCCATGGAGGATCAAGATGTTGATATCTTGACGAAGGCGCTCACCAGGAGCAAATTCGAATACCACAGGGGCAGATCGTGCGTATAATCCCTATCTTGTTGAGAGGGAGTGTTGAGATTGCGACAAGATGATGAGCTTAGTGAAAAGAAGTCACCTTCACTAAGTGGGCTCCGCAGGCTATTTTTTGGTGCAAAGTCTATTTTTAGACATGTCGATCATATTCTATGAGTTGCAGGATTCTATTTGTGGATGGTTGGTCAAGTTGGAAAAATATATGGACTTCTATTTTTAGAAATATTAGCGTAATCTATTTAGATTGCCGTCTAAAAATAGATATGTCGAATATTATTAGCTCTTAATAATATTTTGACTCTAAACATTATCTTATTCTCTTCGAGCACTTCAGTTAAGTGAAAAGATGTGGCACAAAAGCTGACAGAAGGAATTACACTATTCCTGAGGGTTTTCTGGAGCTAAGGCATGAGGAATTCAGTTAGAACTCATGTGACAATGTTTGGTGGAGTTATAGAAGTAGTTGGTGGATTTATATTCAATTTAACTCAGTTGAGCTAGTTGTATCTAGTCTAACTGATTGATACACTAGTGAGAGTGGTGTGAATTAATTAGTTCATTAATTCGCTAATTATAAACTCATTAATCAACTAAAGAATACATCAGTTAACTTCAGTGCATGGATAGTTTCAATGGAGACCAGTGAAGAGATAGGTGAAAGAGCAGTGTGACTATCAGTTGTGACTATACTGTTGCATGATTTGCAACAACCAGTGATTGGAGATGCCAATGAGGATTTCGCAGTACAAGCCAGGTGGATTCGAGTTCATTCAGAGCCATTCTTCAACAAGGATTGCGCAGTAGAGGCAGGCTAGTCGGTGGCAGAGATCAGTGCATGGATTTGCTAGATCGGACCTGATTAGTGTGTAGCGATTGTATTGTACTGAGAGCTTGTGATAAGCTTTATATGAGGATTGTTACATGATCTCTATGACATATATTATATATAGATGGTTGGGGTTTTGGCCGCAGATTTCTCGTGAAAACACCGTGTTAATGTGTGTATTGCAATTGGGGGCACTCGCATGTGATGATCAATGGTGGAATAGATTTTGTATTGTGAATGAAGTTAAAATAGTGTGTGATCAGGAGAATATTAGATATATAACACATAATTTATATAATTTCTACATGGTATTAGAGCAGTTGATCATTGGAGTAGATTGCAATTATTGAAGCAATTGAGTTTTGTGCTGGTGGAATTTGAATTTGCTGCAGTGTTTTCTTGGTGTCGAAGTTGAGCATTCATTGAAATGTCTTTCAACAGATTGCGATTGGAGTATTCCCTTGATGGGAGTTTGAATTATATTGCATGGAAGGACATGATGGAGGTGGTGCTATATGATAATGGATTGAAGGAGTTCATAGATGCGTGCAAATTCCTAAACTCGCTTCTAGCGATGCCGCAAAGACGGACGCAGCGTGGAAAAAGAAGACAACAAAGTGTCAAAGAATTCTATTGGAAGGTGTGAAGGATCACATAGTGTTTAGCCTTCATGGTAAATCTTCTCCATTCTTGATGTGGAAAGCTTTGACAGACTTGTTCCAAAGAAAGCATGACCATAGGAAGTTGGCGCTCAAAGACAAACTCAAGAAAATAAAAATGGAGAAGGGCGAAAGTATACCCAAGTACCTCACGAAGTTTGTCCAATGCAGGGATGAGATGGGAAGTCTGGGGGTTACTGTAGATGAAGAGGACTTGGTGAGCTTGGCTATCCTTGGGCTTCCGAAGAGTTGGAATTCCTATGAGGACTCTGTCAATGGTCGGGAGAAACTGTCACGATGGGAGAAACTTTGGTCAGATCTTGTGCAGGAGGAGATAAGGCAGAGTACCAGGGATGGATCTTCATCGAAGAATGAAGATGGAGAAAATTGTGCTTTGGCCGCCAAATTAAGGAAAGGGAAGGGAAAGAAAAATCCTTCTCAATTCGGTGCGAAAGGCAAGAAGCAAGACATGTCCAAGGTGAAGTGCTTTCACTGTCACCAACATGGAAATTACGCCACTAATTGTCCACAGAAGAAGAAAAATAAGCAGGTTGTTGGGTCTGCAGCTGGAGAGGCCTTAGCCTCGCAATTTGAGCTGGATTTTTCATTGATCGCATGCTTGGTCTCAATTGTGATAGGATCAGTGTGGTTTCTTGACAGTGGTGTGTCTTTCCATATGACCGGAGACAAAGATTTGTTTACTGATCTGGATGAGAAAGATCTTGGAGTGCACATCGAGATGGGCGATGATGGTAGATACAGTGTGATTGGTATCGGGACCATTTCCTTTGAGAGGGAGTCTAGTAAACCTTTCATATTGAAGGATTTCATGCATTTTCTAGTATTGAAGAAGAATTTTATCTCTGTGGCTATGTTGGAATACAAGGGATATGATGTTGTCTTTAGCGAGGGAAAGGCTTTCCTGCGTAGTAAGGCAACTGGTGAAACCCAGAGGATACGGGTTTGAGTTAAAAACCTTTATCAGTTGCAGGTAGATGGCTGCGTTGAAATGGAAGGCAAGGTAGAAGGAGTGGTGAGCCGGGATGAGGGTGAGTTGTGGCACAGGAGATTGGGCCATCTTCACCATGGTGCTTTGAAAATTTTGTAGCAGATTTCTACCGGGTTTCCCAAGGGTACACTTGTGTAGTCAGATCAGTGCAAGGGATGTACTTTAGGAAAATTTGTGAAATACACCTTTCATGAGAAGGATAGTTGTGCCATGACAATCCCTGAAAGAATTCACACACGTGTTTGGACCTTTCTCAGTAGCTTCGACAGCAAAGAACAGGTATTATGTGATATTTCTTGATGAATTTTCTCATAAGTGCTGGATCTTCTTCATGCATGATGAAGAGCGAGACATACTCAAAGTTCTCGTGAGTTCAGGGCGCTGGTGAGAAAGAGTCGGGGGGAAGCAGGGTGGAGAAGGCTCTAGGAGCGATAATGGTGGTGAATTCATCTCTGGAACATTCAAGGACTTTTGCAGCACATAAGGAATTCGAAGAGAGCTCATAGCGCCTCATAACCCACAGTAGAATGGGGTCGCGGAGCGAAAGAAAAAAATGATTGTGGGTGTTGCATGGGCATGTTGCATGATCAGGGCTTTCCCATACACTTGTGGGTGGAAGCATGAAACACTACATTTTATGTGAAAAACCATTGTCCTCATAGAGTACTTGGCATGCGTACACCCGAAGAGACGTTTTCTTGTAAGAAGCCTGATATTTCTCATTTGAAGATTTTTGGTTCACCTGTTTACATTCATGTGACGAAGGATGCCAGGAAGAAGCTAGAGCTAACCGCAGAGGTTGGGATATTTTTGGGGCACACAAAAACACCCAATAAATATCGTGTGTATTTACTGCATGCCTTGAAGACCGTTGTGCGATGGGATATCAAATTTCATGAGGAGAAAGCCATGAAGTGTTCGCTGGAGAGGAGCTACACTCCTTGCATGCAGATGAGGAGCTATTAGTTCCTAAGGATGAGTCTCAGGATGTGGATCACCCACAAGATGAGGTTCATGGAGTGGAACCACTCATGCAAAGCATAAACATCGCAGGGCGGAAGCGTACTACAGAAGTTGAGCGACTGAATCTTTATGCAGTGCAAAATGTAGGAGCACCTACATCACAACACAGATAGAGATAGTCACCTGACCGATTTACTGGATACATGGCTTTGATGAGAAAGTGTATCATGACGGAGCCATCCTCTTTCAAGGAAGCTGTGGAGGACCTTGCATGGGTAGATGCCATGGTGGAAGAGTATGATTCGATTGTCAGAAACAGTGCATGGGAGATTGTCCCAAGGCCGGAAGGGAAATCAGTGGTAGGTTCGCGATGGATCTACAAAGTGAAGAAAGATGCTGACCGGAGCGTCGAGAAGTACAAGGCAATATTTTTTGCCCGGGGCTTCTCACAGATTGAGGGGATCGACTATGAAGAAACCTTTGCACTTGTCGCAAGGTATTCTTCGATACGGAGCATCCTTGCTCTCTCAGCACAGATGGGTTGGCACATTCATCAGATGGATGTGAAGACTGTGTTCCTCAACAGAGTCATTGAGGAGGAGGTGTACATAGAGCAGCCATAAGGTTTTGAAATCTTCAGCAGCGAGTCGCATGTGTGCAGGATCAAAAGAGCGTTGTATGGGCTGAAACAAGCACCTCGTTCTTGGTACGCACAGATAGATAGTTATTTTACTGGACTTGGTTTTACCAAGAGTGAGGCAGGTCCCAACCTGTACCAAATTGTGGTTGAGGGTAAGTTGCTAATCATTTTACTTTATGTAGATTATTTGATACTGACCGGTGATGAACAGTTGATACTCTCATGCAAGGTTGATCTTGCAAAGGAGTTTGAGATGAAGGACTTGGGCCTCCTTCATTATTTCATGGGATTAGAAATTTGGCACCGGAAGGGTGGACTATTTCTGTCTCAAGGCAAGTATGCCTGGGAGATACTGGAGAAGTTCAACATGCAAGGCTGCAAGCCTATCAACACTCCTCTTCCTGGTGGTTGGAGGAAATAGGATGCTACATTGGCAGAGGTAGTGGATGCCACTGTTTATCGACAGTTGGTTGGTTCGCTCATGTATCTAGTCAATACACGACTGGAAATTTTCTATGCTATTAACCAGCTTTCACAAGCTATTGTAAAGCCTACCAAGATATTTTGGAAGGCAGGGAAGCATGTTCTAAGGTATCTTAGAGGCACATCGGGATATGGACTGTGGTACAGATAGTTGGATGAGTTGAAGTTGCATGGCTTCACAGATGGAGATTGGGCAGGGAGCCCAACGGACAGAAAGAGCACATCTAGAGGGATTTTCAATATTGGGTCTACAACAATTTCTTGGTATAGCAGGAAACAGAGATCCATGGCACTCAGTTCAGCGGAGGCCAAGTACATGGCAGCAAGTTTGGCTGCATGTGAGGCTATATAGATGAGGAAGATCCTGGTCGGTTTGTTCGGTTCACACTTAGATCCTAATGTGATATATTGTGATAATCAGAGTTGCATTAAACGATCGATCGATTAATCTAGTATTTCATGATAGATCTAAGCATATTGACATTCGATACCATCGTATCAGAGATTGTGTGTAGTGGAAGATCATGTTACTTTCTTACATTCCTATGGAGGATCAGGATGCTGATATCTTGATGAAGGCACTCACCAGGAGAAAATTCGAATACCATAGAGACAGGATCGGGGTGGCAGATAATCCCTATCTTGTTGAGAGGGAGTGTTGAGATTGCAACAAGATGATGAGCCTAGTGAAAAGAATTCGCCTTCACTAAGTGGGCACGCAGGCTATTTTTGGGGCGAAGTCTATTTTTAGACATGTCGATCATATTCTATGAGTTGCAGGATGCTATTTGTGGATGGTTGGTCAAGTTGGAAAAATAGATGGACTTCTATTTTTAGACATATTGGGCGGAATCTATTTTTAGATTGCCAATCTAAAAATAGATATGTCGAATATTATTAGCTATTAATAATATTTGGACTCTAAACATTATCTTATTCTCTTGGAGCACTTTAGTTAAGTGCACAGATGTGGCACAGCAGCTGACAGAAGTAATTACGCTATTCCTGAGGGTTAAGTGGAGCTATTGCATGGAGACTTCAATTATAACTCATGTGATAGAGTTTGGTGGAGTTGTAGAAGTAGTTGGTGGATTTGTGTTCAGTTTAACTCAGTTAGACACAGTTGAGATAGTTGTATCTAGTCTAATTGATTGATACACTAGTGAGAGTGGTGTGAATTAACTATTAATTAATTCACTAATTATTAACTCATTAATCAACTGAAAAATACATCAATTAACTATAGTGCATGGTCAATTTCAGTGGAGACCAGTGGAGAGGTAGGTGAAAGAGCAAGTGTGACTATCAGTTGTGACTATAGTGATGTATTGATTGCATCCAAAACTCAGTGGAGATTCCAATGAGGATTGTGCAGTGCAAGCTAGGTGGATTTGAGTTCATTCAGAGCCATTCTTCAGCAGGGATTGTGCAGTAGAGGCAGGCTAGCAGGTGGCAGAGATCGGTGCATGGATTTGTTAGATCGGACCTGATTAGTGTGTAGCGATTGGATTATACTGAGAGCTTGTGATAAGCTTTGTATTATGATTTTTACATGATCTCTATGACATATATTATATACAGATAGTTGGGGTTTTTAGCTTCAGGCTTTCCCGTGAAAAACACTGTGTTAATGTGTGTGAATTTTTATGGTTTCATGTGTGCATTGCAATTGTGTTAATTTATGCATGTGATGATCAATGAGTGGAATAGATTATGTATTGTTCATGAATTCAAATAGTGTGTGATCAGGAGAATCTTAGATATATAATGCATTAGTTATATAATTTCTACATTTTTCTCTTTTTTCTTCCAATTGTTGTGGTGTCAACCTTGTAGGTTGTGGAAGTCTAGGAGTAGGAACACTTCCATCCTTATAGATGTGAGTGGTAGGCTTCCTTTTCGCCATAGTTTTACATTCAATTTTTCTTGCCAACCTGAATGCCTTCTCCAATGAATTAGGTTCCCAAACGTGAACCTGATATTGGATGCTATCCTTTAAATTCCATATGAAGACATCAATCCTGTGTTCCTCTGGAATATTAGTTACCCTTATATTCAATTTTTTGAAGTCCTAAATGTGCTCCACCACAAAACCCTTTTGTTTGAGATTTATCAATTGGCTAAAGAAGGTGTTGCTCTTTGTATCCTCATAATGCGCTATCATTTCCTCCGTAAAAATTGACCAAGTGACAATTTTTTTACGGGAGCAAAGCCATCGATACTATAAAAATGTATTTTGTTCTAAATGTAAAGTTGCAATGTGTACCTTTTGTGTGTTTTGCACATGATTGAGATCAAAATATTGCTCCATATGCGGTATCCATGTTTCGAGATCCTTGCCATGAAACTTCCTCATATCCATCTTTGGAATATGGTGGTTCTTCCATCCAACATTAATGTTTATGAAATCATGATTAACATTTATTTTGTTCTCATCATGAGTTTCCTCTACTATCTTTTCTCCGTTAGGAAACATTTCTTGTATCAACTTTGTCAAACCTTCCATGTCCGCTTTTAGATCATTCTTCATGTTTTCCATGTTGTCTTTCATTTTTTCATGGATATTAGCTTCCATGCCAGCTTCCATGCCATCCATCTTAGCTTCCATGCCTTTCTTCAAACCATCCATCTTAGCTTCCATGATTTTATTCAAAACTTCCATTTCATTTTTTGTTGATATTTGCGAGAGCGAAATTTGGTGCACTTGCGCTTGTAATTTTGACGTGTCATGTTGCAGTTCTTTGTCTTCATGGGTCATATAAGAGCCTTTTGAAGGCTTAATTGGTGTTGAATTCTTTTTAGGCTGAATTTTAGAAACTAATACTGATATCTATTCTACAATATGCCCTTGGAATCAATTCAAACTAATTTTTCAAACAAGATTTATGCAATTCGAAAAAAAAAAACACACCTTTTTCTTGCTTTTAAAGAGCTCGATATTGAAACTGAATTCTCTATGTGATTTTGGATATTTAATATTTGAAATTCAGTCCTATCGTAGCCCTATGAGTCTTCTTTCGAATGCCATAGGTCTGACCTGATTTGGATTATTCAAGTCAAGGTTATGCCCACTCTCCCACAATGACTTAATTATGGACTGGTCCAGTAGAGCGCACTTGTACGACATTCCATGTGTCACTATTTCCTCCTTCAGCTTTGAAATTGATATACAAGAAACTATATTCTATGTACTTGCGACCACTTCTTACAAAATTCCAATCTGACACTCAGAGAGAGAGTTATGATGATTTTCCCACGGTCACCTCTTTGAGATTATATTTAGGAGCCTAAAAAATCCCTAACATCCACAAATCATATCTCTGCAAATATTGCGAACCAAGATCTGAAATTTTTATAGAAGGTTTCTCAGAATTGCAGTTTTTCTCTATAAAAATTGTAGCTTCTGAACCTTTGTAGAAAGAAATTTATAGCACAAATTCCACAATAAACTATTTTAGGTGAAATTCAGGAGCCTGAAAAAGCCCTAACTTCCACAGATCACATCTCTGACAATATTGCGAACCAAGATCTAAAATTTTTACACGAAGTTCCTCAGAAGTTCGAATTCATGCTGTAAAATTTTTAGCTTCTGAACCTTCGTAGAAAAAAAATTATAGCGAAAATTCCACGATGTCCTGTTTGGAGCAGCGAAACCCTGGAATCCAAAACTCTGATACCAAATGTTATGAAACCAACTCCAAAAATAGAAGAAGAAAGAGATCAATGCCTTAGAAATTAGTCACTTCGAGGGGGAAACCTCCAATAAATTACATAAATGAACAAGTCTTGGATGATACAAATGACCAAAACCTCCTTCTATATATAGGAGTCCATGGAGTCACAATATAATCCTAGCCAACCTAACAATAATAATGTAAGGGAACAATAATAATAATATTGGGGTTACACAGGTACAACAATAACAATAAGGGGGATAAAATAACAACAACAAGGGACTATACTAGTAATATAGGGACCTAACATGGTGAGACACTGAAGGGTCGCGTTGCTCCAAAAAAGTGGGTTTTTTAGGAGCTACTCCAGGAATGATCAAAATAGAGATTGATCTATAGACTGCAAGGGATCCAAAGGCACATTTTCGTGATGGAAAAAGTACACAGGGATCACTGTAGGGGTTCTCCAACATTCAGCAACAAGGAGTATAGGGACAACACCAAAATCTTGTGTAACAGATGCCCCTTAAATCATGAAGGAAGAACGAGAGTGAGGGTTTAAATGCTTTACGTGTACGTGCCAGGACCAAGACGTCATCATCAGAAAACCTGCGAATCAAGTACATATATACAACTAAAATCTAGGATATAAATAGATGAGAATAAGGTATGGACACAACCATCCATAAAAGAGATCATGTAATAGGATCCATGGTATGGACACAACCATCCAAGAATAAGAAGTATCACAAATATGGACTCAAGTATGGTCGCATCCATCCATCAAAAAGAGTCATGTATACAATCATAAATAACTCATATCACCTCGCAACCTAGACTTCATCAGAAAAAATCTAGTTTCTTGTGCTCCGTCATGACCCAATCAAGTACAAATTCAAGCATGTGAATGAGTGGGTTGAAGTCGAACATGCAAGAAAATCACCTGATTACCATTCAATGACGTAAACTGTTAATAGGCACGAGAGAGACCACCAATAATGAAAATGTCCCTCAAGGTACTAGCAGTACAATCCATGAGATGTGAATAAGGAAATGAAGTCGAACACTCATGAAATCACTTGATCAAAGGTCAATGATGTTAACCTGTCGTCGAATGCGAACAACCTACCATCAGGGCATGCATGTTTTAAGGTATTAAAAAGGAGTCTCTAGATCAACTTCCCAGATAATGAGTTGAAGCCGACAGGAAGTGATCCATCGAATGAGGGCTATTATATATTCCACATCATCGACTTGAGACAGAGGAAACAATATGTTTGTGAATCAAGACTGAACAGAGAATCAGGTAATGAACAAACTGCATAAGGAACTGCTCTTGAACATATCGACGACACGAGAGAGTAGGCCAATAATAACCCGCCCTCAACACTTTATTCGCCATATTTTTCCAAAACAAATGACCTCCAAAATCTCCCTTGTAGAAATCACTCATTACCTCCTTGGCTTCATTTCACACTAGAAAATTTAGCAAGACACCTCCCTGGTCTTTCCAATATAGAGCACTGTCTAAAATGCAGTACTTATAAGCTTTTAACTTTAATGATATACCCTTAGTTTTATACATATGTAGTGCAGGATTAAGATACCGAAGAACATAAATAATGTCAGCATACCAAGGACATGAGAGAAAACATTCTGATACCTATATGAGTGAACCATCATCTTCTTCTTTGGACAAAACTGAAATCTGGTTGATATCAAGTGCATGTAAATTGGATTCAGACATCAGCTTGGCCAATCCCTAGCCTTTAATTAGATTTTTAGGCTTGATCTCGAGGTCATACTCTATCATAGCTTGTATCCACTTTCCTCTTCTGCTTTCCGGATTAGTTTGCATTAGGACATCCTTCACTACTACATTATGAACATAGGCTAGAATGCGTGAATGAAGGATATACATTGGAAAGTACTTCAATGCATTTACTAGGGCCAATGCTTGCTTCTCAATGATTTTATATATAAGGGAAGCATCTCTAATGGTATCATTGAATAAAGTGATAGGATGTTCAGTCTTATCCTTCTTTTGCATCAAAACAACAACCAAAGTATGTTCAGAATAAAATGAAAAGATCATGAAATCAATGGTATAGTTGGGGTTGATCAAAATAGGAGTTGTTGTTAAGGAAAACTTAATTGAATTAAATGAATTTTTAGCATCGTCTGAGCACCTTACCTCACTCTCAATTTTGATCATATTGGTCATTTCTCGAAGATGCTCAGGAAGGTTTGGGATAAATATTCTCAAGAAATTCATCTTACCATTAAAGGCTTGGATCTTCTTCTTGCTGCATGGAAAATATATTCGCTGAATGGATTTAATCTGAGAGGTATCAATATGGATACCATCTTTGGAGATGATATGGACAAGAAGCTTTCCCTCCTCCATGGAAAAAAGACTCTTTTTGGAATTGGGTGAAATCCCAAACTTTCTGCAATTTTGAAAAAAAAACTCTCAAATGATATAAATGCTCATCATCATAATGGGAGAAAAATGTCAGATCATCAAGGTACACAACTAGAAAAACATCCTTTTTATTTACGAAAGATATTTCCATTGCCCGCTGAAAAGTGACTCCTGCATTCTTGAGCCCAAATGGCATTTTGGCATACTTGAATGTGCCCTAAGGTGTTGTGAAAGAAGTTTTATTTTGATCATCCTTATGCACAAAGTTTTGATTATATCCCAAATATCCATCAAGAAGCAACATTCAAGAGGACCCAACCAATCTCTGTAGGGTATGGTCCATCTTAGGAAGGGGATAATTATCTTTTAAAGAAAACATTTTTTAAGTTTATGAAATCAATACAAAGACGGATCTCTCCCGTTTTATTTCTCACCGGAACAAGATTTGACATGCATTCTTATAATATAATGGGAACAATGATACCAGATTTAAAAATTATTTTTACCTCTTTCTTTATTGACGGTAATAATATTGGATTAATTCTTCTCAACTTTTGTCGGAAGGGATTTTGATTAGGCCTGACAGGAATTGTATGTTGGATGATATTTCTATCATATACTTTCATATATGCATAGTCCCAAGTAACTACATCAGAAAATTTAGATAACAAGGCTACGTATTTATCTTTCATCTATGGAGATAAGGACTTGGAAAAATTAACCATTTTGGGATTGTATGATGTTCCAATATTCACATCTTCGACACCTTTCTCGGTAGGAACCATGGTCGACTTTCTGGAAACATCATCTTGATCGAACAACTCTTCCAAATGTACAAGACCCCTTGGAATGTTATTATATTTAAGTTGTAACACAGAAAATTGAGTAGCATCAATCAGTTGATCATCTTTATCATATAATTCATCAATATAAGAATTTTCAAAATCACCTTCCATTTGTAGAAAATTATTCACTTGTTTGTCATCCCAGAACACTTGCCAATACCTCAAGTTTTCAGGGACAGTTGGTCGGTGTTTGACATGAATTTAAAACTTCCTATTAGAGAATATGGGAATCTTAAAGTTCATTGTTGCTGTGGCAAGTGAATCTTCCATAATATTTTGACTTCTTGGAATGACCGACAATGTATATTGAGGAAACATTTTGAGAATGTCAAGTACAACATTTCTATATGCTCTCATCCTTGGATGCTTTGCCTCGTATTCCCATTTTACCTATTTGATTACAAGCTCGGATTCTCTATAAAAAAAAATTGTCTTTGCACCTAAATTTTTAAGAATTTTGAGGTCGGTGATCAATGCCTCGTACTCATCTTCATTAGTGGAGAAATCGAAAGTTAAATTATAGGAACACAATCTCACATTTTTTGAAATTTTACTTGATTGATGAAGTGGACTACAGATCCAGATTCCAATGCATGCCCCATATTTCCCTAAGGCACTGTCGAAATCCATTGTTAAAATACCATTCTCATCATTAGGAAGTTGGAATTTTGTAATTTGATTTGTTTCTTCCTTTTGGGCCAAATTTTCAACCTGTTTAGTTCCTTTTTATGATTTTTCTTATATTTTGTCTGAAGTATAAGGCTAATTTCCTTGTCTTTCATCCAAAAATACTCAGACACTATTTTAAAATTCTGGAATTTCTTCAACTTCTATAATATAACTATATAAATCATAAAACCCCTATCATTAAAAAAAATAAAGGACTCAAGATCAATATATACATAACTGATAGGGTGATTATTTGGTTTCTCTTTACTGGTGATCATATCCTTCATTTTTTGTCTCGATACAACTTCCTTAGTTGCCCAAAAACCGAGATGGTGGCATAAGAGAAATATAATTGCAAAGTATCTCTTAACTTTTCTCCCCATGACCTTGACAGTAGCATGCCATACAATAGAGGTATATCAGTTTCTACCACCTCCATTAAGACACTTTTAGCAGGAATTTTCTCAAGTGAAACTACCAAATATTTTATAAGACCAAGACAACGTACTCTATCATAATCAAAAGAGTAAATATCATGGTAAATTCGGGTTATTTCCAAGCTCAAATTTTCCATTATGGCCTTTGGCATCATGTTATGAGAAGCTTTGGAATCAAACATGGAATTAGGGAGGATACATTGATGAACCCTCAAACTAGGATAAAACTGGGAAACTTCACTATATTCTACTTGCCCATTTATGGCTCGACCAAAAAGGAGCTCGGGTTGATCATCTTCAAAATTAACCATGTATGACATAGGGTCTACTTTCAACATTTTAGCAACATGAGATTTGCATTACCTATTTTTCACAAGTTCGGTCAAGGGGATAGAAACTTTCAACTTAGAGATTTCATTTTCTAAGATAAATAGATTGGGTTTTTTATCTACCTATTTTACAACAGTGTCCCTCTTGTCGGGCTAGTCTTTTGTTCGAGATTCCTTCCTTTGGCTTTCTTTCTCTTTGGTTGGTGTACTTGTATATGAATGGTTGTTATTGCTTTGATTTGTAGCTGCAGGTTCCTTTCCCTTGTTTTGAATAGCTTGGGGATTTTTTTTGGGTTGAGTATATTTTTGTTGAGTTGTCCTCTTCTAAATAGGACTGATAGTAAAATCACAGTTTCTAAAATAATATTTCCTTTGCTGTGAGATGAGAGAATTGAGATAATTCCATTGATAGTCATTGGGCTCGATCTCCAACTCATCATCATTTTCAAGCATGTAGTCCTCATCTTTTGGTAAATCTATTTTTTCAATGTATTCTTGATCCTATGTAAGGAAAATAGGCTGTCCATATTGTGTGAAGAAATTATTATCTTATACAATATCATCTTCCTCTTCAACACCTTAAGCATAATTCTGCTGCAAAGGAGCGTGGATCTATTGTTGTGCTAGTTGCTCTCGAGATCTTTGTTCCCTATTTTAATCCTAAACTAAGGTTGTTGCTACTGACCACAGAAATTGGGATTCTGAACCCGAGTTTCTGGTTTCCTTTCAGTGATAGACATTCTATCCACCATTTTCTCCATAGTCTTGATCAGAGTATCCAATTTGGCATCAAAGGATGTGGATGGTTCTTCCTTGATTGTCACATTTATTTCACCTTTGGTCTTTGAATTGTTTATCATCAAATTTTCTTCGACACTAACTATGTTTTTCTGCATCTCCTCAAGGGTTGCAGGGCTTCTTTCTTGGAGATGATATGCCATATTTGGATCAAAATCATCTAGATAGTACAAGAGAGGAAAAATTGGAGGAGGCTTGGTATCATTTGGGATTGAGTTATATACCTGGTTAAAGCGAGCAGTAAAATCCTAAAAAAACTCATTAGGATTTATTTTTAAGTTGTCATATTCGGAAAGGATCTGAAGTGGATTATTTTTCACTTCACATCTGGCTATAAATGCATCAGTTATCTGCTCCATATTTTCTATGGAATGGAAAATCAAAGAACATAACCATTTTTTTACATCCCTAGAGAAACTTTGGGCAATGATCCTCATTTTTGCATCATCGACATCAATCTCTTCTAAATCAATGAAATAAATTACTTTCACTAGGTGTTATCTAGCACTACTCTCTGAGGTTTCATCATAGAGAGGAATTATTTGACCATAGCCTTGTGGTGAGGGTGCAAGTTGACTGGGTAAAACTAGAGGTTCAAATCTTGCCATGAACCCTACTGAGTGTGGTGCAAGAGTAACAATGGGAGGGGTAGACTGAGAAGGTTTATGAGGATGAAATGATGTAGAAGGGATGGAAGATATGGCAGCAACTAATTGAGATGGTGTTGGAGTAATCAAATACTCTTGCTGATACTGGATGATATCTTTTTCAGGTGTATATTGGAGCAAGGTGGATAATTTTCAAGTTTATCAAACTAACTTCAGACCTTCCCATCAAAATCTGACTCAGATTTGGATTATTCAGATAATATACTATATTCAATCTTTAGAGAATCAAATACTATTTCAGATAATGATTTAAGTTCAGACAACCTCAAGGGATCAAACACTATTTCAGACAAGGAAGTTTCTGACTTTGACCTAAACAAAGATAATTCAAATTTCAGATCGAATGGAATATCTTCAAGGGATAATAGTTTTGCAGACAATGATGTAGATATTACCAATGAAGATGGACCCAACTAAATCTCTGAGTGCTGAGATCTATGCTTTATGATGAGTTTCTCTGGATCTTCAACTAGGGAATCTGGATGTGGATCAGGATTTGATCTTGTGTATATTTTTGGAGCCAGTGTATTCTTTCTTTCTGCACCTCGGCTCTCCGCAACTTTGAATTAACCTTCACGAACACTAGGGCCTATAACCCATAGGCCTAGAATTCAATGAAAATTAATAGTACACCTAGGTAATATCTGTCACTTCGTTCCTCGGCAACGTCACCATAATGTTAGCACTTTGCCAGTTCTCCGAAGGCTGAAAACGAGACTAACAAATGTAACCACAGATCAATTTGACCTAGCATCTAGCCCTACTAGGCTAAGAGGGCTCTCTCTATGAGATCAAAATGAAGGATTTAATGTGATATGAATGATATTAGGCTAGATATGATAAGCTTAGGTAGGTTTTGAGTATTTTATGGTTTGATGCTGGATTAGTGATGAAACTAGGTAGCTAGGTCTAGGTATCAAAGGGTTTACAACTGAAAAAATATAAAAGAACAATGTAGAAGTGGATATATGATGGATTTAGGGTTTTTTAGGTATGGTGGTGAGTCTGAGAAGCTAGAGGGATTTAATGAGCATGTTCATTCATGAATTCATTAAACTGGAAGCATGAAACACAAATGACATTTCCATATAAATGGAGCTAAATCAATAGAATTATGCCTATGAACTATAAGGAAAGCCACTGAAAATACAAGATATGAAAGAGGAGTTATAACAGAGAAAATACATGATCATAAACTCACTACACATGAATTCCTAGATAGTATCTGCAATTGCATCCTTTGATTTCTGAAAATGACAGTGAAAGTACAAGCTACAATAGTTACAATCCACTGATGTCCAACGAGTCAAATGAATATAAAAATGATAGATATAGAACAAAAAAAAATATCCCCTCTCTCAGGGGTAAAATCCATCAGTTTTGGAGCTGATTACATGATATGCTCAACAAAACCTAATGTCTAGTGGAGCTTAACCAATTCACCTCATCATAGGAAATTAGATACATTTGACTAAAATTACATTAACAAGCATGTTTCTACCCTATTTCAATATTTACCAGCTCAATTACAACTCATGAAATCGAAAAATAATCATAATTCATTAGTTACATATGTAAAAAGTCCAACTAGGTCAAACAACCTTTGAAAAATTCCTTCTGGAGAAAGGGTAGCGAGCCGGGGAAAATGGAAATTTGAAGGCTTTCCAGGTGTCCAAATCTTGATATGAAAGTTGATATGGAAAGATATGGATGTATGCTACATTATAGGCTATTAAAGCACTAAATAAGGTGGCTTATAGCCCTCCAAAACTTCATTCTCCCAAGAGTACTAAAAAAGCGTAGCGAAGCCTCCAAAAACAGGGAAAAAAGGTCATTTTTTGCATGTTTTGGGCATTTTGACCCTCCAGAAGTGGCTGACATGGCTTGACCGCTAACTAGGATTGATGTACTCATCAAGATGAATCCAAAAATTCTATTTTTTTATCTAATGGAAACCCTCAACAAGAGCATAGTGTGGCCCACGCTACACTTTTTCCAGTGTGACTAGTTTTCAAAATTTCTAATTTTCACCAAAAACAGACAAAAATAAAAATTTGCTCCAAAAATCCTCAAAATTTGTCTAGAGATGCTTGATAAGGTATGTTATGCCACTAAGGAAGCATCAACAAGTATATCCAAGTTACCCTTCTCCTTTAGAATTTTTAGGGTTTCCTTTAGCTTTGCTTGCAATTGTTTGACTTTGACATTGCAAATCATATTTCTTGCATAGTAGTGGTCAACCATGTGTTTTTGCATATTTTTGTCTCAGTTAGCCTTATCTAGGAGACTCTCCAAGTTAATATTGACTTTCTCAAGCCAAAATTCCCCTTTTTCATTGATTTCCATGGCTATCCTTTCTTCAAATGTCAACTCTTCATCTAGTGGATTTTGCTTTTTTTCCTTCTGAGGTGAACTTCTTAGACCCATGGTCCTTGGCCTCTTCCTTTTCACCTTCTCTTCATGCCTTTCTGAATCTTCAGTGTCAAACACTTCTTTTCCTTTCACTTCATGCATATTAGCTTCAAACTGACTTTTCTCTAAAGACAATTGTTTTTCCTTCAATTGATTGTTTTCTTTCTCTAGGAAGGAAATTATGCAATTAGCCCTTGCCAAATTGTCCTTGAGTTCTTTGATCAGATCATATTTTTCATTGATGATCCTCTTTAGTTTTTCATGTTCTTCAGTAGCCTCCAAGTCTACTATGTCAATGTCATGATGGATGATCTCCTCATCCTGCAAAGATGTCTCATGTTGTAAATGTAATCCCTGCTCTGTTGATGTGGGCTTGGAACCTTCCTCAATTTGGGGAGAAAAAACAAGCCTTCTGCCTCTTTGGTATGTTTGAATTACCTCAATATCTCTCCTCATTGAAACTATGCTAGGTGAGGAAACCTCCACATGTCTAGATGGTGCTCATGGTGAACTAGGGCTAGTAGGTTGGCTACTAGAAGACAAAAAGACATCTGCCTCCATGAAAGTTTCCAAAGCGATTCTCTTCTACTAAAGCTGGTGTAAAAAAATGATTATGATCAAAGCATGGTGGAAGATATTTCAAGACTACTCTACTTATGCTGAAATTTTTCTGCCATCTTTGAAAAACTTCTGTAGAGATAATAGGGAAAATTGAGTGGTTTTACCCCTGTGAAATTCATGATACGTCTGACATGATACACATATATTCTAGAAAATATTCCCTCATAGGTGAAGTATTTCATGATGATATTCATTGGTGGTGTATACTTCTCAAGGAGGTGCTCAACAGGAAAAATATTCTTCATGTGTTGTTCATAATGTATTCTGAGATATGGCTGGTAATTTTGAATGTCTAGGTCTTGGTTCTTGAACCATTTTTCACCATGATTGGGTATCCCTGTGGCCTTAACTATTACATCAGTTGATATGGTGAAAGTAACCCCTGCAATGATTACTTTTTCCTTTTTGAGTTGAGTGGTAAACAATTTGGTCAATGTGGCATTGTATTTGACTCTCTCAACTTTTTCACAAAAAGGAAGATACCCTACTCCTTGAAAATAGTGCTTGGATAATGGTGAAAACATCATTTCAAGAGTGGTTAAGGTCTCATGTCTTATCACCTGGCCTCCCTTGTTATACGATTTCTTCTCCTCCATTTGATTATTTGCAAGGGGAAAAATCCTAATTGGAAAAAATAGGGGAAGGGAGAAAAGAGATAGGATGAAGGGGTTAGGGAAGGGATATGAGAGTAGGAAAATTTAGGGAGATGGGCAGGGGTCTTAGGGAAGTATAGGAAGTTAAATGGAGTTAAATGGGTACATGAATTGATCTAGGGAATTTTTACATAGTCCATCTACAAAAATTGCCCAAAACTGCATAATTAGGCTAGGGTTTAGGGTTTGGGGCTTGGAAATTGGGAATGAGGGAGTGTGAAGGATATGGGAGATGATTTAGAGTGTGATGGAGGATAATAAGTATAGGGGAGAGTGTGTTTACCTTGGAAAATTTGAAAATATGGGCCAACCACTAAAACACAACGTAAAGGTCAATGGAGGGTTTACACATGAAAACCATGAAATTGAGCTACAAGGAGGGGTTACATGAGGTTTAAATTAATTTTCCACTGATGTTAGACACCTTGATAGCCTTCGGAATTTTATTTGATGTCTCCAAAAGAGAAAACACAACATTTGGAAGAAAGTGTAGTGTGGAGCCCAGAAAGCGCAGTGTGGCTGCTTTGGAATCAAATTTTGGGTTGTGTTTAGCTTGAATTTGGTGAATTTTCACTTGTTTATGAATGAGAGATCTTCTTAAATGATGTTAATGAGAAAATGATCTTGAATTTTCCTTTTATAGCTTGTGGTGGTCACTTTTCTTCACGGTAGTGGGGTGGTCCACTAGATGTCCTTTTCACTTTGCTTTGTAAACTTGTAACATTGAAAATTTCTTTGTAGCTTTAGGAACATGATGAAATTATTACATATTTGAAACATGAATTACATTTGAAACCAAAATTCATTGAACAAATTTACCTATTACCACTCCTCCTTTGTCGGATGTATGCATGGAATGACAGATTTTAGATGACTGAAACCCTAATGACCTAATGGAGACACTATGTTGAATGAAATCATGATGATGATTGTTACAGGTCAATTTGGGCATCATTCCTAAGACCATTATGAAAAGGGTATATCATCCCCTAATTCAATACAAACAGGGTCTATCATCCCCTAATTCAGTTTCTTCATGCCCTAAAGAAGTCATTCCACCGATGGCTTTAATTCATGGGAATTTCAACGTTTGAAGCATAGTTAAAATGACCCATTGAATCATCAATTCTCCTCTGAATGGGCCTAATTGCATTGTAAAGCACTTACCCCCATGTGAGGGTGCTCTACAAAGCACTTCCTAACACTTAAGAGTGCGTTGGTCTCTTGGGAGAAAAATCATTATTGTTCCAGGAATCTCCACATGTCCAGTGCCTTCTAGAAGAGCTCATAGGTATCCTACTTCGAATACATGTGTTCATCCATCACCATTGAACCTAGAAACATGTCTCATCTATTATTAGAATTCCATTCAGTATCATTTATTGAGAAACTACCTTCAATTTCCCTATAAATTGAGCATTCATGTGAGTGCAAGGGAGGAAAAAATTTGTGTAGTGTTATGCTGTTGGATTCTGAATTGATGAGAGCTGGAGTATTGTTATGCTACTGAGATGATGCTTGGTGTGATGAGGATGGAATGAAGTTGGAGCAGGTTGACGATGAATCGATATATTGGTTAAATATTTCCTACTTTCTCAATAAAGATATTTGTTCTTTCTCTCATATATACACTTATATCTTGTGAATGTATTCTCAAATGTGTATGTATTCTTAGATCTAATCAGTTTGATTTGGTTAAGAGAGATAGATATTGTATATGTGTATGTCTTTTGCTATCTTTTGGCTTTTATTGCAGGTATTGATCTGGCGAGTTTAGTTGGATTGAGAGTGACGAAAGAGACGAAAGAAGAGGAACGAGAGCAAAAGATCACAAGTAGGTCTCTTTCCATTTTTTATATATATTTTTCTTAGAGAAAATAACATTTACCTTTCTTCTAGTTTTCTGAGTGAAGGAACACCACACTCAGGGAAGACTAGTTTATCCATAGATTATAATTCCATATAGCAAATTGGCAACTTTGCTGGGGATAAATCCATCATTCCTTGTGTTTCTGTCTTTGTTTACCATCATCAGTAGACTTTAATTCATATTTTCAGTCATTTGAATGAACTTTTGCATAAGGAAGTGTGTTTAGCTGTAATATTCCAAATTAGGAAGAACAACAATATTGAAGACCAAAATGAAATGTACAAAAAATAATTATGCAAAACACATGATAAAATCATAGATCCATTAGGTTATGTATTATAGCAGAAAATTATACAATGTGTTGAGGAAAAAATCACTCAAACTAGGCAAACAAGCCTCCAAATCCCAGATACACTAGAATCCCAAATGATGCTACAAAATAGAAATGTCAGAATACATGACAACACAATCCCAATGAGGGTTACTACTACAATAAAATGGAAAGAAATGGATCTTCTGATATATTACTCAAGACGAGCTAAAAATGGAGAACTACTCTCTCAAACACAATCCCAAGGTAACCCAGCAAGGGTTTCTTGAAAAGAACAAGATGCAAAAAGTGCAGACTGCAACTTTGTGGCTGAATCACACTGTATCACTGAAGCTCTGCTGGAATATGGTTGAAATGAAAAATATATGGCTGTAACTTCTCCTCCCTATATTTTTGGGTGAAAGGCTACTCCTTTCACTAGGAAACTAGCTCATAAATAGGGTTTCTCAACCCTCCACTGCAACACCCTGCAAAATAACACAATTCCTCAAGGAGACTACGTTATGGCTGAAGGTGACTGCTTGGCTCACTGCCAGATGGTGGAAATGAAGCTCAAAATAACCTTCCTAGTTGTCTTTCTCAAGTCCTCCAAGGTAGAGTATGGGATTCCCACTTGGAAATGCCCTTGTACTAAACAGTACAACAAACTCAACTAAACATCTAAAGCATGCAAGAAGTCATAAGACTCAAACATAAAAAATATTCTAAATGCCTCACATGGCCTCCATCCCTTCTCTTATATTCTTGGTGAGCTTCCTCACCCTTGGCCCCACTCATTTATGATGTTACTTCCATGCAAGGAATCCTCCTCCAAAACTGTGTTGTCCGCACTAGCTCGACTCTCTTCTTTGGTAGCGATGTTGATTCGGTCAACCTTGAACCAGTGTACATGCATTGCCCCCTTTCACACCCAAGGTGGATTTATTTTGACTATATAAAATGATCCACATCCATATTAGAAGTGATTTATTCCTACTAAAGAGATTTAAGGGTATCCCTACCCCACTTATTCATCTAGAATATGAATAGAAGAAACATGTAATATTCCAACTAGTTAAGAGCTAATTGGGAATATTACAGTCCTCCCCTCCCAAATGTTTCTTGTCCTCAAGCAACAGTAAAGAAGGATGATAAAAAATATTCTCTCCTTCCCAAGTGGCATCCTCATCAGGTAGATTCCTCCATCGAATTAGATATTCTCTAATCATCCTGCTCCTTAGCTGCCTCTTCTAAGTATCCAAGATAGCATCTGGTTGTAAAACCAGATGGCCCTCATCATCAATAGGTGGGAGATCCATGGTAGCAACCACATCTTGTCCAATGGCCTTCTTGAGGCATGAGACATGAAAAATGTTATGGATCTTGGTCCCAATAGGAAGCTCCAACTCATATGCTACTTCTCTAACATGACGGATCACCCTGTATGACCCATAGAACCGAGGTTTAAGCTTCTCAACCCCCTTCTCCTTAAGGGTAGACTATCTCTATGGCTGAGGATGAATATATACCAAATCATCCACCTCAAACTGTCTCTCTATTCGACCACGGTCTGCATATATCTTCTGTTGGTTTTGTGCTGTAGCAATGCTGTCCTTGAGGGCCCAGAGTATATCTTGACTCTCCTGAATCCACTCCTTTTCTCTAGGAGCCTTACTTGCTCCAAACATCACATCAAAAAATGATAGAGCATCACATCCATAAATAGCTCGAAATGGAGTCATGCCAATGAACATATGAAAGGTTGTGTTGTAGCAATACTCCCCCAAATGGAGCTAGTGCAGCCATGCTCTTTGCTGACCCGAAACATAGTTCCACAAGTAGCCTTCCAACCGCTTGTTTTTTATTTTTGTCTGTCCATCAGTTTGTGGGTGATAGCTAGTACTTGATGTCAACTCAGTACCCACTAACCGAAAAATCTCCTGCCAAAAACCACCCATGAAGCAACTATCCCGATCACTTACTATGGTCTTTGGGAGACCATGGAGTCTAAACACATCTCCAAAGAAGAGCTTGGCTACCTATGAAGCAGTATATCGTGTAGAAATAGAAAATAAATGTGAATACTTTGTTAGTCTATCAACAATTAGAAAGATACAATCCTTACCCTGAACTGTAGGTAGACTGGTGATGAAGTCCATGGAAATACTTTCCCATTTTCCATCCGGAATAGGAAGTGGCTGCAATAATCCCGTGGGATGGTTGTGCTCCCCATTGTTTTGCTGGAAAAATATGCACTCCTTGATGTGTTGGAGCACATCTTATTTGAGACCCTTCCATGACAATCTCTCCCAAATAGCCCGGTATGTCTTGGTGAATACTTGATGCTCCGCAAGTGGTTAATCATGTGATGCCTGCAAAATATTCTTCTTGAGCTTAGAATATCTAGCCAAGAAGACTTGATATCAGTAATAGATGATCTCATCCATCACTCTATACCTCTCATCAGTTACCTATCCATCTAGGATTTCACATGAAAAGCGGTCTTTGGAATATTCCACAAGCAACTAAGCCTTCCAATCTGTATCCATGCTTATTAAGGACAACGTTGCTGGCCTCCGAGATAGAGCATTTGCCACTACATTTCTCTTCCCCCTGACATATTCTATGTCAAAGTCATATGCTTCGATCTTACTCACCCACTTCTTCTGCCTCTCTTGAAGTTGCTTCTGCTCAAGGAAGAACCGAAGACTATTGTGATCAGTCTTCACTCGGAATCTGTTACCCACCAAATATTGTTGAAACTTGGCTAAGGCATGCATAATAGCCAACATATCCTTATCATATATGGGATAAATTTTCTCACGTGGCAGTAAATTCTGACTCTCAAAAGCTATGGGGTGTCCCCCTTGCATCAACACTGATCCAATGCCTTCTCCCAAAGCATCACATTCCAACACAAAGGGTTCGGTAAAATATGGTAGAACTAATACCGGGCAGCTACTCATCACCTCCTTTAGCTTATAAAAATATCTCTGCACTATAGTTGTCCAAATTAATGCTCCATTCTTCGTTAGATCTGTAAGTGGTGCTGCAAGTTGAGAGAACCCTTTAACAAACTTATGGTAATAGGTATAGATGCCTACAAACCCCTGAAGTTCTGTGACATTCTTTGGCTCGGGCCAATATCTGATAGAACGGATCTTCTCTTCATGAACTCTCACCCCATATACTCCAATGATGTGGCCCAAATAGAGCATCTCTGTGAGCCCAAACTCACACTTGGAGAGCTTAGGATAGAATTGCTTCTCTTCAAGAATGCATAATATTGCCTCAATATGTTGTAGATGCTCCTCCCATGTGCATCTGTAAATAAGAATGTCATCAAAGAATACCAATAGAAATTTCCTCAAGTGAAAATGGAAAATGTGGTTCATGTAAGATTGGAATGTTATCGGAGTATTGGTTAGCCCAAAAGGCATAAAAAAGAACTCAAAATGGCCATAGTGGCATTAGAATGCTGTCTTGGGGATGTATTAATCCATCACTCTGATTTGATGATACCTCGATCTCAAATCAATCTTGGAAAAATACTTGGATCCTCTTAGTTCATCCATCAATTCATCGATCCTGGGAATTGGGTATCTATTCTTCATGGTCTTTTTGTTCAAGGCCCTACTGTTGGGGTGTGTTTGGTGCACGTATGTACGAAATCACACCAACTTAAGGGGTGTGGTATACCCACTTAAGTTGTCGGTAATAGGCAGAAAAAGAAGTGGAGTCAAGCAAGTTAGTGGAACAAGCTAGAATCATAAGCATACTATATAGAGTAATAGAATGCATATATAAACTAAAACTAAACTAAAAAAAACTAAAACAAATAAACACGAGCTCTAAAAGGAGTCAAATGACAACAATAATATGAACGGTGGCTCTTGGCCCCTCTTATTGAGTGTTGGTATGAATAAGAGTGAAACTTTACCCTCTTGCCAAAGGGCCCCTAGAACATGGGTTCTAAGTCCCGATGCAAGGATGTTTTTATCCCAATATTTCCTCAGTGCAGTCTCCCTCTCTCTCTACTGTGATGGAATGAACTTTTTGGATGGCCAACGATTGAGTTCCCTCTATCTTCAGCTCCGGATCACACATTATTGGTATTTCTGGTGAAATTCTGGCCACAATAACAATGTGTTTCACCCATTCTTCATATCATGGTGGCCTTATATAGGAGATTTAAAATCCTCCCTCCCTCTCTTGGTACATTGTGGATGGTGACCCAAGAGACGGGTATGATTCCTTTGTGTGCTCCAAATATTCCATTGTGTGCTCACTTGGTTTCTAAGGAGGCATTGGTGGCTGTCCTTAGGCAAATTCAAGTGAGGAATCACTTGTCCTATGCTTTTTGTGGGCCCGGATAGTGATATTTCATCACTCACGGGATTGCGCGCATTTCGGGTCATAAGGCGCGAAAAGGCGCTCTTCACGAAATATAATGCGTGTAAAAACATTTAGGACTTTTTCAAATTTGATTTTTCCTCAGACCTTAGAGATTTTTAAATACTTTCCAGATTCTGTAATGTATTCCAGCCCTGTAAACCCTTCTTCTTGACATTAAATAATGTCATCTTCTATTGTACGATTTTCCAGTGTTAACAGTTTCCCCCTAATGTGTGAGGTCTAGGAAGAACTGTATAGCCGAAATACATTATAGTTTCTTTTATGTATATCATGCTTAGAGAGAGAGAGAGAGAGACCTGTGTGAAGCTTGGAATTGAAAACAGCCTACACTGGTTCCAAGAATGATCGCGTCCTAAGGGACCCCTGTAAGCAAATATAATACAATACATATACAAATTTTCTACGAGGCGGGCATGTACCATGCTCATGATGTTGTGGCTAGTTAAACAAATATATTTTGACAGATATATATTCTATCTATATCACTGATGTGGTAGTGATCTAGTGGTTGCTGACGACGACTGTTGACACCCTCAGGGGTGTTTTTTCTTTGAAAATAGGTGGAATATGGTACCCATATGCGTAAAATCGGTATGGCATATAGCTACACATTGTATGCATAGGTGCTGGCTGGGACCTTCTCGTGTAAGAATTGCTAAAAGAGATGCTTATGGAGGCATGGGTCTTTGACAAATTTGATCAAAGTGCAATGGTTTTAAGGTACGATACCATCTTGACATGAAAGCTTCTGTTGTAGTCGAATGTTAGAAGGATCGATGACATATATGGGCAATGATGTCTCACATAGTGCCACCCAAGGATGCCCCTTTGATGGAAAGGGGTAATCTAAGGTACTGCTTCCTTTTTGGATAATAGGTGTTGAAGTCGACAAAAAGGAAGCCTCAACCTGCCGAGGGATCGCTGACATGAGGGGTCGGGGACTTGGATGTGATGGGTTTAACATAGGCATGTTGGTGAGGGGTGACTGAAAAATGATGATGGGGATTCATTGGCCCAAGGTCGAAGTATACTAAGTAGCTTGGTGGTAATCATAGTTATTTCTGATGGGGAAATCTCTAGATTCGGTAGCAATTCTAGGGCGGGTATAAAATGGCTATGAATGTAATGGTGGCTTGTGTGGGGGTGTAATAATCCGACCAAGGGTGTTCAGGGAATGCTGCCATGGGAGAAAAAGGTGGATGGGAGGGTGAAGGATGTAGTGCACCATTCGGGGTCTTTGTACACTTACCAAAAGAATAAAATAATGGGGTTTTTGTACAAAACACAGAGACGAGTACCCCAAAACATGAAAGTGTTCACTCACTGATGTTGTGAGGAAGGTGTTTTGCTGAGGGTGGGGGTCCCATTGGTTGGTATCATGTGTAAGGTTGATGAAGAGGATGAGAAAGTATCGCAAATGGGATTAGGCTGGTGGAGATATGGTGGGCCAAATGCAAGGTGTGATAGTGCGCTTTTGATATGCTTGTACAACCTGGTTGTCCAGGAAGGGGGTTTTAGCTTGTATGGTAAACTTGACCTTATGCATGGTGAATGGATGGGCATGAGGTGCTTCCCGAACTAAAGTGGTATGACCATGGCATAACTTTTGCTATGATATATGGTCTACTGTGGGTGACGAGCGCCATGGAGGGGAGGATCTATTGACCAACGAGGATGTTTATCATGTGTAGGGTGAGGTGATTTTTTGTGCTCAACCTAGTCTCCTAAATTGAGTTCATTAATTGTCAACCAGGGTTGGTAAACTGCTGAAGTGTGGTGCACTATATGTGCCTAGGTAATTGTTTCTCACTTTGTTGTGTCTAATGTTTTATGATGTTTTTGGGTTTTTATGGTTTTATGTTCACAAGGAAAAGAACTAAATGCTGGTGGAAAGAAGCTACTGGTTAAAAATAGAGTGAAGCCTAAGTTATGGATGACAAATGACAAATGAAAATACTGAAACAAAACAAAGCCTAAACTATGAGTAGCAAAATACAAAGCTTGATAATAACTTCAAGAAAATAAATCACAACATGAGCTTAACTTGTCCAATTCATTCATTAAAGATGTTTTGGAAGAGCTTGAGAAATGGGCAGTTAAGTGTAAATGAAGTATTCCTAATTAAACAATAAAACAATCAACTTACAATGTTACAACATCTCATCCATGATTAAAGGTCTATTGGAATATATTTGGAAAAGAACTTTTGTAGCACCATAAGATTTCTATTCTAAACTAGCTTCTAACTTTGTTCTGCAACTCAATCTAGCACCACTAGGCCTCACACAAAAGTTAAAGATTTATTTTTAGAATGGTCTTTGAGAAAAGGCTTGTTTGTGAAATGGTAAAAAGGTTGCAAAAGTACTCCAGGCCTTAGACTGATACTACCTTCTGTCCAGATAATTATGTGTTAGTATGAGTTTGGAAAAAAAGAAGTTTTGTAAATAATGAAGACCGTGGTGTTTAAATTTAACAACTAATACAATTTGAAATGCAATGGATGGCAACTACACTGGAATGTTAACACAGTGAGCTAAGTTAAGACTAAACTAGGGTACTACTAGCCTACAGTGAACAATGTTAAATTAAAGCCATTATCAAACTGAAAATGAAATTACAGAACTAAACCACATGCATTCTACCTCCGGAGTGCGCTATAACTAAGTTATCATGCAACTAACCTAAGGAATTCTACAGTTCATCCTGTTCAGTATGAATTATGTTTTGGAAGAGTTTGTGAGAACGAGTATGGCTGTATCATTCAAAGAAATTGAACATAAACACAAAACTGAAAGCAAATACAACTAAAGTCTAAGACACCACAGTTACTTCTTACTCATTGTTATGATATTTTGGAAGAGCTTTGTTAGAGTAAGATTGGCTATGCTACTTGGTTTAAACTTAACAACTAAAACCTACAATACCACAGTTATGCCTTATCCATCATAATGATATTTTGGAAAAGTTTATTAGAGTAAGTCTTAACTGTGATAACTAACGAAAGTAAATGCAACTAAACCTACACTATCACAGTTGTGCCTTATTATTCATAATGATATTTTGGAGGAGTTGATTAGAGTAAGTTTGGTTGTGATAGTAAATATAAACAAATATGAACGTAAGCTTCAGAAATCTACTTAAACTAGAAATAAAAGCGAAACTAAAACACTTATCTACTGTATAAACAAGGCCGCTTAGGAGGCAAGGGCCCTCTACCACCAGAGTAGCACGAAATCTAGTTCAAAATCGACTCAACGCGTTCAAGGAAATGCTGCTTCTTTCATTAAAGAGGAATCACCTCAAAACAGAGTATTCATAGACTTCAAAGATCTAACAGTCAACCATAAAATCTAACCAAAATCTAACCTTTTTCTCTTGGTTTCCCGAGCATATTTATAGCAAATATACATAACAGAACTTGAGATAATACGAGGATTATTTTCTTTCCTAATAGAAACTAAACTAGGACTCTGATCATGATCATGTAACAGAATCTGGACTGTCCTTATTCTGTTAGGAGTATACCTCCTAGTTTGGGTTTCCACATGCTTAACCACGTACAGAATTCCATCAATCTCCATGGAGGGCAACAAACGATGAGGACATGACGTGGAATACACCCATGTGTGCTTTTCTCCAAGATGACATTTGGAACCTGTATAAACATGAAGTTGGCTACAGAATTGGCAACTAGCTACAGAATGTCTGCATTCTGTAGCTAGTTTCAGTTCAAAAAGTACTACAATGACACAACGATAAAAACATAGCAAGTTAGCCACGATATTCATTCTTAAAGCAATTTTAACTAATTTCATTGATCATTTGAGCCTGGGATTAATAATGGATAAAAGAAATGGATTGGAATGTGGTGGAAGAAAGAACATTTTTGGAGCTTAACAGTGATGATAAACATAATCAGATATGAGGACCCTATGGTTGATTTCTGATGGAGAAATGGTGTCAGGATATGCAGAGTTGAATGGGACTCTATCATGCTGGGGGTAGAATGATACCTGCTTTGGAACTTTCAGTAGATGGCGTTGTGGATGGTTTACGAGATTTTCCTGTGAAAACAAATATCTCAAGTGAAAGCATCTTCTTTATCAAATATTATTGAAAGTCATGAGCTTTAAAAAAAAAGATGAGAGAGGGCATACCTGCCAGCACTAAAAAAATATTTTTTTGGGAGTGCGATTGTGTGGCACTGCCTCTGTTTATCATGGAGTGCTAGTCGCGCTGCAGCTTACAGTTCGGAGAATAGACCTTATGATCTCTCGTTATGGTCCTCCCAAGTTTTTGAAAAGGGCGATATATAGGTGAATATGGCCCTAATTCAATTCATTTGTACTTGCTGAATTTTTGAGGACTCAGAGGCTTCTACGTAGTAGTTCTTGCCGTTGTGGTCAACCTGAGCACTAGGGATTAGTGATACCATGACCAGGTAACCTCCCTGATGTCCTACACTTTAATTTTTTCTGTTTGATAGTGTCGGGGTCCATACTGACTAGGTTTGTATGTATTTGGGTGTTTTTTTCCCTAGACTTCGCGGGTGATCGAGGAAAAGGCACGCCCTCTCTATGCACATTTTTGGGGGACAAGCGCGCTAAAGCATTATGTTCCCCTTTTTTGGCGCACCTTAAGTGCACCTGTGCAAGATACAGGTGCATCCTAATTGCACATGTCTAAGGGACAACCGCACAAAGCCGAGGCGAAAAAATATTTTAGTTTTTTTCATATTTTTGTGTTTTTTCTGGACTGATGGGTAGCTATTTTGATGACAGGTTATTGTGGCAGGAGTGGGATTAGCCCGAGCTTTGAACTACGTTGGCTACTGATGCTAGGGCACGTCGTCAGCTAGTGCAATGGGGGCTCCTGAAGTTCGTGGAGAATGATTTTCTTCGGTCGCAGGACTGATTTTTACGCTACTTGATCTGACACTGGCGCTGGAGGTGCAACATGTTCGTATTGTGGTGGAAAAAACCGGTCATCCATCTTGAGAAAAATGTGTATTTTATGACCGAGTTACTGCCTCATGGTGAGGAGCTGAGATATCCACTCCCTTCTAAGAGGGTGGATCTGGAGAGGTTTTGGAGACGCTACTGTGGTGGGGCGCCTCTTACATAGGGGTTCATCAGCATTGCATCCATGACAAATTTGGTAGAGCGATGTGCTTTGGCAGTGATTGTATGACTTTTCGGGTCGGTTGCTCTGCATCGGGCATCAGGCCCGCAGGTTGGAGTATTGCACCGACTGAGGTCCGAGAATTTTTATGACTTTGCCCGCTTTTGTTATGACAGGATGGTGGTGCAAATCAACAAGGTCCATACTGGATCGAAGTTGTTTGCGTATGCCAGCATCTTTTGTGACATTATGTATGTGTAATATTCCAAAAATTTAACCTTAAGCTAAATGGAATATTATAGTTTGTTTTATCACTAGGTAGGTGAATAAATGGTTAGGAAGGCCCATGAGTCTCCTAAGCAGCAATAAAAATAATTCAAGTGTGAAATGAGACCTTTTTAGTAGTTAAATAAAGCACCTCCAAGTGTGAACGGGGGTCGGACCATGTTGATTAAGTCAACTTTGACCAAATCAACACCGCTCTCATGGAGGAGTGGAGATTAATTGAGGAATAACACAGTTTTGGAGGGAGATGGATTTCATGAAGGAAATTACCTAATTGAGTGGGTCCAATGGAAATCAAGCTCATATTATATTTAAGGAAGAGGATGGCAGCGATTTGAGCTCATGTTTTAGATTATTATTTTGATATTGGTCTGCTTAGACTTTTTTTTCCTCCTGTTGTTTAGCAGGGTTACAGTGTTGTTTAGCACCGGGTTTTCCCAAACAGGGATCCCACCTCTTTCCTTGAGAGGCCTATTGGAAGAGTATTGTATTCATTTCCACATTCAGGTTTTCAGGCCAAGCTATAGCTTTCTTCATTAGCACAGTTCTTGCAGGTTATTGTGCTGTGTTGCAGGGTGTAGCAGTGGACGGGTTAGAATCCCACTTTCTAAGCTTGTTTCTCATAGGAGGAAGGGTTCCTCCTCCTGGAATATATTTTTGGAGAGTCATAGATCATATTTAAAATATTTGGCACTATTCCATACATTTCCCATCATTTCCAGCACTGTTCCAGCTGGGAATTGCATTATTTTTTAGGGTAGCTTCAGTGCCAAGTCTTGTGGTTTCTTTGCAGTGTTTCCTTGTGATTGAGGGGTTCATATTTTCATGGGAGGAGACCTTTGAGGGGATCAACATCAGATATATTATACTTCAGCCTTCTACACTCTTGTTCTTCATTTTTGTAGCGTATCTTCAGCCATTGGGCTCTAGATCCCATCTTGTATAGAGTGTATTTATGAAAACCCTTTTCCGGGTTCTTCTAGGAGTTGGTATTGAGCATAGATCTATATTGGGCATATATTTTGAGGCTTTTAACAGCCCTACATATTTTTTACATCATTTTTCTGTAGTAGTGTGTTTTTAACTGCGCTGTAGTAGTCTCCGACATTCTTGTATTGTAACGTGATTTATATGATTCATGCCTCACTATTATGTATTGATTTTCTGATATAATACATGATGTTATGTCTCCATATTGGTCTTCCATGGTTATGAGTTGATTTACATTGCTACTTTCAATTTTGTGTTCATGTATTGCTGCATGCCCATTTTGGGATACTACAGCGGTATCAGAGCATAATCTTGGCTCAACCTATGGATCTCAACCATTATGCTATCGGGAGAATAAGAAGAAGAAGAGATGTACAGAAAAGACAAAGATAAGACTCCATTATTTGGAGGAAGGAAGGAAGAGAGGCTCTCAAAGATTATTTTTCAATCTATACATAGCATTAAAGGAGTTCTCAAGAAGATGAGAAGGGAGAGGGAATCTCCAAAGGAGTTTGGATCTAAATCCAACTCTATATTATCACATGATGAGTCTGAGCATGCATCCACACACTATGATTCACAGCGTAGTCATATTCCCAAATCTGCTATGAGGGAGATGGGAGAAGAAGAAATTCCTAGGAGGGAAGCTATTAGTGACTATCTACAAGAATATGAGTCTCAAAATAAGAATTTTAGAGATCATATCACTTTCCAAGAGTTTTACAAGATCAAGGTGGAGAGGAGCAAGTAGCATGACATGGGTAGATTTTTTTTATCTACTTTTGATGGATCACCAACATGTTCAGCTAGAGCTTGGGTGGAGGAGCTACAAATCTATTTGCAGCAACACCAAGTTTTTGAAGATGAAGCCATCAAAGTTGCAGCGCCAAATTTTGAAGGTAAGGCCTATGCTTGGTGGATATTTGAGTCTTTTTCATTAAGAAATGCAAATGCTTCTTCTTATGCAAAGTTCACTAAGATATTAGTGGAAAGGTTTGATGGAAAACATTCTGAAACATCATTGGTGGAACTAAACAAACCAAAACAAAAAAAAACCTTTGCTTATGTTGGAGGAATCTATACACCCAACTCCACTTCAGAAAACTATTGAAGAGGCTAAAATCTTGCATACTACCTTTCTTGAGGCAAGACCTCTATCTCATATTCTTGAACAAGAGGGAATGAAGATCCCTTTTTCAAAAGAGGATCCTCTTATTGAGAAGGTGAATCCCATTCATATTGAAGAGGAAGATAAGGATGGGGGAAACATCACTGTCACATCTAGAGAATATCTAGCACCTCATGTAGAGGTAGATGGAGAACTTGCTCCAACCATAGGGATTCTTGTATCCTTGCAAGGAATTCCCCAAGATCTCATATATTGTAATATCCCAAAATTGGGACAACTAGCAAGGCATGCCTGAAAAATGCATTTTTTAGGAATGGCTACTACAGAATATGAAATCAGCCCTTGCATCCCTTAGATCTGATAATCTAAGACCCAAATCCAAGAGGGGAACAGAAACAAATCTTTCTAGGTGGGTTAAACAGATCTCCCACACCTAGTACAACTGGAAAATACCCAAAAGTGGGACTGCAGCAATGTATGAATAATACAGCAAGGAAATAACATTGTTCACTTATATCATGGGTAGGAGGACAATAAAATTCTCTTAAATAGTATTTAAAGTAGGAAGATAATTGTACAATGAATCCCATGAAATACATAGCTGGAAATACAAGACATAAACAGAAGAAATTCCCTCAAAAGAGGTGTTGCAACCACATGAATGGACTGAAACTACCTTGACAGTGTTATTTTATTAGGCTGCAAACTTTTGTGGGTTATATGTCAGATCTAGAGCAGATATGTGCATAAAAATTTAGATTCATATCAGATCCATGCACTAGAAAGGATCCTCTTTCAGATCCCGTTAGGGTTTTGAGCATTACACCAAGGATAAGTAGTAGATCTAAGATCTAAGAAAGCAGATCTGCAGAATTTCTGAAGTATTCAGAATATGCAGATCAAATATGAAATATAAAATGTGTAGATCTCCTCCAAGGGACCTCAAAGTGAAGGGAAGATTCCCAACACTCCGAAACCAGCTCTCCAAATAGTGCACCCAAATTCCTTGTAACAACTCCTACAAGAATAACGCAGACCTAGAATACAAACTACGTTGTAGGGTATAGATATCAGCTAGCCACATGCCAATATCATGAAATGAAACTCAATCACTCCAATACGCTTCCTCCAATAGAGTAGAGGACTCCTCCACTGAAAAAGGGCACTGAAATGTCTTAGATATGAACAGATCTAATCTCCACTTGCTGCAGCTTACAAAGGCAACCAAACCCTCAACAGGATCTGAGTTGTAATTGAAAGAAGAAGCTTGGCCTTCAAGCTAGATATTGGACTATGCAATACAAAATCTCCCAAGAGCTACTCAATGGGAAGAGGAGGAACTCCTAAACAGGAAATTCCAATGCTAAACAACATTTGCAATCTAGGCTAAACAACCAAAGAAAGCTATATGGTCTAAACAGACAATATATCAAAAGATCATATCATGAACAACCCCCTCATGCTGCCTTCCCCTTCCTTTTATAAGATGAGAGTGTGCAAAGCCCTAAACCACCTTCAATGGACTCATCCCTTTCACACAAGAGATCTTCAACTAGAATTACGTTCTTCCTTATTGATGAGCACTCCTCCAATACAGCGCTGTAGATTTGGTCAAGGTTGACCCAGTCAAGATGATTAGCCCCTTTCACACCTAAGGGTGCTTATTTATATAGACAAGATTTATCCTTTTTCATATTTTACATTGATTTATTCTTCATTAGGAGTTTGATTAACTTCCTTTGCACATTTATTCTTTTAACTAGATTTTTTAAAGCAAAAAATAATATCCCTATTAGCTGCATGCTAATTTAGGAATATTACAGTCTTCCTGTTACACTATTTTTTGGTCATCTAACCTATTATCATTATATGGATCCAAGTACACCATGTAAGACCAATTTTACCCTAAGTAAAATTTCTTTGACTATAAAAATAACTTAGTAAACCACCTTTATTAAGTTGTTTATGGTCTAAATAGGAAACCCCATGAAGAAATATTAAATAAATCTACATTTGTTTGATTTTCCTCAAGGAACAATTAATTAAGCAGCAGTTTGATTAATATTCCTGGGTATATTTAACCCAAAACAAGGAAATTAATTAGATAAATCATTATTTATCTTATTATTTCCTAAAGAATAGTTATTTAAACCTTATTTAAATAATATTCTTTGATAAATATGACTAAATCACCCATAAATAATTAAATAAATCATTATTTATTTGATTATTACTCAACCACATCCTTAAAATGATAAATAAATCATTTATTTATTTATTATTTACAAATAAAGGGATTTGACCCAAGTCAAATTCCTTTTCTCTCCAACAAATATAATAAAATATTCCATAAAAGTTGGATCTTGATTTGGTTAATAATATTTTAATTATGCACCAATATCTAGACTAACTCAATATTTTGTTATAAATAGAAGGGTTTTTCCATTCATTTGTCACCTTTTGTTGCCTAAAGATCACTCTGGATCTATACTTTTGATCTGACTATTGATCCACCATCATAGTCATATTTTGCTACCATTTTTTGTCTGGGTTTTCTACACCATCAAGAGAGAGGAATTTTAGATCTGAAGTGTTGAGGACTTACAAGAACCCATCCCATTGAGGATAACTGGGAACACCCTCCTATGTTTTCCTCCTAGGTGCCCCTAATACAAAATTCATTCAACATATCCTTGTCTTTCCTATTGGATGCGTGGAGTAAATCTTGTTTTTCTACTGTTTAATGTCTTCTAATGTATAGATCTAGACTTTTGCAGCATTTATGTTGATCACCTAACTACAGATCTAAAGATATTGACAACCATATTTGCTGTTAGGGTTTTTGTTATGCACAGCTAAAGTGGTCTTTTTTCGTACGCTTGGAATTAATATTCATACTAACAACTGGCGACTCCACACGGGTTTACGATTACGACCTCTATCGTTTTTCTAATCCTTGCATATCCAGCTACTTCAAACCCTAGGATTTCTCTTAAGCCCCTTTTTTTTTCTTTTCTTGATGTTTTTTTTAACCTATAAAATCCTAAAATGATAAAAATTCTAACTTCCGTGTGTTTTCCGACCTATTGCACAAGTGATAGACATCAGTCGTAGCTGAGACGACAATTTTTTTTCTGAAATCTTCCGCCGAGAGTACTGGAAGTGTAGGTCGCACTTTTTGGCCCAAAAAATGTGACTTGGAGCTTTAGGAAGAAGGAATCAGCCCAAAAACTGTGACCTCTACTGAAAACAGGTCAGAAACTGCGACCTGGACTTTTTGGAAGGATTTTTCTAAAAGTTTTCTATGTTTGTCTGAGCCTCTGTTCAAGGTTGTATGACCTCCATCTCTGCCCGTTTTGGACCTATACTTGTTCTTTTTTGCTCAACTAAGTGGGAACCTAGCCCCCTAGTGCTTCAGTACCCTCCACTTTTTGTGGAAGAGTTTTTTCTGTTGCAGGTTGTCTGAAATTTCAGAGTCTTCAGCCATTTTTCAGATCTGAAACCTCACCTTCAGATCCACTTCAGATCAGCATGTTATCCTTTCAAATCACCTCATTTAGCTTTTTTTGGGTTTTCCTCTAGGGTTCACTCCCTTTCCCTCTAGGAGATAGCCTTTCGCCACCTCTTTTTACAGCGATTTTTCCTCTGATTTGTTGTTGTTTTCTGCACCACTTCCCAGCAAATTTTGTCCTTTAGATCCCTGTCCCTTCCGACCTTAGATATATTGGATTTTTTTAGTGTGTTTTGATTATTTTTTTACTCACCTATAGACTAGTTGTTGAGAGACCCGCCTCCTTGGGTTTATATTATTTCATTATTAGCTGTTTATTTTCTGTTTTTGCAGGCTTATATACTGTCATTTGCAGGTTTATTTATAGCTATACAACACACTTTTTATTTTTCTCTACAAAAGGCTAGGTTTAAAATTTAAAATTTACACACTTCACACACACACCCTAAGTTAAAAAGGGCTTGGTTAACACCACCAAGCAAACACTCTAAAACATTGAAATCAATTGATCCTACACTTCTCTGCCCTTGTTTCGACATTGTAATCAGTTGATCTTGCACCTCCCTGCCCTTGTCAGTCTCTTTTTCCTTTGTGCCATGTTTGTGTCGTCATCATTGCACCACTAAGGCGTTCATCCCAAAGACTTCTTGGCCTTCATCCTCAGTTTCCGGTAGGAAGACTTACTCCTCCTCCGAGTCTGTACTCTGACTCTTCTTCTGGTCCTTTGGGTTCTCCTCCTCGTTCTGCCTTCGGTTCTCCCCCTATCACCTTCACCATGTCTGGTGCAAGACCTAATGCTCATGGTAACCCTGGCCCTCATGTTGGGAATACCACTAGTGGGACCACAACAGACACTACCCTGGCTGTGCCCTTTCTCCCCTTCATGGCAGGCCTCAACCTCCCCGATTTCGACTAGTTGATAAATGACCCTATACACCATGACGCTAGTTGGCCTGCTATGCCGACGAAGCTCCCTTCCAACATCCCAAAGTTTGAAGGCCTTGCTGGAGAAGATCCTACAAATCATGTTAGATCTTTCCACATGTGGTGTTCGTCTAACTCCATTACCGATGACTCTGTCTGTCTTTGGTTGTTCTAACGTACGCTTACAAGTGAACCTTCTAAGTGGTATGTTGATCAGGCCCCTTCCTCTCATACCACAGTTGCGACTATTGCCCGAGATTTCTTATATTACTTCGAGCTTCCCCTTCATTACGACACTGGTATCGAAGGTAGAAAGAGCCTATGTCGAGCTCCTACCTTTGAAGACCGTGTCTACATGGATTGGTTCCTTAGATCTCTTTTGCCACCTATCAGAAAAGATGTTGCATCACACTTTCCTCAAACCGAAGAAGCCGCTCTCCAAATTGCGTTAAAATATGACCTGATCTACGCTCAGTCGAGTTATGTTTATACTGTTCTACCTGATCTTCCCAGACCCAGTGGTTCCAACGCACCAGGGGCATCTCACACCGCCGAAGGTATCGTTGGAGCTCTCTTTAACCCGTATGCTCAACCTCCCATGGGCTATGGTTTTCCTCACGGGGGGGCCAACACCTCCTACATTTTCCCCCCTCCTGCTAGCACGTATCCAGGATACGGCATGCCTCCTCTTTTTTCCCAACCTCCTCTTTACCACACTGTTACCCAACCTCCTTATTACCCGTATCCACAGCCTGGTGCTCCAGATCCTCCGGCATTAGCACCTCCTCCTCTCTTTCCTTCTCAACCCCCACAACAGCAGCCACCACCCCCTTAAGGGCAGGTGTATGCACAGCAAGGCGTGACTAATCCTCCTCCCTCCAAAAAGAAGACGAAAGGCACTCAAAATAAATCTGCTCCTGGTAATCCTGGACCTAATAAAAGTAATGCTCCTAACACTATGAACTAGCAACAGGGCACTCAACCCAAGCAGGACAAGTCTGTTTGCACGAAAAAGCCTTGCTCTTGTTTTGGTGTTTATGGCCATTACATGCATGATTGTCCTCTTTTGCCACAGATGCGGCAGCTGTGGGAGTCTCAAGCAACTTTGAGAGGACAGTAAGTCATCCCTTTTGTTCCTCCCAGTCCTGCACCTAGTCAACTAGCTATGCTTACCAATCCTTTCCCTCCGTAAGGATTTGTGGCTACCCAACAACCTGAAGGTCAGGTGGCCACTCAACCTCTTCCATCTGGTACCTCCGATTACCATATTCTCATGCTGAACTCCATTCCCATCTCACTGAATGTTTTCATGACACAATCGTCTTGAGCTGCTCTCAAGCGACCTGCCTCAACTAGTCAACAGCCTCCTTGCCCTCCGCAGCCTACTCCTAGCCCTTCGATTCAGCCTTCAGGACCTCCTCCTCCTGGCCCTTCAGTTGGTATCCATGAACCTCTCTTCCTTCCTGGAACAGTTCCTCCAGGCCTTAACCATTTAGGAGCTGTCCCGCCTGGCCATTACCTCTCTGGTCAGATACTGTTCATAGCCCCCCCACCAAAAGTTTATACGGTACCTGTCATGGCCACCCTCTCCCTCCCTATCTTGACCATTGGGATTCCCATCTGGTGCCTTGATTCTCCAGCCGCTACCCCACCTGGTCAGCGCAAACCTTATCTTGCTTTGACTCGGGTTCAACCAGTCCCCATGACTCCTCCCGTTGCAATTGTGCCTCAACCACCTCAATAGGAACCACCTTCTATTGCGACCGTTTCGGGTAGGAAGGGAAAATCTTCCATGGGGGCAACCAAAGACAAGGCCACTCTGACAAATCCTACCCCTCCTCAGCCACCTAAACACACTATCCAATTTGCTTTATGTGATATTATCGGTCATGCCTCACCTTAAGTCCATGGTTAATGAGACGTTTTTGGAGCCTCATATCCCTGAGGTTTATGTCACTATACCCAATTTAATCCCGAAACTAAGAACTTTGTGCACCAATCACCCCTGTGCTTTGTGCTACTTCCATGGCCATTACACTCACCTCTGCCCCCACCTTGAAGAGTATCAATCCTCCTTGGAAGCCTTCCGCCAAACCAAGGCTAAGCATGGCAAGTTCACCTCTCATAGCTTGCCTACAAGTTATGATCCAGCAGAACCAGAGGTTCGACCCACTCCCATTGACATTCCACCTCCTAATGTCAAGATGATGGAGCTGCAGCCCACATTTTCTACCTATCATCATCCATGAGACCCTCGGTAGAAGTCCCCTTGGAGGCTTCCCCTGACATGTCGCCTGACCTCCCTTCAACGATCACCCTGTGCTCAACTTCGGTAGATCCTTCATCTGCTTACTCTTCTGTCACCCCCCATGACGTTGCACATGTGAATCTCTCTTCACATGATAATGAGTTAGGCAGTTCTACTGCGTCAGGAGGCCTCTCTTCCTCCAGTCACTTCAACTTTCATTTCGATGAAGACATTATGGAAGTTATGACCATACCTGACTTTTCGTGGGAAGATATGCACCACTGCGCATACTTCCTCCCACAGCAGTCCCATGAACAATATGCTATGGAAACTAAAGATATCATTCCTCATGAGGTCGATTGGTTTAGAAATCCCATCCCTGCACGTGATGCTTTCGAAGAAGGAAATATGGCTAATATCTCTCCTACCATTAAAATTGACATTTCTGACAAACCAGGGATAGAAGAAAATATCACCTTGGGCGCCAATTGTACCCTGGAAGAAGTTGAGGCTTACACCAAGCTATTCAAATAATTTTGTGATATTTTCTCCTGGTCCTATTCAGAAATGCCCGGACTTGATCCTGCCATTGTTGAACACCATATCGATACATGGCCTGATGCCAATCCTGTCCATCAAAAGATGAGACCCATTAATCCTTCCCGAAGAGAAGTTGTCAAAGCCGAAATCAATAAGCTCAAGCAGGCTGGCTTTATCTATCCCATTGAGTAAACCACTTGGGTGTCTAACCTGGTTCCCATTCTCAAGAAACAAGGCACCATTCGTGTCTGCACTAACTTTCGCGATTTGAACAAAGCTTGTCCCAAAGACAACTTCCCCACACCATTCATTGACCAAATCATTGATGAGTGTGTGGGGCACGAGGTTCTATCCTTTATGGATGGTTTCTCTGGGTACAACCAAATTGTTATCCGTCATGATAATCAACTCAAAACCGTGTTCATTAGTCCGTGGGGAACCTTTGCCTATCGAGTCATGCCATTCGGCATTAAAAATGCAGGAGCCACTTTTCAGCGGGCCATGTATTACTGTTTTCATGACCTGGCTCATAGTATCCTTGCTTATTTAGATGACCTTACTGCACGTTCTAAACATCAGGCGCAACACCTCCACAATCTACATACCGTCTTTTTTCGATGTTGCAAGTATATTATCAGCCTTAACCTGCTGAAGTGTGTCTTTAGTGTGCCTGTCGGCCGTCTTCTAGGCTTCATTGTGTCTAAAGATGGTATCACTCTTGACCCATTAAAATTGCAAGCCATCCTTGAGCTTCCTGTCCCCAGCACTTTACGCTAATTACAAAGCCTCCAAGGCAAAGCAAATTTCCTTCGCTGGTTCATACCTGACTATGCCACCACCGCACATGGGTTCCTTAGACTTATCTGCTCTAATATACCTTTTGTATGGGATGCATATGCTCAAAAGTCTCTTGATGCCATGAAGCATGCTCTCACATCTTCTCCCTTGATTTGTCCCCCTGACTTTGATAGGGATTTCATCCTGTATATCTCTGCTTCTACCCACTCGGTCGCTAGAGTCCTTATTCAAGAAGATGACAACATAATTGAACATGTTATCTATTATGTCAGTAAGAACCTGGTAGGACCTCCTGTATCATACTCACATGAAGAGAAATTAGAACTAGCTATCGTGTTCTCAAACCAAAAACTTTGTCATTACATCCTCATGCATTGCACCAAGGTCATGACTAATTCCAACCCCATGGCCTTCCTATTGATTCATCGAATCATCAGTGGGAAGTACGCCCGTTGGATCATGATCCTCTAGGAATTCGATCTTGAATTTGTCACACCAAAAAGTAAGAAAGGTTTAGGCCTTGCTGAACTCATTTCCGAACTATCTATAGGTACGCAGGATCCTCCAGTTAATGATAGTTTCCCCGATGAACACTTATTTTCCATTACCACTGATGACCCTTGGTATGGGGACATCCTCACTTATTTTCGAACTCAAAAGTTTTCCTTCCATCTTGGCCATGATGCTCGACGACGTATCTAACACCAGGCCCCCCGCTACCTTCTTATTAGTGACGACCTTTATCGTCGCGGTATAGATTATATCCTTCATCGTTGTCTCACACACGTTGAAGCAGAACAAGTCCTTAATGCCTGTCATAGCATTTCTTGCGGTGGCCACCTCTCTGGTCTGGACACTGCCTATAAAATCATGCGCGCTGGGTACTTTTGGCCTTCTCTCTTTGGTGATTGCATTGAGGCAGTCAAACACTGTCCTAATTGCCAACATTTTTCCCCTAAGGCACGAGCCCCTCCGGCTCCCCTCCATCCTGTCATTTCAGCTGGTCCCTTCTGTAAGTGGGCCATAGACTTTATGGAGTGTTGACCATCATCGGCTAGTAACCATAAGTATATCATCATGGCAGTTGACTAATTCACCAAATGGGATAAGGCCATGCCAACGTTTAACAACATGGTAGCTACTGCAACCGTCTTTTTCTTCAACCACGTAATCGCTCGATCCAAAGTTCTAAAACAATTGGTCTCTGACCATGGTCGACATTTTGAATATGAGATATAGCGTGAGCTATCCTCACTATTGGGCTTTGAGCACCAATATTCCTCCTCTTATTACCCCCAAGGTAATGGCCAAGTTGAAACAGTCAATAAAATTCGTAAAACTATGCTTCAATAGACGGTGGATAAGCACAAAACCAACTTGCACCTTATGCTCTTCCCTCCTTTGTGAGCCTATCGAACTTATGTTAAAACTGCCACCGGGTTTACTCCTTTCCACTTCGTTTTTGGAGAGGAGACGGTCTTACCGATCGAGTGTGAAATCCCTTCCCTTCATCTATCCGTTGAACTTCTCACTGACACCCAACCTTTAGAACAACAAATTATCATGCTTGGGCATGCTTCCAAAGACTGTTGTGTTGCATTGCAAACCCTGGAGGTGGCTAAGAAACACACCAAAGCTCAATATGATCGAAAAGTCCACCCTTGTACTTTTCACGAAGGTGATATTGTTCTGGTGTATGACCAAGCCCATGATGTCCTTGGTCATGGGAAGTTTGACTCATTATGGATAGGACCTTACATCATCAGTAAGGATCTAGGTCGAGGAGCATATCTATTAGAGGACTTCGAAGGCCATCCCCTTCCTAATCCTCGCAATGCACTCTATCTGAAGAAATATTACCCTTAGCATTCCCTTCTGGGAAGGCACGTTTTATTTTCTTTAGGTAGCCAGTTGATGCTTTTTGTGATTTGATACTCCACCAAGACATATTTTGTCCAAGAAGCGTCACTTCACCCCTCCTCAAAATCGAATTTCTTCACTTGCAACAATTGTACTAGGGGCACCACTTTGTCTCCATACTTGTCCATGATCGTGTCGAATTTCGTCATGATTCACCATCTTGTACTCATGTTTTTATGGTCCCCATTGGACCTTTTCTGTGTGGCAGCACCATCAAGTCACCCTTGTTTAGAGCATCCGAGTTGAGTCATCATTGCATTCATGGAGTCTATCCCGAGTCCCTTTGCATCCCGCTATAGTCCTCCATCCTTCATTTCTTTGTACCTCTCTCGTGTTAGACATTATGGCCTTCATTACCACTGTCCCCTATCACTCATGATGTTGTGTCAGTCATTGCTAGGTCATCCATGCCGTCTATGCTCTAAAAAGGGAAGTCATATGTTCGCTACTCAGTACCCCCCATCATTGGTGTCAGTCTATCAGTTGCTCTACTATTTTCTCTTGTGCCTTAGTTGAGGATCCATTATTGCCTCACCTATGGCAGACCTCCTTCTGTTGACGTCAGCTCATTCATTCCAGAAGACAGGTCTAGAGGGCGGTGTACCTTGGTTCCAGCTTCCACTCTTGTTTGGTGCCCTCGATCAAGCAAAGGGACTCCTTATTTCCTTTTGACTTGATTGTTTCTCAGCTCCAACTCCTTTCAGCATGATCGAGATCTGTATACTTGATGGTTCAGTGATGCAGCAACTGATACTAGTGATCCTCGGGTGTGTGTGAGATATCCCAGCCCTTATGAGGGGTTGGCCCTACAGGTAGCCCCCCACATACTCGGATGACTTCTTCACTTTAGCCTTGAATGCAGCTCCATAGATTTGATGATGCCGACCTCAGCCACTTGCAACGCCTTCTTGAATGCATATATTAGTCAGATTTTCAGAGCCCTTTCCTATTTACAGGGGCATATGGGTTGCATTTATATCTCATGCACTCAGATATTATTGTACAAGTCCTGGCTGTTATCCCAAGCACAATATGTATGTGGGATTCATTATCATGTTATTTACCTGGCTCATGTTTATGCTAGCATATATTATAGTGGCCATTCCCATGGTTTTTTGGACGCCTTATTTTTTGTACTATTGCCTCGGCGGGCATAGGTATGCCTCCCCTGCTGCCTGTAGCAAGTACTCCCTTATAAAAGAGACTTGTCACAGTTGTAAGTGTCGCCTCCTCAGGGTTTATTCCTTTCAGCACTTTGGTATACCTTATACTTCTCTCTCTTTGACTTCCCCTTCGGTGTCTAGTGATTGAGTTCTTACAACGTACTTTGGTCATACGATTAGCTCCTAACGTTTGCACGTTGGGGGGGAAATATGTTACACGATTTTTTGGTCATCTAACCTATTATCATTAGATGGATCCAAGTACACCATGTAAGACCAATTTTACCCTAAGTAAAATTGCTTTCACTATAAAAATAACTTTGTAAACCACCTTTATTGAGTTTTTTATGGTCTAAATAGGAAACCCCATGAGGAAATATTAAATAAATCTACATTTGTTTGATTTTCCTCAAGGAATAATTAATTAAACAACAGTTTGATTAATATTCCTGGTTATATTTAACCCAAAACAAGGAGATTAATTAGATAAATCATTATTTATATTATTATTTCCTAAAGAATAGTTATTTAAACCCTATTTAAATAATATTCTTTGATAAATATGACTAAATCACCCATAAATAATTAAATAAATCATTATTTATTTGATTATTACTCAACCACATCCTTAAAATGATAAATAAATCATTTATTTATTTATTATTTACAAATAAAGGGATTTAACCCAAGTCAAATTCCTTTTCCCTCTAAAAAATATAATAAAATATTCCATAAAAGTTGGATCTTGATTTGGTTAATAATATTTTAATTATGCACCAATATCTAGACTAACTCAATATTTTGTTATAAATAGAAGGGTTTTTCCATTCATTTGTCACCTTTTGTTGCCTAAAGATCACTCTGGATCTATACTTTTGGTCTGAATATTGATCCATCATCATAGTCATATTTTGCTACCATTTTTTGTCTGGGTTTTCTACACCATCAGGAGAGAGGAATTTTATATCTGAAGTGCTGAGGACTTACAAGAACCCATCCGATTGAGGAGAACTGGGAACACCCTCCTGTGTTTTCCTCCCAGGTGCCCCTAATACAAAATTCATTCAACATATTCTTGTCTTTTCTATTGGATGCATGGATTAAATCTTGTTTTTCTACTATTTAATGTCTTCTAATGCATAGATCTAGATTTTTGCAACATTTATCTTGATCACCTAACTGCAGATCTGAAGAAATTGACAACCATATTTGCTATTAGTGCTGTTGTTATGCACGACTAAAGTGGTATTTTTTCATACACTTGGAATTAATATTCATACTAACACTTCCCCTCCCAAATGTTGCTTGTCCTCAAGAAACTGCAAGGGTGCTGAAAAATCTCCCCTCCTCTTCTTGTGGCTTCCTTATTCAACAGTCTCCCCCATTGCTTCAGATTTTCTGCAATAATTCTGTCTCCCAATGGTTCCTCCCAAATGTGCAAGTTGGCCTTTGGTAGATAAACCAAATGTCTCTCATCATGAAAGAAAAGAAGGTCTATATGGAAACCTCTTTGCTGATCAATGGCCTCCTCAAGATAAAAGTGATGAAAATCATGGGGAATTTCATAATCAATGAAGGACTCCCACCTCCATGCTATCATCCAAATGAAATGAATAACCTCCCAACTTGGCAATTCATAGTAAAGCTCCTCCCAATTTCTCATAAGAGGCATGACCCAAGTGCTCCAATCAATCATATGGTCCACATCATAAAGAAACAAGTGATCTACTATAGTGGCCATATAGTTTCCCATGCTCCCCTTAGAACATGTAGTGCAAAAAAAATGTAGGAAATTTCTTTCCCTAAGGACACATCCAAAAAATGTGTCTCTCCTTCAACCATGTTCCCAAAAAAGATAAGAACATCTTCAGCATATGGGATCATAATTAAGTTCATGCTAGTTTCCATATGCAATAAAGGAGAAGGAAAATGGTCCCTCATGTGCAACCAACGCAATTTTACTCCTAAATTCCATAGAATATGATATGACAAATGTTTTCCCCAACACTTTTTTGCTGCCACATCCATCTTGCATGCTTGGAGAAGATGTATGATGGTTGGTGTTAATGAATTACACCATGAAGAGTACATCATCTCTCCAAGATCTCCCAAGGAATGGCCAACATCACCACTGTTCATGGCCCCAAGTGGCTCATGAAACCCATAAGAAAAGGTGCCCCCTCTTGGAGCCAAGACCTACACCTGAGTGTTAAGAAAATGCAAGTATATAATAAATATATCATTATGTTTAGTAATACAATGTTTATCATACACTTGTTTTAAATCAGCAAGGTAGCTCATGGATGAGCTCCCTCTCACACCCAATGAATAGGGAGGTGGTAATGATAACTCTTCCCAAGAGCTATGTTCCTCCTCAACCAGAAAATGATCCATGCACTTCCTCATATGAGAGTGTATTTCCTCTTTGAAGTTTTCCCATGTGAATCCATCTAGGATAGTAAATATATGCTCTAATGAAACCATTTGGTTTTGAAAGCAAGATCTCATAGGATGTATTAAGTAGTTTCTCCTTAAGTTTAGAGTCTCTAGCAAAATAGATCTGATCTTGGGAATAAATGACTCCCTCAACTACTTTATACCTCCCATCCATCACTTTCCCCTCAAGAACCTCACATGTGAAAAGGTCCTCGGAGTAGTCCATCAAGAGTTGGGAATCCCAATAAGGACCTAAGCTCCCCAACAATGATAGCGCTGTACAAATATGAAATGCAACCCCTGTTATAGAATGGCTCTCCTCTTTGACATGCTTGATGTCAAATTCACATGTTGGAGTACTATCAAATTCATTTTGCTGCCTCCTTTGCAGCTGATCTTGCTCAAGATAAGATTGAAGTATATGGAAGTCAACCTCCCCTTGGAAAGTCCTTGTCTTCCAAAATTTCCTCAATGTAGCCCATGCATGCAAGAGTGTTGATACCCTCTTGTCATGTTCAGAAATCTCTTTTGTGAATGAGAAGATCATTGGCTGCCCCAAAGATGTGGAGTTTCCATATGACATAATGTCCATGTCATCATAGACTTCTGAATTCTCCTTTTTCAATGCAAATAACTGAGTGGGAGATTGCAATGTACAATTTAGAAAATTGCTGACCTCCCTTTTGAATCCATGAAAGATTCTCTGCGCTGTGCTAGTTTCTCCCAAATCTCCCTTCTTAGCCAAGTAAGCATATGCTGCCCATATTTGAGAGAACACTTTAGTTTTCCTCCCATCAGGAGGTCTCCATGGTGGAATGCCTCCATGTAAAGAGACATCAAGGCATAGAGCAAGATGTGTATGTGTGTGGACAGATTTTTCCTTGCCTTCCTTGCATAGATCCTCTTGCCTTCTTTGTGCATCAAACTTCTAAAATAGAGAGGGGTATATTCTCCTCATCATGTGATGCTTGTCCTCCTCTTTTCCTTATTCTATCTTCAAGATATCACCCTTTTATGATGATGGCATAGGCTGCACATGGATTGTGCCACAATCTCCATATGTGAGATTCTTTGGAACTCCTTGCAAGAGTGCAAGAGTTTCTCTCCTTGGAGCAAGTGATCCATCTTTTTCTTCATGAGGTCCTAGATGTGCTCTTCTCATGACCACGTTATCATCTTCAACCATTTCTTCCATAGTTGAAAATGCCTCCTCATCAATAGGAGACCTTAGATCTTGGTCTTCTTTTGAAGGAGGAATCTCCATGTCTTCTTCTTGAGAAGAAAGTTCTTCGTGCAATGGAGAATTTTCCCTTGGAAAAAAATCATACAAGTTTCCATCCCCTTGAAATGTAGCTAGATATAAGGACCCTTCCAATCCATGCAAATTTTTTTTTTTATTTGGTTTGATAGACTCCATAGAAGGTGTTTCATAAGATCCTTCATCAAACCTTTCCACTACTCTTTTAATGAACCTTGCATAGGTAGATGTATTTTCATTCTTTAAGGAAAAAGACTCAAACAACCACCAAGCATAATCCTTACCCTCAAGATGCGGTGCTGCTACTTTGATGGCTTCCTTTTCTGAGATTTGATGTTGTTGCACATAGGTGTCTAGCTCCTTCACCCAAGCCCTAATTGGACATTTAGGTGATCCATCAAAAGTGGATAAGAAGAATCTACTCACACCATGTTGCTTGTTTCTTCCTTCCTCCTTGATCTTTCAAAACCCTTGGAAGTTCAATTGATCTTTTAACTCCTTATATTGAGCCTCATACTGCTGCAAATAATCACCAAGAGTCTCCCTCTTTGGCACATATCCTTTCTTCTTCCTCTTCTTCATGAAAAAGTGGTTGATAGAGCATTGTAAATCTGATGATATGGCTAAATGCTCACACCCATAATATGAAGTGGTGGGGCTTCCTTCATGTCTGAACCTCAAAATATCTTCTTGTCTTTCATTCTTCATTCCCTAGATTTCTTATTTTAGTTCATTCAAAGCTTGAGAAAGAGTTTTAGAAAACTCTTCTCTCTGCAAACTTCGAGCTAAAGGTATCTTACCATTTTCTTTTGTGTCTTAAATGTAACCACATTTATTCATTGGTATTTTCCCTTCATGAAAAGACATATTGGCTCTTCAATAAGCAAGCACAGGCTGTGCCAAGATAGTTGCTCTGATACCACTGTAATATCCCAAATTTGGGACAACTAGAAAGGCATGCTTGAAAAACATATTTTTCAAGAATGGCTGCTATATAATATGAAATCAGCCCTAATATCCCTTAGATATGATAATATAATACCAAAATCCAAGAGGGGAATAGAAACAAATCTTTCTAGGTGGGTTAAACAGATCTCCCACACCTAGTACAGCTGGAAAATACCCAAAAGTGGGATTGCAGCAATGTATGAATAATACAGCAAGGAAATAATGTTGTTCACTTATATGAATGGTAGGAAGCCAATAAAATGCTCTTCAATAGTATTTACAGCAGCAAGATAATTGTACAATGAAGCCCATGAAATACATAGCTGGAAATACAAGACATAAATAGAAGAAATTCCCTCAAAAGAGGTGCTACAACCACATGAATGGACTGAAACTGCCTTTACAGTGTTATTTTATTAGGCTACAAACTGTTGTGGGTTACATGTCAGATATAGAGCAGATCTGTGCATAAAAATTTAGATCCATATCAGATCCATGCACTAGAAAGGCTCCTCTTTCAAATCCCCTTGGGGTTTTGAGCATTACACCAAGGATAAGCAGTAGATATGAGATCTAAGAAAGAAGATATGAAGAAATATCCAGAAATTTTGAAGTATTCGGAATATTCAGATTAGATATAAAATATACAATGTGTAGATCTCCTCCAAGGGACCTCAAAGTGAAGGGTAGATTCCCAACACTCTGAAACCAACTCTCCAAATAGTGCACCCAAACTCCCTACAACAAATCCTACAAGAATAACGCATATCTAGAATAGAAACTGTCTTTTAGGGTATAGATATCAGCTGGCCACATGCCAAGATCAAGAAATGAAGCTCAATCAATCCAATACACTTCCTCCAATAGAGCGGAGGACTCCTCCACTGAAAAAGGGCATTGAATTGTCTTAGATCTGAACAGATCTAATCTCCACTTGCTGCAACTTGCAAAGACAACCAAACCCTCAATAGGATTTGAGTTGTAATTGAAAGGAGAAGCTTGGCCTTCAAGCCAGATAGTGGACTATGCAATACAAACTCTCCCAAGAGATACTCAATGGGAAGAGGAGGAACTCCTAAACATGAAATTCCAATGCTAAACAACATTTACAATCTAGGCTAAACAACCAAAGAAAGCTATATGGTCTAAATAGACAATATATCAAAAGATCATATCATGAACAACCCCCTCATGCTTCCTTTCCCTTCCTTTTATAAGATGATAGTGTGCAAAACCCTAAACCACCTTCAATGGACTTATCCCTTTCACACAAGAGATCTTCAACTAGAATTATGTTGTGCCTTATTGATGAGCACTCCTCCAATACAGCGCTGTAGATTTGGTCAAGGTTGACCCAATCAAGATGATTAGCCCCTTTCACACCTAAGGGTGCTTATTTACATAGCCAAGATTTATCCTTTTTCATATTTGGCATTGATTTATTCTTCATTAGGAGTTTGATTGACCTCCTTTTCACATTTATTCTGTTAACTAGATTTTTTAAAGCAAAAAATAATATCCCTATTATTTGCATGCTAATTTAGGAATATTACATATATGGAGGTCAAGGCACAATCAATGAACAACATGATTCTGAAGCATTGCAGATGGAAGGAGAAGGTATGGAGGAAGTTCAACATCACAGATGAGGAGCACACACCCCTATAGATTTCATAGGGTTAATGAAAAGAACAGGCAGACAGATTTGTGTTGTAAGGGCAAGGACAAGGTTGTCCATCCATATGTACACTCTACTCTTGTCATTGATTTCTACTTACATGGAGGCATTCCACCAGGGAGACCACCAGATCAGGAGATGATGAGGAATGCTTTACATTGGATAACACCACTCTTAGATCCCAGAGGGGTGGATACTTTGGAGGGGTCTATTACAGCGCAGAGAGTTTGGGGTGGACTCAAGGAGGAGGGAGACATTCTTCCATTTTCAGAATCACCCACTCTCACTATATGTACTACGCTAACAGAATTTGCTGCAGCGATGGAGGATGGCACCTTCATGGTGCAAGGGAGCTACTCCATGGATTTGGAGAAATAGAGGGTTCTTCCTTTGAGGAAGGAATCCTCCATACATTGGAGTAGATGGAGGCCACTCATGCTTACATTGACCAAGATCAGGAGATTCTTTTTGGATGGGAGCTTCTCATGGGAGGCTAACTTCCAAAGGTCACCACTTATATTTGAGCATGACCAACTGCATGATGGGCATGGCAGCACTTTGGAGGATGACTTTGGCATGGGGGATGTCAAAGGAGAAGACAACAACATGTGGGGAGCTTCACATATCAGATCTTCAGCGATGTCTCTTAGGAGGATTGATCCATATTGGAGGTCTCAACTCTTGGTAGAGTACTTCAAGGATCTTGGTGCTTGCATGATTCTTGATGACCCAGAGGGAGATGATAGATATATGGTGGTTGGAGAGGTCATATATTCTTATGGTAGAGTCTTCTTGACTAGAGTTTTTGAGCTCAAGAGGAAGCTACTACATGCAACACATGTGGACTTTCTTTCCATGCACTTTGATGCATTTTATTCTTTGATGGAGGAGTTCACTTGGGAGGGCATCTAGTAGGATATATATCAGCATTTGGATAGATGCATAGCCCAGATGGTGATAGAGAGGATGTCACAACCACTTCCCTACTCATTTGGGGTGAGGGATAATTTTCAGTTGAGCCATTTCAGCTCAAGGACCAAGGTATATGGTAGAGAAGGTACACATTTGCATTATGATTTGCACTTCTTTACTTTATATGAGCAGCATGTTGTATCAAGGAGGGTCATTCCTTCTTATACATTATATTATGATGTAATTGAGACCAAATTTAGCATTGCGATGGGCTATCCTATTGGTTGTTTGTGGGGGAAGCCACATGATTCTTGGTGTGCACCATTGACACCACATTTTACATTCATGATCCTATCTTATAAGATGATTGTGGCAGAAAAAAAGTGGCTGGGAAATAACTGGTTATTCTTTGATTTGAGGAAGGCAGGGAATGCCATGCGCTAGTTCCATGTGTGGAACTATGATCCACTTTCCGGTTGTCATATGGAAACTTGTTTTCATTGGTTTTTGCTTCCATATATTGCTGATGTTCCAATGTTCATGGAAAGCTTTGTTTGGAGAGTGGGACAAGAGTTGGAGGTGCCCATTAGGGGTATGATTCTCCCTAATTTACATGTTGCATGTTTCAGGAGAAACAATGGGCAAACCATGACTTCCATACTACATCTCTTTTCTTCATGTGGGAGGAGCCATTTGGAGAACTTGAGTTTTTGCAGGAGGCACTTCATGGTTGATTTTTTCGGTGGAGTAGCTTGGGCCATTCTTGGAGGCCATGACACTTCAGCCCAATATCAACAACAACCCCATACATACCATAAATGGAGAGAGAGACAACTTGGGTGGAAGAATTTAATCTCTCCATATTGCCCCAATACATTGCATGAACCGGGGGTTGAGGATTCTTTTGATGAGCTAACTAGAATGGCTCATTTCATTTGGATGATATCATGGTTTTGGGGAGTTTCTCGTTAGGAATGAGATCCCCTATGCTTGTCATAGGCCATTGGACAGTAAGAAGGTTTCCACTTACACCTTCCACCTTTTCATGATGTGAGCCATTTGGTTTTGCATACTTGGGAGGACACATTGGAGGGAAGATTTATTGCAGATTATTTTGAGCAGTGGTGGGGACTATTGATGAGGAGGCCACAAGAGGAGGAGGGGAGGAATTTTTCTCTCCTTATACAGTTGCTTGAGGACAAGCAACATTTTGGAGGGGAGGACTGTAATATTCCAAAAAATTAGCCTTAAGCTAAAACGAATATTATAGTTTGTTTTCTAGGTAGGTGAATAAATGGGTAGGAAGGCCCATAAATCTCCGAAGCAACAATAAAAACACTTCAAGTGTGAAAGGAGACCTTTTTAGCAGCTAAATAAAGCACCTCCAAGTGTGATCAGGGGTTGGACCATGTTGATTAAGTCAACTTTGACCAAGTCAAAAATGCTGTCATGGAGGAGTGGAGATTAATTGAGGAATAACACAGTTCTGGAGGGACATGGATCTCATGAAGGAAATGACCTAATTGAGTGGGGCCAAGGGCAAGCTGTAATATCCCAAAATGGGAATGCAGCAATGCATGAACACAATAGCAGTGTAAATCAGCTCATAAGGTGTGAAAGGAACACCTCGCCATCAAATGAATGTTCAGTAGCAAGAATATGTCCCATTAACTCATTCCAAAGTGAGGAAATGTAGCAATATAGGGAATAAAAACATTATTTACAAGGAATTACGCTATAAATATGAGAGATGGTACTTGGATCCCTTAGTTCATACTATATACATCTCACATACAGAATTGTAGCAAAAAAAAAATCCTCTAGCCATGCTAAACAGGTCTCCCCAAGCCAATACAATGCAAAAATGCCCAAACCCCATGACTTGCGCCAACAGAAATTCCTGAAGCATATGAAAATGTTATTTTAATGAGGTTTTATGCAGCAATTAACAAGAAATATGAGATCTAGATATTTCAATCATTTAATGGCTGAGAAAAATGTAGATCTCTTCCTTTTAATACAATATAAGAATGACCCAGTAAGGGCTCCATGAAAGTACAAGTATAAAATACCATATCGGCAAATATAGATCTGAAATAACACAATTATACCACAACTCTGTATATATGTAGCTGAATGATACAAGGAGTAGAATAAGATGCTTATACAATCATTTTAGGAGAAGGGTTGGTCCTTTCCCCAAGGAACAAGCTCAAGATCAAGGGTCTTGACCCTGAAACTGCAATACTCAGAAAAATGACGTAGTTCCTGCAAGGAAATGTGCTATAGGAGATGGAGAATGTTTTGGCCAAGTGCCAAGATTTAAAATATTCTCAGAAATCTCCCTCACTGATCTCCCAAAGAAAGGGATGCTCCCTCCTCTAAAAATCAAGCTCCGGAAGTGGTGTTGTGGACCTTCCACTGCAACACCCTGTGTTGGAGAGGTAAATCCCCTCTGCGGATAGAGGCGATCCCTACTAGCCCAGATCGGGTCTAGCAACAACCAAGTCATGCTAAGACGAAAGTTCCTAATTGCAAAAGACCAAGATGCGACAAGAGGCCTACCTTAAGTCCTACGCTGTCGTTGTTTGTGAAGAAGATGGCACTTCCGTCCCTTGCTTTGGAAAATCACAATTCTCCCACTCGATGTGATCGAACACCTGCACGTACAAGAAGAAACAACAAACAAACAAGTGTAAAACCTAATACATGCAATTATGTACCAGTCGGAGAAGATACAACTCATAACATAAAACATGAACATTTGAGTGGAACCATAATAGAAGTCGTTTATTATTAATCAGAACAAAAAAAGATACAACCTAAGCTCTGACGCTGGATCTTCCTTTGGCGGGTCGACAGAGGAGTACATCTTGGTAAAGCTCGTCGGGAAAAGGACAATTCTCTCTCTCTTCGGCTGTCTGACGATAATCTCCTTACAATTGATTTAGCTCTATTCAGGCTACCAAGACTACTAAGGCTTAACCATTCAGCCCCTTCATCAATGGAAGATGGCTATATTTATAGAGGAGAGGAGGAGGTTGGGATCCCTACAATAGTGGAAGGGAGGCCTTATCCCTTGGGATGTTCCCCATAAGGTGAAAAAAAGAGGCCAAAGGAGGAAGGCCATGGTTATTCAGTCGAAACCACTCCTCATGACTCATCCACGAAGTTGTTGTAATCGAAACTTTTCCTCCTTTTTAAAAAACTTTCCATAAGCAGATTGGTGCGGGTGCTTAACTTGGACAGAGTGCCAACTGGTGCGGGCTCAGTGTTAATTTTCCTCATTGGCGCGAGGACATAATGGGCTGCCAGCGCCAAGGAAAAAACAGGTGTTTTTAGGGCTCTGCTCAGGAAATGATCAACAGAAGGAATGTTGTCCTCATGGAAAGGGATGCATTGATGGTATTTGCAAGGCATGGCACTGCTTATTGGTCACATAAATGACCCTCCAATGGGAAATATGGGGATTGCAGGGACAATGAAAAATTACTATGTAACAGATGCCCCCTAAAGCATGAGGCCTGAGAGAGAGAGAGGGGTGAAATGATTTACGATAATGTGTCCAACTGAAAACACTGCAGTCGAAAAACCTGCGTAGACAAGTACAAATGATATCTCAAATACATGATATATGCGGTATGGGTGTAGCCATCCATAATAGAGTATACAATAATCAAGATCCAAGGCATGGACGCAGCCATCCAGTAAGGATCAATAAATAGACTGAGGCATGGTCACAACCATCCAATCAATGAGTCATGTAACCAATCATAATAATCCACAAAGTCCGTAGCCTGGATTCTAATAGAAAAAACCCAGGGTCTTGTGCTCCATCTCGACCTGAACAGAGTACAAGTTCAAGCATGTGAATAAGCGAGCTAAAGTCGAACATGCAATAACATCGTCTGATTACCAGCCAGTGGTGAAAGCTGTTAACAGACGTGAGAGGGACCACCAATAATGACAATGGCCCTCAAGGTACTATAGGTACAATCCACGGCATGCGAATCAGTGAGCTAACGTCGAACACCCGTAGAATCATACGATCGAAGGTTAATGATGAAAACCTTGTGTCAAATGCGAAGAGCCTACCATTGAGGCATGCGGGCTCCAAGGTACCGGAAGGGTGTCTCTAGATTAACTTCCTGGATGATGAGCTGAAGTCAAAAGGAAGTAACCTTGATCGAAGGTGGGCCATAGTGTTTCCCACATCATCGACGCAAGACAGAGGAACATAATGTTGTGAATCAGGATTAGATGATAATTAGAGGAGGGTTGAAACTTGCAGAGGTCAACTTCTCTTGAACATATCGGTGGCACGATAGTGGATTTGGCAGTATTTGACATCAAAAGAGCAGAGGTCATGATGACGAGGAAAAAAGTAGATGAGAGGTCAAAAAGGACACCCAAACCCATGGAGGCAAGCAGATAATGAGATGAGATGTCCCCAACCCGACACAAATGTAGACAAGTGCCATGTTCAAGAGCAACATACTACTGACATGACGATGATACTGATTCCATTTTCCCCCACCATTTCTAGCGAGTACCTCTTTATTTTTACACAAGCTTGAAGAGGATACCATATGCTTGTCATATAAGTTCATCCTTTGGATGAATCCATCCTAGTACATTTAACGAGCCCTAGGAAGGAGAAACTCGAATATCGTCATTATGACTGAATCTGATGTCATCAGGGTTTAATGAGTCTAACAAAAGAAGAACTTGACATCTTTTCATGTTTAGAGAGTTTGAAAAGACAACAGAAAAGTAAACTCCAACGGTCCCTTTTCATAAATAGTTCCTCAGATCCGGAAAGGTAGAAAACTATGTTTGAGAAAACCTCCTAGTCGTGATAAGCTAGGGTATTCCTTTTTCGTAAATAATATATCCCAACCCGAAAAGGGGGTAAACGTATACTGGGTATATGTTATTTCACAACCAATTTAACGAGATCAAAACGACAAGCGACTCGATAATCTTTTCATTTTTAGAGAGTCAGAAAAGAGCTGAAAGCTGACTCCTCCTAGAGGAATGAGTGGTATAAAGGGTAGCTACTGGTTCCGGTAATGGTGGAACTGCTCTGAACAAATAAAGGTTAAGAGGCTGGCTAACAAGTCCACTCATTGCAGCGGTTCCTCAGGAACGGGTAAAACAACCAAGTGAAGGCATATGATCGACCAAGCAGATAGTGACAATGGAGTGAAAAATCCAAGGCTCATCTGGCAAAACAGGCTGACAAAATGGAAATCACAAGAGGTAAAATGGGAATGGTTTCATTTTACACAAGCTTGAAATCAGAAAACTCTGCTTGAAGTTGGTTTCATTTTTACACAAGCTTGAAACAAAGATAAACTATGCTTGAAACTGGTTTCATTTTTACACAAGCTTGAAACGGAAACAAAATATGCTTGAAATAGTAAGCATGCCCCCAGCATGGTGACTCAATTCGAGGTACATGCCCCCCAAGCTTCAATCCATATGAAAGGCAGATGGAGTGAAGGTTCAAAAATAAGATCAAGAGAAAGACTCGACTGGGATTTTACAAGATCGTATCAAAGACTCGAATTGAACAGGAATGTGTTTCATTGTTTTAACGAGGTTGACACATTAAAAGAACTATCCTCAGGAGAACTTGTTTCATTTTTTAAGGAGGTTGATACAGAAGAAAAAATATCCTCGGACAAGCTTGTTTCAGTTTTTAAGGAGCTTGACACAAGAAAACGAACTCTGCTCCAAGCACGCTTGTTTCATTTTTTAAGGAGCTTGACACAAGAAAACGAACTTTGCTCCAGGCACGCTTGTTTCATTTTTTAAGGATCTTGACACAAGAAAACGAACTCTGCTTCGACGCCTTGTTTCATTTTTTAAAGGAGCTTGACACAAGAAAATGAACTATGCTCTAACGACAAATCATCATAATGAATAAGAAGTCATAGCTTCCAAGAGTTGCCCGTCCAATGGAAGGAAAGCATCTTGGAAGTCCGGACCCAATGCCCCCAGCACACTATGCATGATGGCATCATCACTGAGTACAGGCACAGGGTAAGTAGCCACATAGTTGACCTGCGGTGGGGAAGATACAACGAGTGGATAAAAACCAGGAAGGGATGATGGTGGGCCAGCTACCACATCAGGACCAAAGAATGAAAGCTGATCAATGGTCACGATTCGTCCTTCATGCGGAAAATAGACCACACGAAAAAGGGAGGAGACAAGTGCTCCCATGGCATAGGTGTAATCACGCCCCAAGAGCAGATTGAAATCCAAGGGGCCTAGAACAACCATCATGTCCATATGGACGGTTTTACCTCCCAAAGTAACAGGTAACCTTGGAAGGATCCCCAACGGTTGACTAGTTCTTCTGTTAAATGCCAACAGATTCTGCGTAACAGGTGCAAGTGGCGGTGAACCAAAATCTTTCCAAGTAGTTGAGGATAAAATACTAACAGACGCGCCTTCATCTATAATGGTGCTGGGTACAACCAAACCAAAGGCCTGTACTGTTATCTCGAAAGGCACATAAGATGGAAGGCGGTATCCCGTGAATCGATTCCAATCAAAGGAAGCAACCAAACTACTTGGAGAGGCTACCATCGAACCAATATGGTCTTCCCCCGGTGTTACGATAGAAGAAGCAGTGTCCTCCACGACCTCCATCTCGAAGGCGGGAGGGATATCCTCTGGGACCTCCATCATGGGAGGCAGAGGAGCAACTTCTTGAGCTATAGGGACAAGAGAATCTTTCTCCAAGTCTGAGGAATCTGAAGAAACAAGAAGAACTTGAGGGGTGTGAGATCCACTCTCAACGGAAAAGACCTGGTGCACCATAGACGGGACCAGCTCAACCGATCCCACGACCAATGGTTGGTCGGGAATGGATTCTTGAATTTGAATTTCCGAGGGAGCGGGATCGACCAAGGATGACTTTTGACCAATCATAGGATCAGCTGGTGGAGGACTCAGAGAAAGCTGTTTATAACCAATCAGGAGGCATGGTGTAGAAATAGCTGAGTTTTCCAAAACTCACTTGGCTTCATTCATATACTGACAAAGGTGAATGGCATGGTGCCCTTCACACAACCTACAGGGATTAGTGAGCTTACCCTGCTCCTTAAGAGCCTTACTAGCACTAGCTGAAGACGTGCCCCCAACCTGACTCCCAGAAGCCAAAGGCAATGGTGGACGACCGTTGGACCATACTTCGAGCACCTTGGGAATACCAGGGCAGTCTCGAAGAAGATGGTTTCCCTGACACAACATGCAAGGGAATTTGACTTTCCACGGAGGGTTGGAAGATTCATCAATGAAAGGCTTCTTAGGCGCAATAGCCAAAGAGCTAGCCTCTCCTTTATCTAACTTCTTCTTCTTCTTCTTCTTAGCCACCTGGTTCCTCGAATCCAGACTTTCACTAGGCGAAGTAGAAGAGGAGGATGTAGAAATAGGCGAAGAAGGGGAGAGGTCCACCTTGGAATCAACATGACGTTGTTTAGGCGGAGGAACTGATTGAACAGTAGCTGGGACATTCGGGACCATAGAGGTTGAAAACAACCAAACAGGCAACCCAACAGTTAACTCAGGAAGGGACAACGTTTCCATATAAGGAGCACCAACATTCCCAAAAGGAGGAAAATGACAAGGATTCCCATCGGAGGGGATTCCTTGGTTGGTGAACTTCGGAAAAGTTTCCATCGAGAACGACCTTAGAACAACACCCTAAGGAAACTAACTTTAACCAGGAATATTTCGTGGTCAGTTAATTTTTAACACATTGAAACCAAATTCTACCGTTTCATATTTTAAGAGTCAAGAAACGAGTAAAAGATGACTCTATCTCTTTCAGTTTGGAAACAAGCGTGAAAGGATAAGCGCTTGATGATCTTTTCAAATTTAATGAGTCAAAAAGATCGAAATGAATACTCTGGAAATCTAGGAAAAAGGGTGTACCAGATATCCATGAACTACAATATACACCTTGTGTTCAAAATGAAAGAGAAATCAACTAAGGACTTGACGTACGTGCAGACAATCTCCCTGAATGTTGTGTTCGGTGTATCACGGGTATAAGGCGGTAGACTCGGCTTCCTACGGATAAAATATAGCAACCTAGTGGGGTCTCCCTTTATATACGTGATGGTACGGGGAGCACAAGTCCGTACTAGTGCTGTCTAAAGCCAAGAGGCGAACAACAGCTACTAGGTTTAACGACGTCGGAACACGTCACTAGCCTAGACCTCTAAATATTTCGTTAATGTTTCAATGTTGCCTTAAGGTAAAACGAATAAATTTTAGAGTTGATCTTCAATTATGTTTCAATTTCAGGCCCTACCACATGTCATATGACAATCTCCTATATGTAGCTATATGAGAAAATAAATATTTCAATTCAATGAATGCTATCTAGTTAAGGGAAGAAGTTCAAACAATGATGCAACGAACAACAATACTGAAAACGAAATTTTTTCCAAACTAGATGATTTTCACCATCCAAAAGTAATCTCAAACATTCAACGATATGAATAATACAATGTAATCTATGCAAAATTCTCTTTTTTGAAAACTATACAATTGTAATCTATGCACAATTTCCTTTTTCTTTTCAAATGATAAGAATGCACTCAAAGCGATTTTTATTTTTCAATCATTAAACAATGTAATCTAAGTTCAATGATGGATCTCAAAAAATGCTTTTCAATGCAATGTGATCTAATGCATTTTAACAAAAGCAAACTTTGAGATGAAAACTAAATAAATGCAAATCTTCTTAATGAAGGATGAATGTAAAAGGGATGCAAAACCACACTAAGAATGCAATCATCGTTTGAAACACTTTGTAACAAAATTCCTCAAAAGGCTACAAGACATACGAGGTCAAGCACAAAAAGGACTTCGAAAGCATGAGCTCAAAACAAGGCATTCATTCCCTTTCACATCAAGAAATCAAGAAAGAAGACATTTCAGCTGAACCATGAGCAACGTAATATATGCTCATATAGAGAAAAGACCGGAAGGGAAAGACACACTGTTGAAGGATTTAGGGAAAAAATATCTATTTTCACACACCTTGAAATTGGCACGACTTTTGTGGGTGAAAATAGCCCAACTGGCACGACTTGCTCACTGACAACTAGCACCAATGGCGAATTAGCGTAGGTTGCTAACTGAAAACAAGCGCCAACTCTTGAAAATGAAAAAAACAAATAATTTCTCCCAACCAAGACCAGACTCACCACTTCAAGAAAAATATAAAACTAACCCAGAAGCAAAAATTTGATCAAAAAAAACTTCCGAACAAGGGAAAACCCTAGCACCTACAGGAAATGGCATGACTGTCTGGCTGTAATCCGTGCTAGACAGGAGATAGCGCGAGTGATGAACTGGAAACTTGCGCCAATGGGCGTGACTTTCAGGGTGGAAACCACACCAATCAATCCAACCATGAAAAGATGAAAGTTTGGAAAAACAAGGTTAGATTTGATCCTCTGGAGGCTGAACAGGGGCTTTACACCATGTTAGGTCTCTGTAACAAGCAAGATTGGCAAAGTCTGATTACAGAGTTAACATCATTTCAACCAACTTTGGGATTCTAGGATCTAGCCCTCCTGAATCCGGAGAGGGATCTCTCTAATATATACAAAGATGGATGTTGTCTTTGAAGTTTAGTGTTATGATATTAGGCTAGTTATGAAGGCCAAGGGTTTTGTTTGGTTTTCTTGGATGGTTAAACATAGTTTCTGTCTGAGGCGGAAAGATCTATATGCAAATAGGTTCAAAGGTGAGAAGTTGCAAGCAAACAGAGTGAGCTTTGATTATAAAGAAAAATGATGGCAAGTTTTCAATCCATTGGGCTATGGAGTCATAAGAGAATTTAATTGAAACATTCAGGTTCAAGAGTAATCTATGGGGCAAGTCATATATGCCTAAAGGATCTCTTTAAAGTTTGATTTATGGAATGGGGTGATACAATAAGAAAGGGCAAAACAGATGCAGAACAAAGAGCAGCCCAGGATCTGGTAAGTACTTTGAAACTAGCCAGCCTTTGACCAGGCACTTAAGAAAAACATAGAAGTAAACTAGGATCTGGTAAGTACTTTGAAACTATCCATCCTTTGATACAGTTCTAATAGAACACAGATTAAAAATGAAGGGAAACTTGAGGGCAACCTTTGGAGCAGAAACTAGTGGGCTGGGACTCACCCTGATCCTCTCCTAGTTCTTCTTTACTTAGTTACTTCCAAGACAATCACCAAGATAACACAGAATGGCCTAAGATCTGATAAGTGCTTTGAAACTAGTCAGCTTTTGACACATCCTAAGGGAGACAGTCAAATAGTTGAGAAAACAAGAAAGGGACTCAGGGCTAACCTTTGATTTCCTCAATTCATTCCTTACACAACATATATAGAAAGTAACATTTAAAAATAACATCCAGCAGTGACGAAAAGATGAGGGAACGCCAGCATCTTTGTGCTTAGACTGAATTAAATTATTTCTAAATAACACAATTGGAAGAAAAAATTGAAATAAATATTTCTCAGCCAGCGAAGATTACTGGTATACAGTAGGTCCTAACACTGTTTAAACTGTTCTTTACAGTGGAAATGAAACAAATTGAAAACAGAAATAAAATGACAAGCTACAGTAAGAATAACATCACCGTCAGCATAGACCAGGATCCCATAAGTCAGCTTGTATTGATTGCTTCAAACCGATTACAATCTTCAGATCCAATGTTTTAATCCATCTCTCCTCACAACCTAACCTATCTGTTACAAGCAGAGCTCCAAGAGCCTATGAAACCACTATTTACAGTCAAGAGTTTTTCCACTCAGAAACAGCTACAACACTTCAGCAATTACATTAATAACCAACTAATCCAACCCCTCACTCATCTTCTACTGAAGTCTTTATAGGAAGATGAGGAGGTGAGATTTTAACAAAATATCTCAAGGACAGTTAATGCAGAGTGAAGACTTCTCGGACCTTTGAGAGGCTCGAGGGAAAAATTTGCAGGTGGATCACTACATTAACTGTTTCACAATAAATATCAAAGCTCGGTGGAAGCTTTGTTTGACTTTGAGGCTCTGTGCATGTTTTGGAGTAACTCTGCAGATATTTACTCATTGGTTTCCTCGCAGAAGTAACTCCTTGGCTGTGCTGGAGGCGGATATCTGATTTTCTTCAATAACTCAGCCTTTGGTTTGAATGGTTTGAGGCAACAGGTGGCCTTTACAGTAGCTGAGGAATTAATTCGCCTTTAGTTGAAACGGTGGAAGCCTTTTTGTCAGCGAAACACTTATGATTTTCTATTGACTGTGCTTAATCCGGGAATTAGGCTCTAGATAAGCATTCTTAGCCGTAATTCCCATATTTTTCTTCAATCCTCTATTCTTCTGTGCTATGTCTTCAAAACTGATACTCTTTAACTGTTTTGAATTAAAACAGTGTCTTGCTGATGTGCAGGGCCGTGCAGGCCATTTTACGTGCTATCAATGCTCATGAAACATTAATAAACCATTGAATAGGGCCTGCGGATGGTTTCCTTTAGTAGATCATGGGCGCAACAATCGTCATTCCCACCTCCGATGTTGCTTTATAATACACAGAAAACCATTGAAATCACCTGCAACAAAACACAAAACAATTAAGAAATCCTGCGTTTTTTGGGTTTAAACTGCTTCAGATGGCGGGGAAGGGGCGTAGCCGTTGGATGAAGGCAACCAACGGTGGAGATCTACGCAAAGAGGCAAAAGAGGAGCGGGGGGAAGAAATAAGGTGGGGTGAATCTGGGCCGTCCGACTTGGACACGTGGACGGTCCGGATTGAAACGGAAGGTCGCAATCAGGGTTTGCAATCGGAGGTCGGGGATGAGGCGATGCGATTAAATATTGCGATGTGATTCAACACGGATCGTCGATCTAAGGAGTAGATCAACGATGGCTATTTAATCAGATGGATGGGCGATCGGAAGGAGCAAACAAAGGCATGCGATGAAAAGCCCTGATGCGATCGAGCGCTGACCGTTCGATCTGAAGATCAGATCAACGACGGGGAGCAAATCGGAGGAGTCGCAATCGGATTTTACAAAGAAACCAAATCGGAGGGAGCTGCAGAGGAAATGCGATGCGATCACAACATCGCAATCGGGAGTTTTTGGAACAAAAGCAAATCGCATCGGAGCTTTGGATCATGAAAAAGCTTTGCACTGTTTTAAATATATCTGATGCGATTAGCGCCGAAAGGCTTGGGCGCTTGGTTTTAACACATGGGCATGAAAGGGGAAGTGGTTTGGACTTAGCCCAAGGGGCTTAAGTCTATAAAAAGACTTGTATTTTTATGATTTTTCACGGTTTTTTAATGGAAACAAAGGGTGCCGAAAGGGTTAAAAAGTGAGTTTTTAACCATGGGAAGGGTGATTTATGAAGGGAAGAAAGGAAAATATGAATAATAGAGGAAAAATATGTGAAAAGGGGAAAGGAAAAGAAGGTTAATTTCGAGTGGGAGAAAGGGAAAAGGGATGGATTTGCAGCAATTTCTTTTTTGTATTTCAGCAGAAATTTCAGAGTATGAGATGAGAACAGCAATGAGGATTTTGGACAAAGGCAGAAGGCCTTCAAGGAGTCTCCAAAAGCCAACAATTTTTAGTGATGAAATTTGTTCTTTGAAGGCTCCAAACATATTTAGCCACCTTTGGTTATAACCAAATATTATAGGTGGCTAACAGTGGCTCCACTTGGGGATGGTGCATTCTTGAAGGCATCAAGAATTCAGACTTGATTTCTCTGGGATGCTGACTGGTGCTTGACCCATTACTTGCTCTTGATTTTCTTTGACAAATAATATCAGTCATGAAAGAAAAATGAATTTCATCAATACAACTTCTACCTACCCTAATCCTACTGATCTAACATTTTTTCTTCATCAGAGTGCACTTGGATTGGCAAACTCTTTACACAACATTTTATTCTTTTGAAAGCAGGAAATCTAATCTATTTCTACTCCTTATTTCTCCCTGAACTCAGATTAAACAGTTGAGCTTAGATTTTGTCTACCTAATCTACTGTCTGTTGGGATTAAACAGTCCAACAAACTTTCATTCTCTAAATTCTAAGACAGAAATTTAAAAATAGTCAAGTCAAGATTGAGCTATTTGACTTGCTATGATCTATGGCATAAGAACAAGTTGCACATAGATTATTATTTGCAGAAAACTAAAAATCAAAACAGAAGGCTTAAGATCTGAAAGTTTCTTATCATGGCCTTTTCTTATTTTCATAGCTCCGTTTTCTCTTTTCTGTGAGCTATCTTTGCCTTTCCTATGGTTCAAGTTTTGAGCTGATTAGAACCAGATCTTCTCTTCCTATGGCTCAGAAGATAACACAGTTTTGAGTCATTTTTCTGTTGGGAACTTTGGTTCAGATTTTGAGTTTGTTTGAACCTTCATTTCTATCCTAATCTATCTACTGATAAGCCAAGATTAAATCGTTTGGAAAATCAAATTCACTACCCTATCAGCAGAAAATTGAAAGCTAGTTAGTCAAGATTAGGCTGTTTGACTAACTAGAAGTGTGTTTTGAAGGAGTGGCATTTAAACTTGCACACTTTTAGATTTATTTCTCTTTTTGGCATGGGGCTGTGCCTTTCTTGTTTTCATTTCTGCCCTCTTTTCTTTCTTTCTTTGTTTTTGTATTTTCTGATTTTTCATAACTTTGAATGCAAATATGGATGAAATATTTATAGTGGAAAAAAGGTAAAAAGGCTTCAAATCATGAAATAATTTAAGAAAGGTAATGCTTAAGCATCCTGCCATTGATAGGACCCCCAAACAATTCTGTTCCATTCAGCTTTTGTAAGAATAATGCGTTGTTTCCAGAAACTGAATGAATAAAGTAAGGGCCAAGCCATATATTGTCAAATTTACCATGTTTTCCCTTGTCTTCCCTCTTTGAGTCCCACTTTAAAACTTTGTCCCCAATCTTGAAATTGCTGGCCTTTGTTCTTCTGTCAAATATCTTATTGATATTGTCTTGCTTCTGTAATGCTTTGTTGTACACTTCCTCCCTGGTTTGCTGAAGATGAATGGTCTGATTTATTCTTCTGATTATGTCATCCTCTTCAGTCTACAACTCTTGAATTAACTTCATAACTGGTACACCAAGGCTGTTAGGAAAAATTGCATCGGTACCATACATAAGCTGGAAGGGTGACATACCAATGGATTTATTCAATGTTAATCTGTCAGCCCAAAGTGCATGGATCAGCTTTGTGTGCCAAGACTTCTTGTTGTCTTCCAACAGTTTCTTTATTATGTTCACTAAGCTTTTGTTGGAAGACTCTGCAAGTCCATTACCTTGAGGGTAATAGGCTGTGGAGTGCCCCAATGTTATCTGGTATTTATGATAGAATTCTACCATTTTCTTTGATCCAAATGCTGCTGCATTGTCTGTAATGATCTTGGTAGGACAGCCAAATCTGGAAAGGATATTGGTTTCTATGAACTTTATAATAACTGAATCATTGGCTTGCCTACAAGGAATGGCTTCTATCCACTTAGTGAAGTAGTCTGTGGCCGTAAGAATCCACCTGTGCTGAGCTGAGGATGGTGGATGGATTTCTCCTATGAAGTCAAGTCCCCACTGTTTAAAAGGGGCTTCAACAGTAATTGGATGTAGAGGGAGGGGTAATAATTTTCTCTTGCCCTCAAACAATTGGCATTTATGGCAAGTAGTTGTCATTTTGTGTATATCAGGAAAAAGAGTGGGCCAATAGAAACCAGCCCTCAAAATTTTATTGGCTGTTGACTTCCAGTACAAATGGCCTCCACACTCTCCTTCATGGAATTCCTGCTTGATCTTTTCTGCATCGAACTCAGGCAAACATTTAAGCAATATACTACTTGCATTCTTCCAATAAAGACATTTATCAATAATGCAATAGTTTACAGCTTTTAACTTCAGGAATCTTGCCTTTGTTTTGGATAAACCAGGAGGTGTATTCAGATTAAGCAAAACATAAACAATATCAGTATACCAGGGAGAATTCATAAAATGATCTTCAACAACCGGAGTTGAGAATTCTTCTTGGATATCCAACGCATCAATCATATTAATATCAAGAAGTTCACAATTTGATTCAGCCATTAATTTAGCTAGACCTTGACCTTTGATGAGCTTAGTGGGTTTTATCTCCAAATCGTATTCAAGAATAACAACAATCCACTTACCTCTTTTACCATCTGGATCCTGGGTTAGAATGTCTTTAACAACTTAATTTGGGACAAAGGAAATGATGTGTGAGTGAAGGATGTATACTCTGAAGTCTTTCAAAGCCTTTACCAAAGCAAAAGCTTGTTTCTCCATAATGTTATACTTCAAAGGGGCATCCCTCAATGCCTTACTAAAGAATGCAATAGGCTGCTCTTGTCCTTGTGGATTTTTCTGTAAAAGGACAGCAGCTATGGTATGTTCTGATGCAAATGAGAAGATATAAAAATCCTTTGAAAAATTAGGACTTATGAGAACCGGTGTCTTGGTTAATGCTTGTTTCACCAGCTCAAAGGATGTCTTTGCTTCTGAGGTCCATTTTACCCCTTGCTCCCTTTTCAACATGTTTGTGATATTCCTAAGGAGCTCAGCCAAGTTGGGGATGAACCTTCTCAAAAAGTTTATCTTTCCAATGAAAGACTACAACTCTTTGATGTTTCGAGGATGAGAGATTTGCAATATGGCCTCAATCCTCATGGGATCAATCTTTATGCCCTTTTCTGAAATGATGTGCCCAAGAATTTTACCTTCTTGGAGACCAAATAAAGTCTTCTTAGGGTTCAAAGATATCCCAAACTTTCTGCACTTCTCGAAAACTTTCCTCAAGTGTTCTAAATGTTCTTCATCTATTTTTGAAAACACAGTTACATCATCAAGATAGATAATGATGAAGAAACCCAATTCTTCCGAGAATGCTATGTCCATGGCTCTCTGAAAGGTTGCTCCAGCATTCATTAGACCGAAAGGCATTTTCACATACATGAAAGTGCCCCATGGTGTAGTAAAAGCTGTCTTTAATTGATCATCAGGGTGGACTAAGACTTGATTATACCCTGAATATCCATCCAGCAAAGAAATTCTTTTAGACCCCACCACCCTTTGTAAAATATGATCCATCTTGGGCAAAGGGTAGTTGTCTTTTAATGAAGCTTTGTTTAAATTTCTGAAGTCTATACAAAGCCTGATTTCTCCAGTCTTCTTCCTAACAGACACCAGATTAGACACCCATTCAGAATATCTAATAGGGACAATAATGCCAGCATCGTGCATCTTCATGATTTCCTTCTTAACCAATGGCAGCTGTACAGGGTTTATTCTGCATAGTTTCTGTTTGAATGATTTTGGTTTTCTTTAGGAGGGATTTTGTGATGTATTATTTCAGTGTCATAGGATTTAAGATCTTTGTAACTCCACGCAAAAACATCAGAAAATTCTTTGAACAGCTCTAAGTATTTGAGTTTAATGGGAGCTGGCAAAGTTTTGGACAGCTTGATCATTTTCGGTTTTTCCTCACTGCCTATATTACATTCCTCTACTTCAGTTTCTACAGGTTCCAGTTTAGGTCTTTTGGCCACATCATCAAAATCAAACAGTTCTTCTAGAGGGGCCAAACCTTTGGGCAAACTGTCATCCTTAGAATGCAGAGTTTCCAATTCCTCTGTTTCAGATTTTGCACTTAATTCTGTTTGGTTTCTAAGTTTGATAGTCTGAAGGTTTATATCTACCAGCTGTGGAGACGGCTCTTCTTCACCAAGAAAATTTTCTTCACTGCAGTCTGTATCATAATCTGAATCTGAATTGTAGGGTTCAAACTCATTTATGAATTGCATGAAGTCTTCTATTTGTTTATCTCCATCAAACACCTGCCAATATTTCTTGTTATCCGGGATAGATGGTCTGAATTTTATCTGAGAGGTGTCATCATACAGTATTGGGCAGGTTCTAGCAGCAAAGGCTAAATTGTGGGCAACAATGTTTCTTTTTGTTGGGACAAAAGACAAGGTGGATTCCTCAAATGTTTTCAAAAGATCCATGACATCATTCCAGTAGGCTCTAAGTCTGGGGTGATTTGCATTATATTCCCCATTAACTTGCCTAATGATTAACTCAGAATCCCCATATACATTGATTTTCTTGGCACCTACCTTTTTCAAGAGATGCAAGCCTAAGAGAAGGGATTCATATTCTGCTATGTTGTTGGAACACTGAAAATTTAATTTACATGAAATACACTCTGTATGATTGTTTTCAGTGTTAGTAATCCAGACACCTGCACCAGCATTTGTTTTGGTGCATGACCCATCAAAATACATAGTCCAAAGAGGCAGATTTTCAGTTTGGTGAAGGAACTTTGTGTCATTTGATTCCTCAAGTTTTTCATCGGGATGAGGACTGTCTTTCTGACTGTCAAGTTTTAAGTTCAAAGGGTTGATGACTTGCAGTTCAAGATTTGTGTTTAGTTTGCTAGGATCTTCAGACACAATAGACTGTTTCGGCAATTTAGCGTTGTTTTCCTCCTCTTCCATCTCAGCCATTGATTCTGTTAAAATAATTTGTTCTGTGAGTGCTTCATCATTAAACATGATAAAAGAATCGAGGCTCGTGTTTATAGCATAGAGAGGGGATTTTTGAGGCCGATCTTGACTTGTTACTGTGTACTGCATTTGGGATTCCCTATAAAGTTTCCTAGTCTGATTGAAAACAGGGATAGTTGCATAGGTCATGTCCATTTGCATGGTTCCCTGTAACTTAGCCCCCCAAGATCATGATAAGAGCATTCCATACTTTGAGGGGACATCGGCCACAAAAACATCCATGACTAAACACTTGGCTGGAATTTGGGCCAAATTAACACAGAGATCTTTTATCAATCCTAGAAATTTAACTCTGCTTGAGTCAAAAGAGTATAAGTCTTTGTAAGGTCTGGTAATTTCAAGACCCAAGCTTTCCATTATAGCTTTTGGCATTAAATTATGGGAAGCGCCTGAGTCATGCATAGCGTTGTGCAGAATTTTGTCATGAATGTTTAAGCTTACGTAAAAGGGAGGGACATGACCTTCTTGGAACTTTCCTTCAATCTTTGGACCAAAAATGAGCTCTGGTTGGTCATCATTAAGATTGAGTGTGTCTTCATTGTCTTCTAAGTTTAAAGCCTTCAAAATTTTGGACCTATATACATGTTGGGCAGCTAACTCGGTCAAGGGAATAGAGATTTTGATCTTCGAGATTTCCTGTTCTAGGCTGAAAAGGTTTTGATTCTTTAGAACATTGATTTCAGCCTTGTTTACTGTCACTTTATCAGCAATAACAGCGTGCTGATTTGGTTTATCTACAGTTGAAACGGTTGTTTTTCCAGGAGTACTAACAGAGGTGCTATTACTACTAATGTTTGCACTCTTTTTTTCAATATTTTGAGTGTATTTCTCCTTATCATTACCAGAATTAGCAGCCACTGTTTTGTCTTTTTGTTTGATTGTTTTAGACTTGTTTACGGTGCTGTTTTGAGAAGGTTTGTCAGAGGTTTTATTGTTGGGGGTTTTTTTATTAGATCTACTTCTGAGTTCATATTCCCTTAAAGGCTCTATGACAACGTTTTCCATGTTTTGATAGTAATTCTCATTATCATCTCTTCTGTCATCGTAAGGTGTATAAAGACCTTTTTTTTTATCATAATGAACCTCAAAGTCATCATCATCTACCCCAAATAAGTTTATATCGTCTTCCTCTGTTATTTGATCTGTTTGTTCAACCTCACTTAAAAAGTTTTGATGAAAGGGAGGCATGATCTGCTGATCATCTTCCCTGGGTCTGTTTGGAGGCTGATTTCTTCTAACATTCTGATTCTGGTTTTGGTTTCTGTTTTGAGGAGCGTTCTGATTTAAACTTGCTTGCACTCTCTCTAGAATGCTCATCTTCTTCATCATCTCTTCCATCATTCTTTCCATCTTTGAGCTTGAGGTGGAAGGGGTGGTTTCATCTCTAAAAGATACTCTCTTTTCAGCTTTCATCCTTGCTCTTTTCTCCATGAGGTTAACTTCCACAGAAAGAGCACCTTTTTGCATATCTTCAAGGGTTGCAAAGACTCTTTCTCTGAGTGAATATGTCATGTCCAGATCAAACCCTTCAGGAAATTTGTTTAAAGCAGAGCCCTGAGGAGGTTTTAGTTCAGGGGAAAGTGCATTATACACACTGTTAAATCTGGTACAATAAGCCTGTACACTTTCCCCAGGGTTCCTATGGAGAGTGTTATAGTCAGCAAGGACTTGGAGAGGATTCTTTCTTACTTCCCATTTGTTTAAGAATGTTTGGTGGAAGGCTTGGAGGTCGTTAATACTATGGGGGGTCAAACCTTTAAACCATTTTCTCACTTCTCCCCCCAAACTTTGAGCAAACAGTCTGATTTTGACAAACTCATTATCAATTTCATTTCTGTCAAAGTAGTCATTCATCTTGTCCACATGTTGAGATGCTGTTATAGTATTGCTAGCATCATACAATGGAATTTTGGACTGATAGTCCTGTGGAAGATTGACTAATGGTACAGGAAGGACTAAGGGAGCATACCATGCTGCCATGATATGTAGTGGAGGAGGATTTACAAGAGGAGGTGTGGGTTGAAGTGGAGTGGTTTGAATAGGGGATGAAGGATGAACTGAAATGGATGGAACAGCAGTAGACTTCTGAGCTGATCTTGGATGAGAGACACCTAGATTGTGTAGGAAATGTAAATCAGGAGGTGTTGATTCCCTATCCCCAAGGGGTTCACTTGTTCCGGGAGATGAAAGTGAATGCTCAGAATCTAGCTGATCTAAATCACCAAATGACCTAGTCCTGAATGGATTCAAGAAGTCTTTTTGTGATTTCTGAAGAGCTGAAAGATTTTTAGGGACTGAATTATCTCTTAGGGGTGGTCTGAAAATAGTTGAAAATTGTATCTTAGGAGACTTCCTAAGGATTCTCTCTGGGTTATCAACTATCTCAGGTGGATCAGGGTCAGGATGGGCTCTAGTGTGAATCTTTTTAGGAGCCACAATTTTTGTGTCTTTAGACCCAACTAAACAAGAAAAGTTCAACCAGATATGACAATCTTTAGAAGGTTAACTAATCTGTTTTCTCAATTCGAATCCTGCAGTCCTCTAACTGAGTTTGAATGATTTTATAATGATAGGGGTTCTTCCCAGTGGAGTCTTAAGGTCTGTTCAGGATGGTGGAGTCGCCAGGTGGAAAGTTTGGAGTGTTTTCAAAGGAGTACACTGTCCACCACAGTGTTTGTGAAACATTATTTTTCAAAAATCTCTCAAAACACAACAAACTCTAATCAGAGATTGACTGGGAGGGCATTCACCAGATATGTCACCTCTAAAAGAGGGTGAGATCCGGAGGCTACCTGGCCCTTTCCAGACTCTGTCCAAGAGTGTAGGGTAAAACACATCAAAGATATAAACAAGATAACAAAAACTAGTGTTTTACTACCAATCTGAAATGTTTTTGGTATTTTCTAAACTGTTTTTATTTGTGGTTTTAAAAGAATGTCCTAAATTTGTCTAAAAACTTAGCTACGGTTATGAAACAAAGACAGTCTATCCTTATGGCTAAGCTATCTGATTTTCCAAGGTTAGATAAAAACTTAAAAGAATCCTAGGATTGACCTAGTTTGTCACTGATTCAACCAAGATTCATCATAATTACCATTCTTTGGTAGTGCTTGAAAAGGCTGCTTTTGACTCTCAAGGTTTATGTGAAAATAAAGGGGAAAAAGATGAAATCTAAAGTCATGAGTAGTCCCCCAGTCGAGTCGCCAGAAATGTTAGGTTCTGGTGGCTCAGCTGCAAAATAGAACAATTGTCATGGAACCAGAGATTCTGGGTTAAAGTTCCCCAGTGGAGTCGCCAGAAATGTTAGGTTTTGGTGGCTCAGCTGCAAAATAGAACAATTTTCATGGAAACAAAGATTCTGGGTTAAATTTCCCCAGTGGAGTCACCAGAAATGTTAGGTTCTGGTGGCTCAGCTTCGAAATAGAACAATTGTCATGGAACCAGAGATTCTGGGTTAAAGTTCCCCAGTGGAGTCGCCAGAAATGTTAGGTCTCTGTAACAAGCAAGATTGGCAAAGTCTGATTACAGAGTTAACATCATTTCAACCAACTTTGGGATTCTAGGATCTAGCCCTCTTGAAACCGGAGAGGGATCTCTCCAATATATACAAAGATGGATGTTGTCTTTGAAGTTTAGTGTTACGATATTAGGCTAGTTATGAAGGCTAAGGGTTTTGTTTGGTTTTCTCGGATGGTTAAACATAGTTTTTTTCTGAGGCGGAAAGATCTATATGCAAATAGGTTCAAAGGTGAGAAGTTGCAAGCAAACAGAGTGAGCTTTGATTATAAAGAAAAATGATGGCAAGTTTTCAATCCATTGGGCTATGGAGTCATAAGAGAATTTAATTGAAACATTCAGGTTCAAGAGTAATCTATGGGGCAAGTCATCTATGCCTAAAGGATCTCTTTAAAGTTTGATTTATGGAATGGGGTGATACAATAAGAAAGGGAAAAACAGATGCAGAACAAAGAGCAGCCCAGGATCTGGTAAGTACTTTGAAGCTAGCCAACCTTTGACCAGGCACTTAAGAAAAACATAGAAGCAAACTAGGATCTGGTAAGTACTTTGAAACTATCCAGCCTTTGATACACTTCTAATAGAACACAGATTAAAAATGAAGGGAAACTTGAGGGCAACCTTTGGAGCAGAAACTAGTGGGATGGGACTCACCCTGATCCTCTCCTAGTTCTTCTTTACTTAGTTACTTCCAAGACAATCACCAAGATAACACAGAATGGCCTAAGATCTGATAAGTGCTTTGAAACTAGTCATCTTTTGACACATCCTAAGGGAGATAGTCAAATAGTTGAGCAAACAAGAAAGGGACCCAGGGCTAACCTTTGATTTCCTCAATTCATTCCTTACACAACATATATAGAAAGTAACATTTAAAAATAACATCCAGCAGTGACGAAAATATGAGGGAACGCCAGCATCTATGTGCTTAGACTGAATTAAATTATTTCTAAATAACACAATTGGAAGAAAACATTGAAATAAAGATTTCTCAGCCAGCGAAGATTACTGGTATACAGTAGGTCCTAACACTGTTTAAACTGTTATTTACAGTGGAAATGAAACAAATTGAAAACAGAAATAAAATGACAAGTTACAGTAAGAATAACATCACCGTCAGCATAGACCAGGATCCCATAAGTCAGCTTGTATTGATTGCTTCAAACCGATTACAATCTTCAGATCCAATGTTTTAATCCATCTCTCCTCATAACCTAACCTATCTGTTACAAGCAGAGCTCCAAGAGCCTATGAAACCACTATTTACAATCAAGAGTTTTTCCACTCAGAAAAATCTACAACACTTCAGCAATTACATTAATAACCAACTAATCCAACCCCTCACTCATCTTCAACTGAAGTATTTATAGGAAGATGAGGAGGTGAGATTTTAACAAAATATCTCAAGGACATTTAATGCAGAGTGAAGACTTCTCGGCCCTTTGAGAGGCTCGAGGGAAAAATTTGCAGGTGGATCACTACATTAACTGTTTCACAATAAATATCAAAGCTCGGTGGAAGCTTTGTTTGACTTTGAGGCTCTATGCATGTTTTGGAGTAACTCTGCAGATATTTATTCATTGGTTTCCTTGCAGAAGTAACTCCCTGGCTGTGCTGGAGGCGGATATCTGATTTTCTTCAATAACTCAGCCTTTGGTTTGAATGGTTTGAGGCAACAGGTGGCCTTTACGGTAGCTGAGGAATTAATTCGCCTTTAGTTGAAACGGTGGAAGCCTTTTTGTCAGCGAAACACTTATGATTTTCTATTGACTGTGCTTAATCCGGGTACTAGGCTCTAGATAAGAATTCTTAGCCGTAATTCCCATATCTGTCTTCAATCCTCTATTCTTCTGTGCTATTTCTTCAAAACTGATACTCTTTAACTGTTTTGAATTAAAATAGTGTCTTGCCGATGTGCAGGGCCGCGCAGGCCATTTTACATGCTATCAATGCTCATGAAACATTAATAAACCATTGAATAGGGCCCGTGGATGGTTTCCTTTGGTAGATCATGGGCGCAACAATCGTCATTCCCACCTCCGATGTTTCTTTATAATACATAGAAAACCATTGAAATCACCTGCAAAAAAACACAAAACAATTAAGAAATCCTGCGTTTTTTGGGTTTAAACTGCTTCAGATGGCGGGGAAGGGGCGTAGCCATTGGATGAAGGCAACCAACGATGGAGATCTGTGCAAAGAGGCAAAAGAGGAGCGGGGGGAAGAAATAAGGTGGGGTGAATCTGGGCCGTCCGACTTGGACACGTGGACGGTCCGGATTGAAACGGAAGGTCGCAATCAGGGTTTGCAATCGGAGGTCGGGGATGAGGCGATGCGATTAAATATTTTGATGTGATTCAGCGTGGATCGTCGATCTAAGGAGTAGATCAACGGTGGCTATTTAATCGGATGGATGGGCGATCGAAAGGAGCAAACAAAGGCATGCGATGAAAAGCCCTGATGCAATCGAGCGCTGACCGTTCGATCTGAAGATCAGATCAACGACGGGGAGCAAATCGGAGGAGTCGCAATCGGATTTTACAAAGAAACCAAATCAGAGGGAGCTGCAGAGGAAATGCGATGCGATCACAACATCGTAATCGGGAGTTTTTGGAACAAAAGCAAATCGCATCGGAGCTTTGGATCATGAAAAAGCTTTGCACTGTTTTAAATATATCCGATGCGATTAGCGCCGAAAGGCTTGGGCGCTTGGTTTTAACACACAGGCATGAAAGGGGAAGTGGTTTGGACTTAGCCCAAGGGGCTTAAGTCTATAAAAAGACTTGTATTTTTATGATTTTTTACGGCTTTTTAATGGAAACAAAGGGTGCCGAAAGGGTTAAAAAGTGAGTTTTTAACCATGGGAAGGGTGATTTGTGAAGGGAAGAAAGGAAAAGATGAATAATAGAGGAAAAATATGGGAAAAAAGGGAAAGGAAAATAAGGCTAATTTCGAGTGGGAGAAAGGGAAAAAGGATGGCTTTGCAGTAGTTTCTTTTTTGTATTTCAGCAGAAATTTCAGAGTATGAGATGAGAACAACAATGAGGATTTTGGACAAAGGCAGAAGGCCTTCAAGGAGTCTCCAAAAGCCAACAATTTTTAGTGATGAAATTTGTTCTTTGAAGGCTCCAAACATATTTAGCCACCTTTGGTTATAACAAAATATTATAGGTGGCTAACACACCAGAAAAAAGCGAACCAAAAGAGCTAATCAAGCAGACAAAGACCAAAATCAACTAAAAATATAAGACAAACTCCAATCAATGTCTCCCCAGTGGAGTCACCAGTATTTTGGAGAGGTAAATCCCCTCTGCAGACAGAGGCGATCCCTACTAGCCCAGATCGAGTCTAGTAACAACCGAGTCATGCTAAGACGCAAGTTCCTAATTGCAAAAGACCAAGATGCGATAAGAGGCCTACCTTAAGTCCTATGTTGCCGTCGTTTGTAAAGAAGATGGCACTTCCGTCCCTTGCTTTGGAAGATCACAATTATCCCACTCGATGCAATCGAACAACTGCACGTACAAGAAGAAACAACAAACAAACAAGTGTAAAACCTAATACATGCAATTATGTACCAGTCAGAGAAGATACAACTCATAACATAAAACATGAACATCTGAGTGGAACCATAATCGAAGTCATTTATTATTAATCAGAACAAAGAAAGATACAACTTGAGCTCTGACGCTGGATCTTCCTTCGACGGGTTGACATAGGAGTACGTCTTGGTAAAGCTCGTCAGCAAAAGGACAAGTCTCTCTCTCTTCGGCTGTCTGACGATAATCTCCTTACAATTGATTCAGCTCTATTCAGGCTACCAAGACTACTAAGGCTCAACCATTCATCCCCTTCATCAATGGAAGATGGCTATATTTATAGAGGAGAGGAGGAGGTTGGGATCCCTACAATAGTGGAAGGGAGGCCTTATCCCTTGGGATGTTCCCCATAAGGTGGAAACAAGAGGCCAAAGGAGGAAGGATGTGGTTATTCAGTCGAAACCACTCCTCATGACTCATCCATGAAGTTGTTGTAATCGAAACTTCGCCTCCTTTTTAAAAAAATTCCATAAGCAGATTGGCGCGGGTGCTTAACTTGGATAGAGCGCCAACTGGCGTGGGCTCAGTGTTAATTTTCCTCATTGGCGCAAGGACATAACGGGCTACCAACGCCAAGGAAAAAATAGGTGTTTTTAGGGGTTTGCTCAGGAAATGATCAACAGAAGGAATGTTTTCCTCATGGAAAGGGATGCAATGATGGTATTTGCAAGGCATGAAACTGCTTATTGGTAAAATAAAGGACCCTCCAATGGGCGAGATGGGGATTGCAGGGACAGTGACAAATTACTGTGTAACACCCTGCAACACAACATTATACTTTGCAGAAATGACATTGTAGCTGAAGTCGGATGCTTGGCCTCAAGCCTAAATGTGGAAAAATGAAGTAAAATACTCCTCCAAGAGGCCTCTCAAGGTAGGAGAAGGAATTCCTAAACATGAATGCCTTGTGCTAAACAACACTGCAGCTCTGCTAAACAACAAGAGAATGAAAAATAGTCATGCAGACCATAAAATCAATAATCATCAAGCTAACCTCAAATGGTTTCCATCCTCTTCCTTATAAACCATGTGAGCCACCTCACCTTGGGTCCCACAAATTAGGGTTTCCAACATCATATGATCAATCTCCCTCCAAAATGCATGGTATCTCCATCAAGGCCACTCCCGCAAAACCACGCTGTTTGATTTGGTCAAAGTTGACCTCTTAAACCTGCTTCACCCCTTTTCACACCCAAGTGTCTTCAATCTAGCTCTTATATGCTTGTTTAAACTAATCCTTTTTCATATTGAGCTATTTGCTTTGATGATCCACTCTTCTCCATGAATGTTGTTGGCTTGGTCAAACTTGACTTTGTCCACATCCAATTGCCCTTGTTCACACATGATGGTGTCAAATCCAGCTACTAGAATGATCCCCTTTCATACCAAAATAATTTTTATGCTAATTTAAGTTAAGTATGGGTCTCTTCCCCCATTTATTCATCTACTAGGTGCAAAAATAAAAAATCAATATTCCTATTAGCTGCATGCTAATGTAGGAATATTACACAAGAAATATCATATTCTATTTAAGGAAGTGGATGGCAGCCATTTGAGCTCATGTTCTAGATTGTTATTTTGATATTGGTTTGCTCATACTTTTGCTTCCTCTTGCTGTTTAGCAGGGTTGTAGTGCTATTTAGCACCGAGTGTTCCCGAACAGGGACCCCACCTCTTTCCTTGAGAGGCCTCTTGGAAGAGTATTGTATTCATTTCCACATTCAGGTTTTTAGGCCAAGCTACAAATTTCTTCATCAGTGTAGTTTCTGTAGGTTATTGTGTTGTGTTGAAAGGTGTAGCAGTGGAGGGGTTAGAATCACAATTTCTAAGCTAGTTTCTCATAGGAGGAAGGGTTCCTTCTCTCAGGAGATATTTTTGGAGACTCATTGATCATATTTCAGATCTTTGGCACTATGCCATACATTTCCCATCATTTCCAGGCTATTCCAGCTAGGAATTGTGTTATTTTGGAGGGCAGCTTCAGTGGCAAGTCTTGTGGTTTCTTTGTAGTGTTTCCTTGTGATTGAGGTGTTCTTCCTTTCATGGAGGAGACCTTTGAGGGGATCAACATTATATCTATTATACTTCAGCCTTCTACACTATTGTTCTTCAATTTTGCAGTGTATCTTCAGCCATTGGGCTCTAGATCCCATCTTGTATAGAGTGTATTTCTGAAAACCCTTTTCCGGGTTCTTGTAGGAGTTGGTATTGAGCATAGATATGTATTGGGAATATATTTTGAGGCTTATAACAACCCTACATATTTTGTACATCATTTTTCTGTAGCAGTGTGTTTTTAACTACATTGTGGCAGTCTTCGGCATTCTTGTATTATGACAGCAGCTCATTTGTGGAGTAATTTCTTCTATGAGGCTTGTTCCTTCATTTTCTATGATTCATGCCTCACTATTATGTATTGATTTGTTGATATAATACATGATGTTATGTTTCCATATTGGTCTTCCATGGTTATGAGTTGACTTACACTGCTACTTTAAATTTTGTGCTCATGTATTACTGCATGCCCATTTTGGGATACTATAGTACAAGAGGGTAGCATTGTTGAGGCCAGTAGTGGCAGTGCCTCTTGGGGGGGCCATGGGAGCCTTGTATTAGGTGGTGGGCTTTGGTGATGCCACGAGGCAGTGGTGGCATGGTGCGGCGTTATTGGAACGCCACGATAAAGGCCTGTTTTGAGGCCAACCCGCAGATGTTCTTGCCATTCCCATATGTAGGGATGGACATCTGGGGGGATCTAGACATGGGTATCCCTTTTGGTTATGCTTGGGGGCCCACAGGTATGTTGTGTACGTTTTCTGCATTTATTTGAGTATATATGTACTTATGTGTTTTTCTAGTGACATTGACATCGTTTTGGTTACTCTTGCAGATGTTGGTGAGGTGGGTCGCCCCGTGGTTCGGTTGGTTTGCCATGATCCTCTACGGCAACCTAGGGGTGGTCAGGGAGGAGGTGTTGCTGGAGGACCTAGTGGTGGTGGTGGCCCTTTAGGAGAGGAGGCTACAGCCGAGTAGGCTCGTGCTGATGCAGCAGTGGCACATGTAGATATGGCGGATGCTCGTATCGCAGAACTGACTGCTCGGGTGTCATTTCTAAAGGATTCCTGGGGTCAAGTGGACCACTTGACCCAAGGGATGCCCGCTCGAGAGGTCTGGTTGGAGACTATGATGGCTCGCGAGAGGGACTACCAGCCTGTCTTATGTCGGGTGGCAGTGTTGGTGGTGACGATAGCTCAAGTGGTGGCACCAGGAGCGGTTGTGGGCACCACCCTAGAGTGTACTTGTACATGGGGAAAGCACCATGTGGATGCTTCCCCTATTTTTGATGACTTTTGTATCTTTGGACCAGATGTAGGGTCAGTGATACTATTTTTGTACTTAGACATACACATTGTGATATATATATATCACAATGTGTATGTCTGAGTACAAAAATAGTATCACTGACCCTACATCTGGTACAAAGATACAAAAGTCATCAAAAATAGGGGAAGCATCCACATGGTGCTTTCCCTGTGTACAAGTACACTCTAGGGTGGTGCCCACAACTGCTCCTGGTTCCACCACTATAACTGTCGTCACCACCAACACACACACACACACACACATATATATGTATATATATGAGAGATATTTTTTGCGGCTCTATATGATGTGTCAACTGTTTTGGTTTATGTATGATGTTATGCTGATGGATATCTATATTTTTGGTTTTTATGTATGATGGTTTATTTGAGATGCATTCCAGTTTAGGATATTGTTAGCTATGCGATCAGCTATTTGGTTTTCATTCCTTGGTACATGTGTAAATGTGATATAGTGAAATTGTCTACTTAATATTTTTGCACACAAATATTTTCTAAACATATGTGTATCTCTTGTCTCAAATGTTTGGTTTAACTGCGACACTACTAATTGGGAATCAAGGTAGACATGCATATGGTGTATGTCCTAATGGAGCATATCACACATAAGTTTGATGACAGCGTCATATTCTGCCTGATTGTTTGTTGTTGAACCGATGCACACACCATTTGAGCAAAGTGGTGATCATTCAGGGTGGTAAATGACCCAGGCAGTTGTGGCTAAACTTTGAGGCCATCTTGATGCTCCATCAACAAATCTGAAATAGGGTTCAGGTTGGTGATCCATGATGGTACTTTGAGTGCTTTTAAATAAGTCTTTTGGTCAAAAAAATTCAATGGTTGGGGTTGTGAACGTTCACTCTAGGGAAGGGGCGTTTTTGGTCCTTATGGGTAGAACTTCTTGAGGTAAAGGCTGTTGACGGGGTTGATGAGGCATGTCCCATCCAGTTCCATCAAGATGTATGCCCCTTGTCGAAGGCAATGTTTGATGATGTATGGTCCTTTCCACAAGGTTTTAAACTTTCCTAGCCCTAGGGCTTCTTTTGCGACATCATAGTGAAGGAATATCTTGCCCTTGGTGAATGAGCGAGGGTTGATGTGGCGGTCGAATGATGATTTTACCCCTTTATTGTGGGCCTCATTATGTTGCAGCGACTGTCGTTGATTTTTGTTGACAAGATCTAGTTGTACTAGGCATTGTTCTAGAGGCTGGGTATCATTAAGGAGTTCGATGGTGGCATGCAAATTTGGGTTCTTACAGAAATCAATTCAGAAGCACAAGGTACCGTCATTTTTTGTGACAGGAATAGGGTGGAAATCCTGGGATGTGTGGGTGGCTGCAATCCTATTTCTGATATGTGATGATACCAACTGTATATGGTGGATCGTGTTATCGACGTTCAATGGGGGAAGAATCTCCGTAATGGGATTCTACGTGAGCGCAAGGTTGGGTTCCCCGCTAGGATGGTCAATTTCTGGTAGGTGGCAATTGTGCCTACCGCAGAGGTGCCTGAATGTTTCCATTAGCGGGCATACTGTTGGTGTGTGATTTTGGACAATGTAGATAGTGCACGGTATCACTGTGCCTGTTATCACCAAAATAGGACCCTGATAGGCTGCTGGTCAGGCTACCTTAATGTAACTATTTCAAACCAATCTTTTGGCTAAGGCTTAGCCTCCTCAGCCTGAGAGGGCTCTCTCAAGGGTTAATGATATGGAATAAAGATATAGATAGATGGATAACTCTATGAATTAAGTATTGATTTTGTATATTTTCATGTTGAAAATATGATGGCTAATACTACCATTAGGCTTATGGAGTCAACAAATTAGTAGATTTAGTGGCAAGGTTTCTTGACATAGAAGCTGCGGAAAATTGGGGTCTTAAAAAAAGACAATTCACTCAAGAACATAGGTCAACACAATCATTTCATTACTAAAGGAATTTAGAGCATATATTTATGAATTCTAAGTAATAGTAATGAAATCTATTGCTAGTGGTTCAAAGGAAATTCACTCATAAAACACAATCACCTCATCACTAAAGGAAGTCAGAGCATAGGGTTATGAATTCTGAGTAATAGCAATGAAATCTACTGTAAATAGTTAAACATAATAGGTAGATCAATAAAGCATTAAAACCCCATAAGAATCTCAGGTCTGTCAAGAAGAAAACCTCTCTGCATTACTGATCACAGTCAATTACATAAAGCAATAGCTTTTGCCAAAAAGTCTCCAACACCTCTCTAATTCGACCTCTTGCTTCATATATAGCTTTTACAATATTGGATTCTATGATCCATCATCAAGAGAATTTGAATTTCTATTATTGACACCTATTCTAACCATAAACCATGCTTATTAATTACAAAATGACATCTTGACTGTCTTTGAAGAGTCCTAATTCAAATTGGACTAAAACTCCTAAATATACTTATAAAAACCTTATATAGTATTCAATTCATCCTTTGCCACCTGCAACCTCATGAGGTCGAATTTGGTGATGCCTCCAGCCTTGTTATGAACCCTATTGTTCCATGACCTAACTGCCCTAGAAACCAGGAAACAGAGTTTGCTGAAATTTAGCCCTTACCTCCATGCTTGTCTTCCAACACTTTTGCTAGAAATTTAAAATTTTTTAGACAAGTGACATGTGTTATCACTTCCATAGAACCATGCCCTTCCACCTGTGCAAAATTAAGTCCTTGAAAAAGTGTAAAGAGAGCTGATGTGTTTGCACTATGAAAATATCAACTGTTTTCATAGCGCAGTAACTATGTCTTTGTAAACATCTCTTAACATACAATTTATTCTACTTTAACACTTGTAACTTAATTTTTTAACCCTTTCCATCCTCTAGCAGCATCAACACTTCAAAAACCAAATGTTTTACCTCTTGAAACCTTAATAAAATGCTCAAAACTGCACCTACAGCAGTTTCGTAGTGTGCTACGAAACTGCTGTGTATGTCATCTACAACAAATTTTTTTAAAAATATAAATTTTTAAAATTTATTTCACTTTTTCCATGATGTATACAGGCTTTAATAATCAACATATTTCATCCTTGAATTTTTTTCAAAAAGTGAAGTCCTTCTCCACAACAAAACTACATTAAGAAATTATAACTTACTGTTCTGATTTATCTGAAAAATAGGTGTTGAGACAAAGCTTTTATTTTCTCACCCATAAAGTATATTTCAAAACTGAAGGATTATTGTGGAAACCATGATGTCTTGAAGAAAAACCTATCTTGGTTTTTTGAAATACCTCTCCTACTACCCAAAAAATGTCTTTGAACAACCTGTATAAAATTGGAAAATCCTGATTTCTGAAAATATGGCTTCAAATAAATCCTTTTATATCCAAAATGGTAACACTTTTGAGAAAAGTGAGATAGGTTATTTTATATGATTATTTTATGAAGATAAACCTCCTTCATAATTCCAAAATACTTTTTCATGTGGCGAAAAACGGATTTGGAAAAAGACTGCTAAAACCAGAAAACATAGTTTTTTTCTCAATGACTTTCAACCATTTCGTAGCGCAAGTTGAGTGATCAATTTATCCCACCTGATAATGAATTTGAAGAAACTGAGAGAGATTTTTGTAGTTCAGTATTTTAGGAAGAAAAGTGCTTTCAGTTTTCAAAAATGAGTTTTCAGTTGCTTAGGAACCTCTCTGGAAAAAAACTACTAAAAGCAGAAAAACAAGGTTTTTTGCTAAAAAGGGTTGTTTCAGCCATTCGTAGCGCGCTATGAAAACAACGTTTTCGTAGTGCAATCACCTTTTTTGAACTAGCTATGCTACGAAAACATGGATTCCTAGCATGATTGAAAAATTTGACCCTAAACCTAATGGAATGACTTCTAAATGGATGATGGGACCTTTAAACCATGGAATAAGGTTGTTAAAATTTGTTTGGAAATGGAAATGAGACTTTTAAGACTCTAACGCTATCAGCTACCCTTTAAAGCATGAAATTACCTAACACCTATCAAAGACCATGAATAAAACAAGGTAAACTTTCAGAGCTTATTGATCATGGAGTGGACCTAGAATACTTCATTTGAACTTGTAATATGACCTATCCTTTACCAATGACTTAAAATGACTTCTAAACCTCCTTAAAATCATGACCAAAAGTAGAGTTGAAACAATGATTTTTTGAAAATTTTTGGGTGATAACAGTGGCTCCACTTGGGATAGTGTGCCCCTAAGGTACACTAAGAACTGGTAGCTCCAGTGTTGCTATCCATCCTTTAGAATAAAACTCTGAAATTTTGCCAAGCTTATCCTCAAGCTTTAATGGCCTTCACCTTAGGCTCAAGCTTGATGATCACTGCATAAGAAAAAAATTTGTACCTACTGAAAAGATGCTTAGTCAAATTTGAGCTTATTCACACACTCCTACCTACCCTATCAACTGTAAACTTCATTTAGCTCAATCAATATGAAATTTCCAATGTAGCCAGTGATTTGTTTTATCTGATATTTGAGTTGTTGTCTACATTGGAACTCGAAGCAACCATGATATTGTGATGACCACTGCCACTGAAATTGTAACTGATCTTCATAGTAAAATTAAAACTAAAACACTAGAGAGTAAAACTCTTTCTTGTATTTAGCTATAGTATCCCAGAAAACATGATCAGCTTGATGATCCTCATAACATCCTGTAACTTTTAACAACTGATTTTTAGCCACACAAAATTTATTTGATAAGCTATTCAACTTCCATTCTGAATTATTTCCACAAATAGTGTAGATTTCCTCATTATTATGATAATTCTTTGAAGTAGGCTGCTGCAAAGTATGACATAAGTAATCAACCTTTTCCTGTACTTGAGGTGTGTAGCAAGCAATTTCCAATATTTCCTCTTGCTGTTTGGAATGATTCTCATACTCATGATGATAAAAGGATTGAAAAACCTACCACAAATTTTCTTCAAATGCAGAGAATGTGTTATAATTTTCATAAGTAAACTCCCGCTGGGTTTCATTTTCATCTAAGGGAGATATTTTCCTTTCTTCTTGGTGTTCTTATTTTTGATGAAAGGTATTTTCATGAAAGGCTTCTAAAATTTCCTCATCCATAAACTCATCATCTTCATAACAATTCTCCAAATATTCAATAAAACTCTCAGAGTGTTTACAGCAGTCTTTAACCATCAATAAAGAGGGATGACACTCTTTATAAATCTCATAGAATTCATCATGAAAATTAGCAAGAGAATATAAAGAACCATTTGCTAAACCTTTATACCAAGACCATGTTTTTCCTTCTAGAGTGGTCATAAACATCTTCATAAGACAGTCTTTAGGGATATGAACCTTAAAACTATGTACATGTAGATGAAACCTAACCAAATGAAGAGCATCATTGTATTTCTTTTCATCTTTGAATATTGGAAGATCATCTAACCAATCAACCTTTGGCATAGGGTTTGGAAAACTAGGGATATGAGACCAATTCATAGGGGCATACCTGGAATTCATTCTTGCAATGGAACTCATCTTGAAAACTCATCAAGATACTGATCTTCTAGCAGTGGAGTCACCTTCCAATTTGATTATTTGATGTGTGGAGTCACCAAGGTAGTTTTGCAGCCTAGAACAACTTCCTGAGCTCTTGATACCTTTAGAAGTTCAGCTTATTGATTACGAGAATGAATAATCTTCAAGCTCTCGACAAACGCACCAAAATGTTATCACCAAAATAGGACCCTGATAGGTTGCTGGTCAGGCTACCTCAGTGTAACTATTTCAAACCAATATTTTGGCTAAGGCTTAGCCTCCTCAGCCTGAGAGGGCTCTCTCAAGGGTTAATGATATGGAATAAAGATATAGATAGATGGCTAACTCTATGAATTAAGTATTGATTTTGTATATTTGCAGGTTGAAAAGATGATTGATAATACTACCATTGGGCTTATGGAGTCAACAAATCAGTAGATTCAGTGGCAAGGTTTCTTGACATGGAAAATGAGGAAAATAGGGGTCTTAAACAAAGACAATTCACTCAAGAACATAGGTCAAAACAATCATTTCATTACTAAAGGAAGTCAGAGCATAGAGTTATGAATTCTGAGTAATAGTAATGAAATCTACTACTAATGGTTCAAAGGAAATTCACTCATAAAACATAGAAAAAACACAGTCACCTCATTACTAAATGAAGTCAGAGCATAGGGTTATGAATTCTGAGTAATAGCAATGAGATCTAATATAAGTAGTTAAACATAATAGGTACATCAATAAAGCATTAAAACCCCATGAGAATCTCACATCTATCAAGAAGAAAACCTCTTTGCATAACTGATCACAGTCAATTGCATAAAGCAACAACTTTTGCCAAAATGTCTCCAACACCTCTCTAATTTGACCTCTTGCTTCATATATAGCTTTTACAATATTGGATTCTATGATCCATCATCAAGAGATTTCGAATTTCTATTATTGACACCTATTCTAACCATAAAACAGTTTTATTAATTACAAAATGACAACTTGACTCTCTTTGAAGAGTCCTAATTCAAATGGGACTAAAACTCCTAAATATACTTATAACAACCTTATCTAGTCTTCAATTCATCCTTTGCCACCTGCAACCTCATGAGGTCGAATTTGGTAATCCCTCCAACCTTGTTATGAACCTATTGAAGCCTCGAAAATTGTTGCGACAACATTGGGGGATAACCACCCAGTCTGGACCTTAATACAGCTCCTTTTCCATTTATGACAGTGGCTCCGACTGGTTTAACTAGGTATAGTTACCTTTTCCCTATCGCTATTGGTTTACAATGTATCTTTAAATACAAATAGACAGGGATATCAGATCACTTCTTCTTGCTGATCGGGCAAGAGAATCACCCTTAAGCTGATTTGAGTTCAGCCAAACCACAAATAAGATTTTGCCTCTTTGAGAAGAGGACTTAAAAGAATGTAGAACTTAATCTAAATGCAAATTTATTCTATAATGCAAGCAAAAGAAACTAATCTAAATCCTATCTTAATTAAGTAGATATAAATTTAACCCAACTAAGAGCAAGATAATTAAATAATGAGAATTTAAATATGTTTGGCTTTTAATTAATATCAAGCTAACGAAGGAATTCAATTAGTTGACATTTTTGAATACCGAAACACATCCTATTGAGATCATTTAATTGAAATAATAAGTCAACAACACTCCGGAAGAAATTCACAAAAATGATATTGATTCTCAAATCAATCAAGCTAATAATTAAACAATAATATGCGGAAGAAATTTGCAACACATTACTATTTAATAAATCAGTTTTATAAGATAGATTTATGAGTAAATAGTTACTCATAAATCAGAGTTTAATTCATTAGAGCAGAGATACATAACAATATTGAGACAAATTATCCATGTCAGTAGAAATGCATAAACATGAATAAAGTGAAACAACCATTTTATTAACATAAAAATGGAACTGGTATTTGATATAGAAATGCCAAAAATACCAGTTAATTGAATCCACTTCTCTGATCCTGGTCTCTAACAGTCCTTTACATCACTTGAATTTCTGCTTTAAAAAACTAGAGCTACAGAAATGCAAACTTTTCCCATCATACATAATTCAAGATATAAAGAAAAACCCTCAATAATGTTCAAATCTAAATTTTTCTCTCCTCCCCATCTACAACTCTAAATTCATATTACAGAAATACTTTTAGAAGTTTAGAATTGTAGAGGAGAGAAATCCTTGTTTACATTTTGCAATCTACAATTTATAATATTTCCAAAAGTATTTTGAGAGGAATTTAGTTGAAGAAAAATCTGCCCAATCCAATTTTAATTGCTCAAAAATTCCAATTTTTAATTGCTGGAGCCTTCTCATTGATTGAGTTCCTTTTTTCCATATCTCTTCCATTGTTTTCCTGCAAAATAAATCAAAATAAATTAAGATGGAATAATAAAATCAAAATGCCATTTATGGCATTATTACAAATCCAATCAAATGCAATTTAATTAATTAAAAATGAAATCTGAGCTTTTTATTGATGCTCATAACGATTTTAATTAACCAAGGATATTATTGATGCATGAATCTGTAATTAGAAGAGGCTTGGGTAGATGAAAATGAAGAAAATAAACTCAGAAATTTGATTTTGTTTTAGAAATTCAGAGCTTGATTTTCTGCCTGATTTTTTATCCAATAAATGACCAAATCTGTTAGTGAAACCTCCTCAGAAATGTTCTCCTTGATTTTCTCTTTTCAATGAGTCATCCTGGGCCTCATTTGGCCAAGTAAAACTCAATCTATGAGCCTCCAAAGTTGATAAGTCAAATCTGATATAAATACGGAAATTCTATTGCTGGGCTAAAAAAAATCAGAATTTTAATTAAAAATCTAATCCTAAATCAGACTCTAATTATCTAATAATTAATCCTAATTTAATTGTTAATCATAAACTAAACTAATTATTAATATTAATCTAACTAACTAATATAACTAACTAAACAAATTAATCTAATTAATAATTAATTATGATTTAATTAAATTAATTAGATTCTACATATTAATTAATTTAACTAATCTAAAATTAACTATAAATATTAAATCTGTTATTAAATTAAAACTAAACTAATACTAACTAATTTTAAACTAATACTAAACTAATATTAACATTGCACTAACTTAAAACTAACGTAGCTTTAACACTATGTTAACGTTGAACTAACATTATTTAATACTAAACTAACACTTAAACTAACACTACCCTAATACTAACACTATACTATGCTAACTTAAACTAACACTAACACTTCAATATTCCACTAGCACTCACGTGAGTGAGTTGAAAGTCAAACAGAGTAAGGCATGGTTATAGCATCGCAATTGACAATCGGAAGGGTGAGGGCCATTGGGCTTTCAAACAAATGCACCCATAAAAACTTCCGATGCGATCAAACAATACACCACATGCCCTTTGTTTTCGCAATCGTCATATCGGGGGTTCAAAGGCCATCGGGGTTTTTAAAACTATGTCATTTGAAAACTCTTGATGCGATGATGCAAAATTTTTTATTTTTATTTTTATTGTTATGTTTTATATATTAAATTTTAATTTAATTAATTTAATTATTTTTAATATAATTAATTAAATTATTATAAAATTTAATGTTAAATATCAGTTTTTTGTTTTGGTTTCATTTTAATGATTTTAAGTTATGAAATTATCTAAGGGGTGATTTTCCTATCTAAACTACAGCTACTTTGACATTTCAGATTTTTTGAGATTAGTAATTTATTTGAAAATTGGAGTAAATTACTGAAATCCCGATGCTTCGTGATTTGGATGTATAAGTAAAAAAATGGAAAATATTAATAATAACTAACTAAGGGTTAATATTTAAACTAAATTCATTATTGAACTAATTTAATTAAAAATGGAATATTGTACTTTTTACGCATTTTCAACCCAGACGACATAAATGATTAGACTTCAAAGGAGTGCCATTTACAAATCAGTTAACCAAATGGGGTGAAACAAGCATCAACGGGAAGCTTCTAAAAAATTTATTTCATCCAAGCAATCAAAACAAAAATCTAAAGAAGATGAAAAATTAATAAACTCATGAGGTAATTAACTTAATAAAAATCCTAAAAGGTATTTAGCCAAAAATTTTATAGAAAGGGTCCCCATTATTTGAAGTGAACAAGTCAAAAATTGGGGGGGGGAGGAGGGGGCGAGGGGGGGTTTGTTTTACCACAACAATTGGCGACACATGAGAGAAGAACTAGTTATCTTTGTTTGATATGAATGAAATTTTCCTAAAATTAAAGTAAAAACAATTAAAGAAGAGAAATTATTTTTTGGAATGCTTGACTAGGTTCATTAATCTGAATAAAAACAAGAATTATCTTATTGCAATTTTCTTAAAATTCCTCATAAATTAAAATATTTCAAAACTCTATATCAATTCTTAATTAGTTGTAGAGATAAAGTAGGGGTCACTTTACAGCTTAGCTTTTAAAATGTACTCATTTGTCACAGGTAGAGCCACTACTGCCAGCAAACATATATAGTCTTGATAGGATTACCTTTTAATCATGAATGATTCAGAATCCTATCTATTTAAGAATTATTGACCTAGAGATAAATCCATTTATATATATGTTTTTTTTTTTTTTTTTGAGTTCTTAAAAGCCATTATCCTGGTTTGGTAGCCAGATAGTTGACAATGCCATTCACTGGTTATAATTGGACTGAACAAGTTGGCTTGTGATGAAACCCCTTATCTTACAATTGTTTGCAACCATAAGCCATTACCCTGGTTTGTTTAGCAGTGTTGGTAATGTTAGCCTATTTTTCCCCTATGATCATGGTAAGCAGGCTCATGATGAGACCTCTTATCTTTTAAGTTTAAATATATTTGTGGATTACACTCTAGAAAAGTAAAACTGTTTTAAATAGGCAGAATCAATAACTCCTTAAGAGTTCAGAATGACAATTTTAGAGTTAAAAGTGTTTTGCTGTAAAGTGTCTTTACTTGGTTAAAAGAAACTTTTCTTAACTGATAATATAATTTTGAAAGATCTTAATAAAATATTAAAATCTCAAAATAATTACAATTTTGATGAAAAATAAATTTCTTAGATTTCATGATACTTTGTCAACTTCTCTTGTTTTATAATCTCTTCCTTAAGTATGTCTACCTTTATAATAAGAAAAACAAACCTTATTAAGAGATTTTAAGAAAAATCTAATAGTAAACTATTAACGATTTTTCCCTATGTATGCCAACCATTGTTAGGTAACAAGAAGGCCTTCCATATAAATCATGTCAAAGTCACCAAAATAAAAATTGAAAACCAAAGGAAAAGAATTCTTAAGCTAAAGTGAGAAAACAAATCAGTAAACAAAAAAAAATAAAAATGAAGAAATTTAAAAAAATTGGAAAGGAAAATCTAAGTTTTGAAATACAAATTCTAAAAAGAATGTTTATGCCAATGTTTCAACCACATGAAGTAAAAGAAAATTTTCATGTAATCATTCCTTCTTATGTCGAGATTCAGATAAATTATACCTTGCAGGGTTGCAAATGTTTTGGGCTTTAGATAGCAGTGATGATAAAATTCAGCCACAATGAAAAATTTCTATCTGATGTCAATCTTCTTGTTTCAAAGCATCATCTTAATTATTTTCTAATAAAATGAATGCTTTAAAGAAACAAATTAAAGGTTCAGAAACTTCTTAGTGTAGCTGTTTCAACGAAGACTATCGCTGCTTCTTGAAAATAAAACCAGGAAAAGAGCATAGGGCTTCCAAAATATGATTTGGCAAATGATTGAAAGATTTTATGAAGAGTTGCAAAACAAATTTTTTTATGTCAACATAATTTAAAAAAAAAAATGAAACTAAAGTAATGAAATGTAAATTAATGAAAGTGGGTACATGAATCTTACCATTGGATAATTGCATTTGATCTTACCTGAAGGTATCCATTTCTCCAATACTAGCTGACTTCTTCTTTTAGTTGACATTAAAAATATGAAGAAGGCAAACTAACCAAAATCCTATAACCCAAAATCATTATTTATTTTATTTAAACTAAAGCAAGCAGTAAAATGTAAAAATGGAATGTTTTGTGTTCAAGGGAGTTGAAATTAAAACAAATGCATCAGAAATGGGATTGAGAATTTGTAGTGATGAATATTCTCAAAATATTATAAGTTTTATACAAATTCCATGATTTTATAAATTGTTTAGAGTTAAGACCAAATTTAAGATAATGAAATTTAAAATAGAGAGGTCTTGAATTTCATATTTAATTATAGAATTATTTAAAACTGAAATATATGAGAAATCAAAATGATTTGAATATGCTGCAAATTTGTCATTAATCGCTTTAGTATCATAGCAGTTACCCAAGATTGCTTTATATTTGTACTTTGCACATTGCACATTGTGCATCGCAGATTCGGAATAGTGACATGACCATGAATAAAAATGTGATGAAGCGATTACGATATTGGCAATGTGATGGATGACGTGGTTTCGGTATTATGATATGAGTATCAAAAAATGCAATGAGCGATATCGATATCGGCGTATCGGAATATTGGAAAATAGTCATGTTAGAAATGCCAATATGATTCTTGCAATAGCAGCGATGCGATGGATATAATAAGCGGTAATGAGCAAAGAGTGATAAGCGATGAGAAATCAACGATTAGTGAAAAGTGATAGCGATGAGAAATCGGCGATGAGTTATCGCATCGCAACTTTTAAAATGAGTGCACAAGGATGTATTCAATTTTCCTCCCGATTTGCGATTTGCGATTAGACTTATCGCATCAGAGGTCTTTCAAACGAATATATTAGAATGTGATTTCTCGATTCGCGATTGCGATCAAGCTTTTATCGCATCAGAGATTTTCAAATGGAAGAATTAACATTATGCTTAATTTGATATGAGTGTTTGTGATCCGATTCATCGCATCGAAACTTTTGTGATGAAAAACAAACTTTTCAATTTATTCCAATATGATATGTGATCGACGATCTGCAAAATTAAGTGCATGATGTAACAATATGATATGCCAATATGTGATGGAGAATGAGCCTGATAAATCTATTATAAAAGTTTAATATCGCATCGGGTTCGATACATCGGTGCTTTTAAAATTATGACCCTACCACTTTTGCAATTAAACAGACGCGATATTTCTTATGAACTTGATTTAAATTTAATATTGGGTCCTGAATTATGTGTATATCACAATATTGATAAAGTTGATTATCGAAGATCGGTGATTCAAGATAATGGAAATATATTCAATTGAACACCTCTGAGATGCGAAATACGATATGGTATTTTATGAAAAATTGAATGAGATAACACATTGGAGATATTGCATCAGAAATATGAAAATCAAGTTGGAACATTTCTGATATGAATCTTGCGATGTTGTTTTAAATTTCAATTGGGTTTTCTAAATGAATGAATGAAAGCAAAGTTAAAGAATGCTTCAAATTATAATGAAACACAAATAAAATTTCCTTGAACCCATTGCAAATTTGAAATGGGTTTGCTGCTTACTTCAAGTTTTGAAAACAAATGAAAACCTACAAATAAAACAAAACAAGAATAAAAAACAAACTAAGGAAAAGAGAAACTATTAATAGATGAAAATGAACTTGTAAATGTGTACCTGGAAGAGAATTGTCTGTGGATTTTACCTTATGAATCTTCCAATTCTTCCTTCTATTTATCAAAATTTTGACATTGTTCAAACTCATCTCATTATTTATTCTAAATCAGAGTGTGCAATTAACCTAAATAAAATCTGTTTATTCATGTTTAGGAAATCTAGAACTTATAAAATTCACTAGAAATAAATATGAAAATAGGCTTCCCTTTGAATTACAACAGAAATTTATTACCTTTGCTCATTCCAAATTAAATTGAGAAAAATATGTATTTTTATAGTGACTGTTTAATAATGCCTTAAGTAAATAAATATGATGCATATTGCAGCATCAGATAATAAACTAAAGATCAGAATGGGATAAAGCCACTAATTGTGGAAAAATATCAACACAGATTTGAATGTGTGCACACAGCAAAATGGACACCCTTAAAGTAATTTTAACAAACTTCGAAGAAGATAATATGAACTTCATGTGATTATAGCAAAAGGTTAGACTGACTAATAATGATTAAATTGGAATTAAGCTTATAATAGACAGTCATACATTTCATGGGATAATGAGATCATGAAGATTTATATCCACAAAACCTTTTAACAAATAAATTTCAGAAGAAAATCATATGAGGACATTTCGAAATAGAGAAAAGTGGCTTTGAGGTGATTGGTGCCAAGTGAAACCTCAATTTAATTTAGTCAAGACATTATTCAAAATAGGCAGAGTAGAGATATTGCTGCAATAAATTTTGATTTAAAAATGGGAAGCAAAAATTAGAAATTTTTTGATAAGAGGAAAATATTTCCCTGAACATGTATATGATATGAGAAGGGTTGATTACTCACTTTATTTTATATCTGTAGAATTATTAAGAATAAATTAACTACACAAAACAAACTAACTAAATTAATTCTACTTCTATTCTAATTATATACATGAAAGTGACTAGGTATAGTCATATTTCCAATGTAACCACTCTCTCATTTTAATTCCTGCATGTATGTACAGTTAGTAATAAAAATACAAATCTAATTGAACTAAGAAGAATAAATCTATAATCAGAATGTACAGTTATTATTAACAACTTATTTACAATCATCTTCTTTTGAAATGTCTTTTCCAACTGAATTCCAAATGGATCATCAAAACCTGGATGGGTTTCCAATAAGGGTTGGAAAATGTTTAAAAGATGAGATGACGGGCCAGATTGTGGATATGAGGTTTTAAATTCAAAGGCCTGAAAAAATTTGTTAGTGTTATGTGTAAGTGTTAAACTATTAACAATTTTCCATGAAGGAAAAGTTTCCAAACAATTTTTGAATAGACTAATGAAAAATGGATGGAAATCTGTCAAATAAGATGGAGAATTATTAACTGGATTAGATTGCTGGTCAGATTGTAAAAATACATTCTCTTGTTGACACTGCCTTTGAGAAGATAGAAGCTTTTGATAAAACATTAGCATTGATTGAAATTGAAATATTAATAGCTTTTGATGTTTATGATTATAATATGAAACTTCAATTTTCTAATAGGACAATGCATCATTTGAGTGTTCACTATTAAAGTGCTTAATATGCTAGCATAAAGTGCCAAAAATTTGAAAAATAAAATCAGAAAATAAATCTAAATTTGAACAAAATAAGTGTGAAAGAAAAAATAAAATGAAATCCCTATTGGTACAACTAATGTTACAACACAATTGGGATTGTTTTGAAATAATTTCTTTTTTACAAGGATTGGCCTGAATAATGGAATTTGAATAATTGCCAATTCCAACTTGTGAATTAAAAAGAGAATTATGATTATGAGTAGGAATAGGAGTTTGATCATGATATGAATCATAAATTGGAATGTTTTCCCAAATGGTGAAATCATGAAGATAATTTGCTACTCTAGAATGAGGATTGATTGGAATAATTTCAAAATTGAAATGTTCCTCATTCACAGATGTTATTTGAATTTTATCATGAGGATTCTCTTGAGAAGAATAGAAATCAACATCCTTGATGTTAAAATAATAATCATAAACGACTTCACGATATTCTCTAGAATTCCCTTTGATTTCGTCCAATATATCAAAACAATGAGGGATAAAAATTTCATATTAATTAATGGTAGAAGAATGATCAATAATTGTTTCTCTATCTTGATAAAAACTTATTAGTAATTCATTTACATCATTCTCTTTATTTTCTAAAATATCATTAATACCGAGAGTGGAGAAATTACCAACATTAAAAATATCAGGATAAAGTGAAAAATGAGAATAAAAAATAATGAATTCAAAATTTTCTCTGTTAGAGAAATATTGTGTGTTCTCTTCACTATAAATTTCAGATTCTAGATCATTCCTTTGTATACTCATGCTTTCTTGAAGAAGGCTGCTTTTCTGCTCTATTTTCGACATTTGTTCATCATGGAAAAATTCAGAAATTTGTACAACAGTTTGCATTTTGTTATTCACTTTGATTGCTGCTTGCACGTGTTGATTTGCGATCTGATTTTCTGAATTTAATGCAGAGTAATTTTCAGATTTCAAGGCAGCTCTTTCTCCAAAATTGCTGCTATTACCTTCTTACATTTGATAAGAAATATTTTCTAAGCTTTGTGAGACCACTTCATTATAATTTGTTCGCACATCCATATTGGAATTCTCATTTATGTTAGAAGGGGATGGAACAAAGATTGAACTAATTTCATATGGATTGGGAATGGGAGGAAGAGAGAAAAATATTCAAACCAATCTAGTGATTCTTCTTCTGTAGGTTTATCTTCAACTTTAAATCTTAAACAATTCAAATGAAATCGAATGTTAAAATCCCTAACAGACTCATTTTCAAATGTTCGTAGATATTTAATTTCATCGCATACTTGTTCATAATCGTATCCGTCAAATTTACAAACGAAAATTGTAACAAATTGATCCCAGCTGTGAATTGAGGCAACCAGAAGAGTTCTACACCAATTTCTAGCTTTTTCCGCAAATGTGAGAGTAAAAATTCTGCATAAAATGCCTTCATCAATTCCTTGAAAATCATAATTTGAAACATTTTGAATAAATTGAAAGACATGATTAAAAGCAGAAGCATTTTTCTTACCATTAAACTTTACCTGAGACAAGAGTCTTACCACTTCGGGTGGAGTATTGGAAGATGCACGCCCTTGTATACAACTCCAAATTGGAAGTTTAAGAGGAGCCATTGTGATTTAAATAAAATGTTAAAATTGAAAAGACTCCAATAGACAACAAGTTTCAGGCTCTCCTTCTAGTGCCAAGAATGTTGAAGCCTCAAAAATAATTGTGACAACATTGGGGGATAACCACCTAGTCCAAACCTTAATACAACTCCTTTTCCTTTTATGATAGTGGCTCTGACTGGTTTAACTAGGTCCAGTTACCTTTTCCCTATCGCTATTGGTTTACAATGTATCTTTAACTACCAATAGATAGGGATATCAGATCACTTCTTCTTTCTGATCGGGCAAGAGAATGACCCTTAAGCTGATTTGGGTTCAGCCAAACCACAACTAAGATTTTGCCTCTTTGAGAAGAGGACTTAAAAGAATGTAGAACTTAATCTAAATGCAAACTTATTCTATAATGCAAGCAAAAGAAACTAATCCAAATCCTATATTAATTAAGTAGATATAAATCTAACCCAAATAAGAGCAAGATTTATTAAATAGTAATGTGTTGCGAATTTCTTCCACATATTATTGTTTAATTATTAGCTTGATTGATTTGAAAATCAATATCATTTTTTTGAATTTCTTCAGGAGTGTTGTTGATTTATTATTTCAGTTAAATGGTCTCAATAGGATGTGTTTCGGTATTCACAAATGTCAGCTAATTGAATTTCTTCGTTGGCTTGATATTAATTAAAAGCCAGACATATTTAAATTCTCATTATTTAATTATCTTGCTCTTAGTTGGGTTAGATTTATATCTACTTAATTAAGATAGGATTTAGATTAGTTTCTTTTGCTTGCATTATAGAATAAGTTTGCATTTAGATTAAGTTCTACATTCTTTTAAGTCCTCTTCTCAAAGAGGAAAAATCTTAGTTGTGGTTTGGCTGAACCCAAATCAGTTTAAGGGTCATTCTCTTGCCCGATCAGCAAGAAGAAGTGATCTGATATCCCTGTCTATCGGTAGTTAAAGATACATTGTAAACCAATATCGATAGGGAAAGGTAACTAGACCTAGTTAAACCAGTCGGAGCCACTATCATAAATGGAAAAGGAGCTATATTAAGGTATAGACTGGGTGGTTATCCCCAAATTTTGTCGCAATGATTTTCGAGGCTTCAACAGAACCCTGCTATTCCATGACCTAACTACCTTAGAAACCAGGAAACAGAGTTTGCTGAAATTTAGCCCTTACCTCCATGCTTGTCTTCCAACACTTTTGCTGGAAATTTTGACCTTTTTAGACAAGTGACATGTGTTATCACTTCCATAGAACCATGCCCTTCCACCTGTATAAAATTAAATCCTTGAAAGATTGTAAAGAGAGCTGATGTGTCTGCGCTACGAAAATATCAGCTGTTTTCGTAGCACAGTAACTATGTCTTTGTAAACATTTCTTAACATCCCATTTCTTCTACTTTGACACCTAGAACTTAATTTGTGAACCCTTTCCATCCTCTAGTAGCATAAACACTTCAAAAAACAGATGCTTTACCTCTTGAAACCTTAACAAAATGCTCAAAAATGCACCTACAGCAGTTTCATAGCGCGCTACGAAACTGCGGTGTATGTCATCTACGGAAATTTTTTTCAAAAATATCAATTTTTAAATTGTCTTGCAATTTTTCCATGATTTCTACAGGCTTTAATAATCAACATATTTCATCCTTGAAGTTTTTTCAAAAAGTGAAGTCCTTCTCCACAACGAAACTACATTAAGAAATTATAACTTACTGTTCTGATTTATCTGAAAAATAGGTGTTGAGACAGAGCTTTTATTTTCTCACCCATAATTTATTTTGAAAAAATGAAGGAGGCTTTTGGAAACCATGATGTATTGAACAAAAACCTATATATTTTTTTTGAAATGCCTCCCCTAGTTCCCAGAAACGGTCTTTGAACAACCTATATAAAACTGGAAAATCCTGATTTCTGAAAATATGGCTTCAAAGAAAGCCTTGTATCTCCAAACTAGTAACACTTTTGAGAACAGTGAGATAGGTTATTGTAGAGGAGGATATTAGGAAGAGAAACCTCCTTTATAATTCCAAAATAATTTTGAATGTGGCCAAAAAATGATCTTGAAAAATACTATTAAAACAAAAAAAACAGAGTTTTTCTCTCAATGACTTTCAACAATTTCATAGTGCAAGTTGAGTGATCAATTTAACCCACCGCATAATGTATTTGAAGACACTGAGAGAGGTTTTTTTATTTCATTATGTTAGGAAGAAAAAAATCTTTCAGTTTTCAAAAATGAGTTTTCAGTTGCTCAGGAACCCCTCTGGAAAAAAACTACTAAAAGCAGAAAAACAAGGTTTTTTTCTAAAAAAGGTTGTTTCAGCCATTTCGTAGCGCGCTAAGAAAACAACATTTTCGTAGTGAAAATCACCTTTTTTGAACTAGATGCGCTACGAAAACGTGGATTCCTAGCATGATTGAAAAATTTGACCCTAAACCTAATGGAATGACTTCTAAATGGATGATGGGACCTTTAAACCATGGAATAAGGTTGTTAAAATTTGTTTGGAAATGGAAATGAGACTTTTGAGACTCTAACCCTATCAGCTACCCTTTAAAGCATGAAATTACCTAACACCTATCTAAGACCATGACTAAACAAGGTAAAATTTTAGAGTTTATTGATCATGGAGTGGACCTAGAAGACTTCATTTGAACTTGTAATATGACCTATCCTTTACCAATGACTTAAAATGACTTCTAAACCTCCTTGAAATCATGACCAAAAGTAGAGTTGACACAATGATGTTTTGAGAATTTTTGGGTGATAACAGTGCCAACGAAGTAGATTGTATGGGAATCAACGTTACTCGACATCCTGGATGTGGATGCTTGGAAAGGATCCATCGTAGAAGAGTTTGTCTTCTGCTTCCATGTCTATGTTGTTGGCTTAGATGTGTCTAACCCTTTGGGGGAGTGTAGACTCAATGCTGCTCTTGCCACTCTTAGCTTGGGGAGGTGTACACATTTAATCGTATGGTGAAAGTGTGAACAAATCTGACAATAGGTGTGCATGATATTCTCTTTGTTAGCACCTTGTAATTAGCAAGATTGGAAAAAGTCCAACTGTAGGAGTAACATCAAACCGCTTTTGGATTCAAGGATCTAGCCCTCCTGAATCCAGAGAGGGATCTCTCTATCAATAAGTTTAAAGGTGCGATCTTTAAAGCTTTAAAATGTGATATTAGGCTAGCTATGAAGAGCATAGGTTGTGTTTGTTTGTTTTTGGTTGGACAAAGACATGGTGAAGGTGAAGGTAGTTCAAAAGAAAGGGTGAGGATGTCTTCAAGAGAAGGAATGATTCGGCTGACAGAAAAGGCAAAGACAACGTAACCCATTGGGCTATGGAGTCATAGGAGGATTTTAATTGGATAGCAAGGTGCAAGAAGGATCCATGGGGCAAGTTACTTATGTCAAAGGATCTCTTAAAGTGATATTATGGAATGAAATAGATAGGAAGTGGAGAACAAAAAAAATGAAGAAATAGTGAACAGCCTAAGATCAAACAAGTGCTTTCAAACTAATTTGCTTTCGGCATGTACTTAAGGAAAAACACAAAAGTATTCTAAGATCAGGTAAGTGCTTTTAAACTAGCCTGCATTGAAGTACTTTCAGTTAGAAAACATTTTAAAATAGTTTGAACAGCTTAAGATCAGGTCAGTGCTTTTAAAATATCCTGCTTTCAGCATATTCAATAAGAAAACTACAGATAAGAGTCACAAAGAGCAATTTAGATCAGGCAAGTACTTTGAAACCGACCTGCTTCAATATACTCTAAGGAAAACACAGAGAAGACTCGTTAAAGAGAAATCTAGATCAGGCAAGTACTTTGAAACTAACCTGCATTAATATACTCTTCAAAGAGGACATTTAAATGAGGAAAACATAGAAAATAAAGCTTCAGTGAGAGTAAGGTACTATTGAAAGTAAATCCTAGCTCTATGTTTGCTGCTCTTTATTAGAGAAAGTGAACAGAGTGAAAACATTAAGCAAAATAACAATTGATAGTGAGGAACACATCACCATTGACACAAATCAGGAATCCCATAAATCAATAGCTTGTATTTGATGTTCAAACCAGTTACAATCAGCAAGCTCGGTGGGTCTCTACAACTTCGATCTTCTCATATTAGCTTATGTATCTTCAAGTTGCATACAGGGCATCAGTAATTTCAGAATAACTATTACATACATTCAGATGTCCAGATACCAACATTTTCTCATCTTCTACAGAAGTATTTATAGAAGAATGAGGAGGTGGTATTTGATGAAAGATCTCATGAATCAATCAATACAAATTGATGACTCTTCGGCCTTTGAGGGCTTCGATGAAGAACTTCACAGGTGTTAACCTGCATTAATTGATTTTACACTCAAGATTAAGCTCAGTGGTAGCCTTTGTTGTCTTTTGAGGCTCCGTGTCATGTTGAAGTAGCTCTGTTTCTATTCTTCAAGGCCTAATGATCAAAAGATTAGCTTCTGGACTGTTCTTTAATATTCAAAATAAATTCGCCGAAAATTAGAGATAAGATCCTTTATTTTTATTAATTGTTCGGCAGTCTTTGATCTCTGTGAGGCTGCAGGTGTCTTTAGGAGTTGGAGAGGGTTCAATTAGCCTCTGCTTAAGGTGGTGGAAGCTTTCACGAATCGATAGTTGTCTTCGTTTTCCCTTAACACCTTTAATTTACTTGAGATCCGTGTTTATGGTCTTCAATATCCCTGTTCTGATATATTTTGTCTTCAGCACTGATACTCTTTGACGGTGCCCAATTCATGGCTTTCCTACTGGTGTGCAGGGCTGCGCAGGGTTTATAAAGCATCAATGCCTCATGAAACACTGATAAAAGGTGAATTTTAAACCCTGCAAGTGGTTTCCTTCGATAAATCGAAAGCAGGAGGGTCGTCACCCTATGCCTTTGAAAGTTCTTCAATTATGCGGAAAAACCATTTAAACCCTGCAAAATACGACAAACAGTTATAAAATCCTACGTATATAGGTTGACTACTTTGGAGGCATATGGTAGGAGCATGTCCATTGGATGGCATCATCCAACGGTCGGGATTAATTGGGACAGATCATAGAATGGGTGAAAAAGGATTAAATATGAGCCGTTGATTCACGTAGAGATCAACGGTTGGGAACACAGGTTGAAAGTCAAATGGAAAGAATCGGGCGATGAATTTTAGGCCGTCGATCTGCAGATCATATTGACGGTGGAAACGAGATTTCCACTGTACGATAGCCCGGTTACCGCGTGTGCACCTTCGTTAATTGTTGGGCATCTTCAGCGAGTAATAACCGTTGGATGAGCAGGTTCAGATCTGACGGCGCACAGCGATATCACTCGGCCTCCACGTACGAACATTAACACGCGATGGAAAGTGGTTTTTCAAACAGTGCTCATGACACGTAGCGACGAGCGTATGGAATCGTTGGTGATCAGGGGAAAACCGCCCTCCACCGAAAGGCGGTGCGATGAAAACCACATGGTTTTGGGCAACGACGCATGGCTGGCGGGGACCAACGGGTGGATAGATTCCGCATCATGGGATTTCCAACTCAGATCGACGGTGGAGGAGGCTTTCAGCATTAAACCGGCAGAAACTTTAGAATAGACACAAAAACCCAAAGTTTTTCGAAAATACATAAGGTTTTATGTTTTGTGGGTGGAATATACAAATAATAGGGTTAGGCACCCGATTGCGGGGCCGTTGGGCGCATGGGGAAACATATGACCGGGGGGTTAAATGGAAGGGGTTTATCGCATATCAGAACTTTGGGCCCGGGCTTTTCAATCAACCCATTGTTATTTTCTGCGATTGCGATCACGTGACCGGCTCTTTTCAATGAACCCATTTAAAATATTTCGACACGTGGTTTGAATTTTTTAGTTAAAAATTTGAAAAAGTGGGTTTTGGGTTTTTACAAAGAAAAAGAACATTCGGGAATAGAAATATTTACAAGGTTTTAAGTGCCAAAGGCGGGCCCATGGGTTATACGAAAAGTCAATGAGATCAGGGGCTACGACACACAGGACCAATCACATCGGAAATTTTGGGAATATGGCAAAAGACTTGCGCACTTTGAATTCTTGCGATGAGATAAGCGCCTCCAGAGTTAGCGCTTGGTCCCAGGGTGTGGACATATGATCGGAAGGGTCAGAGACTTAGCTCAAAAGGGCTTAAGTCCAATACTTATGGAAAAATGAGTTTTGAATGATTTTCAAGGTTTTCCAAAGGTTAGAGGGGTTCCGATGAGGTAAAGAAGGAGTCTTTAAACCTTATCAAAGTGTTTCGATGAAGGGGAAAGGGAAAATGAAGGATTGCATAGGGGAATAAGGGGTTAAAATGAGGCTAATTTGACAAGAATAAAGGGAAGGGAAAAGGGTTTTGCAGTAGTATTTGGGCTTTTTAGGATGTAAATAGCAGTGTAGGATTTGGACGGAGGCATGAGATCTTCCACAGGCTTCAAGAGATAATATTTTGGCCATGAAAACTGTTTCTTGAAGACTGAACAAAGTTTTGGCCACCTTTTGATAGAAACAAATTTTATAGGTGGCCAACACTCTTGATTAGAGAGAATTTTCTGAGGGAGAGAAGAGACTATGTGAAGACTATTTGCAAGGGGCTTCAGTTCTCTACACTGGTTGACTCGGTGATCATTTAGGTCGTATAGTCCACATGTTATCCTCGACTTATCTTTGGTGATATTTGGTTGGTGTGTCGTCTTTGTTTGCCCCCCAAGCCCCTGTGGGGGTGGGGTTTTTGAACTGGCAGTGTACCTTCTATACCACTTATAGAGGTCATCCTCCCTCTTTTCTATGGTATGAATCGTATCGATGGTAGAATGAAGTTACGAGGCATAAGTGCAATGTCACTTGTAATGATTGCCTTGACATATTAGGCAGAATATCCTTGATATGGGTGTTCCTTCATGCTCAGTTTGAGGTCTGGCGAGGAACCAGTGTCGTAATGTTGCTAAATCAGGACAAGTGGTGACCGCATGATTGGGCATTTTGCATAACGTGTATGCTGGTCTTCTCTGTAGAGAGCGCTTAGGGGTAACTAGGGGTTCCCTGATTGGTCGCTTTTCGACAGACAAGAACATGATGGATCTACTCGTCACATATTCTTGGGTTGTGGATCTGTCCATGGACTCTGCATCGATGTCATCTTCTTGGAGAGGCAGACTATGGAAAAGCGTAAGCTAGCGAGGGCTAGCCGAAATCGGGGGATATAGTAACAATTCTCCAAAAGGTGGTTGTCAGCGCATAACGGACATGTGAATTGCACTGCCTGCAATCCAACGTAGTAAACCGTTTCTATAGGATACCATCTGTGGATGAGTTCCAAGGCTGTGCACTCTTCGAGGAAGTGACCACGTTCATCGCATAGAGTGCAATGTATAACGGGAATGACTAGGGGTCTTTCTTGTGCCCTTCATTGTTCCTGTAGGGATAGGATGGTACGAGGTTTATTTCCAGATGCTCGGGTGGAGGGATCCTCTTGATAGGACTGCTCAATGGCATGTAAGGTGTCCCTATATCGTGGGATCTTTTGGCAATGGTGGGTAAAGTGCCCATAGTTGCTGCAGAGAGTGCATGCGTGATTGGTACGCAATGCTTTTCGTTTACCTCTGGTGTTAGGTTCCTTTTTACGGGAACGTGACATCGCGATGTCTGTCTCAGATCCAAGGAGTGGTTTTAATTCATATAGCTCTGGACATATATGGGTAGGGTGACCTATTACGTCGCATATGGCGCAGGTTAGTGGTTCCTGTTGTATGGCGGGGGTCACCATCTTCTTTCCTCTCTTCTCGGTTTTCTTGGCCGTGATCACCAGTTTTGCAATGGGAATCTCCTTTGCATGGGTGGTTTCGACCATTTCTTGGATGAGTGGGGCTTCCTCAGGAGTGAGGGTCTTCAATCCTATGGCAGTAACGTGGGTGGCTCCTGTTCCTGCAGGGGGAACGAGGTACCAAAATGAGATTGCCAATGATATGTTTGGTAATACTAGTGTTGCCAAAACCTGCTAGGAGACGAAACCAGCTAGGGGGTAGAGGAAAGGGGTTTGCGAGGTGGTGTAGGCTAGATAGGCTGTTGTGGGCGATGACTCGGTGCCATTACTTCTCATATCCATGTCCTGACTAGCTTCAGCTCTTGACGTGGACATCGTGCACACTAGAGCCCCTCTGACATCGGGCGATGACTCAGGGATTATGGGAGGATCTCCTAAGAATGACCCTAGAACGGACGACGGTTTGAATTGGCTGGGACCATATTCTTGGTACCATGAGAGAGCACCTGAGGATGTATCTACATAGGGTATAATAATATCTGTGTTTTTTAAGGTTCACTTCTCGCTATGCATCAATTGGTCTACAGTAATGATGCGGTCCTTGTGGGGGAACATCATGATGCGAAAGACGGAGGAAGCTATGGTAGACATAGCGTACATATAATTACACCCAAGGAGTATATTGTAGTCTAGGTGAGCATCCAAGACTTCAATGTCTATGTGGACCATATTTCCAGCTAAGAAGACTGGGATGTTTTTGTAGAGGCCGATGGGGGTTGATGGATGACCGTCGTATGCTCTAAGTGTAATGACTGAGGGTTTTAGTTCGGGAGACCCTAAATTCTGCCAAAATTTTTGGACATGATGCATGTGGATGCACCCTCATCTATGACACATCAGTGGATTGTGATATTCTGGACCGACACTGGTATCTAGAAGGCGACCATGGAAGGAAGCCTGGGGATGACTTTGTCTATGTCAAAATCCATTAGACGTGTATCGACAGGGTCGATAGCGCCTACCGCGGAAAGAAGGGATTTCCGTTGTTTTGGGCATGACTACAATACTTCCAAAGCTGACATAGCAGCGAGAAATTATGCTAAATCTTCCATGATACTATAATTATGGGCTGCTTTGGAATAGTTTCCTGCTTGCATATTGGGTCCCTTCGCCATTTTTGGAAATGGTTGTTAGTATGAATCTTGATTCGAGGTGTATGAAAAAATACCAGTTTAGCTACGCATAAAAAACAACCCTAACAGTAGAAATGACTGCTAATATCTTCATATATGCAGTTAGATGATCAAATAAATGCTGCAAAAATCTAGATCTATGCATTATAATACATTAAACAGTAGAAATATAAGATTTACTCCATAGATCCAATAGACAAGACAAGAATATATCCAATGAAATTTTTATTAATGGCACCTGGGAGAAAAACAAAAGAGGGTGTTCCTTGTTCTCCTCAATGGGATGGGTTCTTGTAAGTCCTGAGCACTTCAGATTTAGAATTCCTCTCTCTTGATGGTGTAGAAAACCCAGAAAAAAATGGAAAAATATGGCTATGATAATGGATCAATAGCCAGACCAAGAGTTGAGATCCAGAGTGATCTTTAGGCAACAAAAGGTGACAAATGAATGGGAAAACCCTTCCATTTATAACAAAATATTGAGTTAGTCTAGATATTGGTGCATAATTAAAATATTATTAACCAAATCAAGATCCAACTTTTATGGAATATTTTATTATATTTGTTGGAGGGAAAAGGAATTTGACTTGAGTCCAATCCCCTTATTTGTAAATAATAAATAAATAAATGATTTATTTATCATTTTAAGGATGTGATTAAGTAATAATAAATAAATAAATGATTTATTTATCATTTTAAGGATATAGTTGAGTAATAATCAAATAAATAATGATTTATTTAATTATTTAAGGGTGAATTAGTCATATTTAACAAAGAATATTATTTAAATAAGATTTAAACAATTATTCTTAGAAAATAATAAGATAAATAATGATTTATCCAATTAATTTCCTTGTTTTGGGTTAAATATAACTAGAAATATTAATTAAACTATTGTTTAACTAATTATTTCTTGAAGAAAATAAAAAAAATGTATATTTATCTAATATTTCCTTATGGGGTTTCATGTTTAGACCATAAACAACTTAATAAAGGTGGTTTACTAAGTTATTTTTCATAGTGAATGGGATTTTACTTGGGGTAAAATTGGTCTTACATGGTGTACTTGGGTCCATCTAATAACAATGGATTAGATGACCAAAAAATGGTGTAACAGATTGTCCCCCAACGTGCGAGCATTAGGAGCTAATCGTATGACCGAAGTACGTTGTAAGAGCTTAATCACTATACAACAAAGGGGAATTCAAAGAGAGAGGATTGTAGGGTAGACCAAAGTGCTGAAAGAACTAGACCCTGAGGAGGTGATTTGCAGGTGCGACAAGTCTTTTTTATGAGTGAGTACCTGCTATAGGTGGTGGGGGAGGCATACCTATGCCTGCCAAGGCAATAGTAAAAACAATAAGGTGCCTGGAAAACCACGGAACACAATAATAAAGCATATGATGGCATAAACATGAGCCAGATAAATAACCCGATAATGAATCCCACATACATATTGTGCTAGGGATAACAGCCAGGGCTTGTACAATAATATCTAAGTACATGAGATATAAAGACAACCCAGATGCCCCTAAACATAGGATATGGCTCTGAAAATCTGACTGATACATGCAAAAAAAAAGGTGCTGCAAGTGGCTGAAGGCTGACATCATCAAATGTATGGAGCTGCATCGAAGGCTGAAATGAAGAGGTCATTCGAGTGTGTGGGGGGGATACCTGTAGGGCCACCCCCTCATGAGGGCTGATACATTTCACACACACCCGAGAATCGTCAATGTCCACTGCTACATCACTGAACCATCGAGTATACAGATCTTTATCATGCTGAAAAGAGCTAGAGATAAGAAACAATCAAGTCAAAGGGCAAGAAGGAGTCCCTTTGCCTGATCCGAGGCGCAAAACAAGAGTGGAAGCTAGAACCAAGGTACACCGCCCTCTAGACCTATCTTCTAGAATGAATGAGTTGATGTCGACAAAAGGAGATCGGCCATAGGTGAGGCAATAAGGGATCCTCAACTAAGGCACGAGAGAAAATAGTAGAGTGACTGACAAAATGACACCAATGATGATGATGAAATGGGGGAGACATAGTAGTGAAAATACGACTTCCCTTGTTAGAGCATAAATGGCATGGATGACCCGACAACGACTGACGCAATATTATGAGGGATAGGGGACAGTGGAACTGGAGGTCATAATGTGCGACACAAGAGAGGGACCAAGCAATGAAGGATGAAGGACTATAGCGGGTGTTGGGCCTCAAAATAGTCTCTATTTTCACTCCATTATTCATCAATATCTTCACATTTTACCTTCATGTCACCTCCATTCCACCTCCATATCATTACATTCACCTCATTATTGGGACATAACTATGTTTTTCCAAAGTTTATTAATTCTTAACATTTTAAAGTGAATTTATGGCTAAAACTTAGAAAATAATATGCTTATACTTATGCCTAACAATTAGCAGGAGTTTGTTGACATGTGTAGGCTCAAAGGAAGCTTCCAAGACACCTTTATGTGGCCTTGGATGATCAAATTCGAAGTTAAGAAGATAAACCTCATGGAAAAGATCATGGAGGAAATCATGGAGGATAGGGTTATGTGTCTAGATGGTTAGAGATATTGATGGATGATCACTATGAGTTTTATTCTCCTCTCCATTATACATAAATAGGAGTACCTCATAATTCCAGAAGAGACTCTTAGAGCATTGTATCAATTGATAGAATAGAATAAAGCTTCATTTTTCATATATTTCCATTATGTGTAGTTTTAGATGTAAGTGTGTTTATGAATTCTGTTAGTTTTAGATATAAGTTTCCTTAATGTAGTATATAAGATATTTATTCTTGTTCATAAAGAGAATTGAGCTCACTCTAAAGGATGAGAGAAACATTTTATTTCATATTGCTTATTTCTAAGGCATGGATATCTCTTTTCTTCTATTTTTGGAGCTGGTTACACAACATTTGGTATCAGAGCTTTGGATTCTAGGGTTTCGCTGCTCCAAACAGGTCATCGTGGCATTTTCGCTATAACTTGTTTTCTATGAAGTTTCAGAAGCTGAAATTTTTAGGGTGCGAAGAAAAAATCCGGAGGAAGCTTGTATAAAAATTTCAAAGTCTGGTTCGCAATAATTTCGGAGATATGATCTGTGGAAGTCAGGTATTTTTTCAGGCTCCTAAACAGGTCATCGTGGCATTTGCGCTATAAATTGTTTTCTACGAAGGTTCAGAATCTGAAATTCTATTGGTGAAGCACTGAAATCCCCGAGGAAATTTCATCAAAAAAATTCATAGCTTGGTTCGTAATATTTTTGGAGATATGATCTGTGGAAGGTAGTGCTTTTTCAGGCTCCTGAATTTCATCTCAAAGAGGTGATCGTGGGAAAAGTTCAATAACTCTCTCTCTGAAGATTGGATTGGAGTGCCGTCAAAAGTAGTCATAATTACACGGCCTGTAGTTTCTTTTCTATCAATTTCAGAAACAAAGGACAAAACAGTGACACGTGGCAAGTCGTACAAGTTCGCTCTACTGAACCAGTCCAGAATTAGGTCATTGTGGGAGATTGGACACAACTTTGTCTTGGAGAATCAAAATCAGGTCAAAACTGTGGCATTTGAAAGAAGCTTCAGAGGGCTACTACAGGGCTGAATTTCAGATATCGAAGATTTTCAATTACAGAGATAATTCAATTTCAATATCGATCTCCTAAAAGCTAGTAAAAGGTGTGTATCTTTTTTCCGAATTGCATAAGTCTTGTTTGAAGAATCAAGTTAAATTGATTCCAAGGGCATAGTGTAGAATATATATCAGTATTGTATTCTAAAATGGCCCCTAAAAAGAATTCAACACCCATTAAGCCTTCAGAAGGCTCTACTATGACTCATGAAGATGAAGAATGGCAACATGACATATCAAAATTACAAGAGCAAATTTCGCTCTCGCAAAGAACAACAAAAAATGAAATGGAGGTTTTGAAGAAAGGCGTGGAAACTAAGATGGATGGTTTGAAGAAAGGCATGGAAGCTAATATGGTTGGTTTGGAAGCTAAGATGGATGGCATGGAAGTGGGCATGGAAGCTAAGATTGATGACATGGAAGCTAAGATCGATGAGAAAATGGAAAACATGAAGAATTTTCTAAAAGCAGACATGGAAGGTTTGATAAAGTTTATACAAGAAAGGTTTCCTAATGGTGAAAAGATAGTAGAAGAACCTCATGATGAGAACAAAATAAATGTTAATTGTGATTTCATAAACTCTAATGTTGGCTGGAAGAACCACCATATTCCAAAGATGGATATGAGGAAGTTTGATGGAAAGGATCCTGTAACATGGATACTACAGATGGAGCAATATTTTGATCTCCATAACGTGCAAACACACAAAAGGTACGCATTGCAACTTTACATTTAGAACAAAATACATTTGTATGGTATCGATGGCTTTGCTCCCGTAAAAAAATTGTCACTTGGTCAATTTTTACGAGGAAATGATAGCACATTATGAGGATACAAAGAGCAACACCTTCTTTAGCCAATTGATAAATCTCAAACAAAAGGGCTTAGTGGGGGAGCACATTGAGGACTTCCAAAAATTGAATATAAGGGTAACTTATATTCCAGAGGAACACAGGATTGATCTCTTCATAGGCACTTTAAAGGATAACATCCAACTTGAAGTTCGCGTTTTGGAACCTGATTCATTGGAGAAGGCATTCAGGTTGGCAAGAAAAGTTGAATGTAAAATTATGGCGACAAGGAAGCCTACCACTCAATTCTATAAAGAAGGAAGTGTTGCTACGCCTAGATTTCCACAACCTACAAGGTTGACACCACAACAATTGGAAGAAAAAGAGCAAAAGGGCTTTGCTACAGTTGTGATAGCAAATACACTAAAGGTCATAAGTGTGCTGAGAAGAAATTATTTTACATAGATTGTGAAGAGGAAGAATAAAATGAACAAGAAGAGGATATACACCAGGAACCAGCCCTAGAAGAGGAAGAAATGAATCCTAACATATCGTGTAATGCACTGGCAGGAATTACCACTCCTCAAACTCTCAAGATAGAAGGACAAATCAAGAAGAAAAAGGTAATAGTGTTGATTGATTTAAGTAGCACCCATAATTTTATTCATTGTAAGGTAGCCAAGGAATTAAATTGTTTCCTATACCCAGCACCAGAATGTCAAGTGATGGTTGCAAATGGAGGAACTATAAATTGCTCTGGAAAAAGCCATAATATCAAGCTAACCATGGGGGAATATGTATTGACTAGTCCAATGCTTTCCATTCCTATGGGAGGTGCTGATGTTGTACTAGGAGTACAATGGTTACAATTTTTGGGGACGGTAGCTTTTAATTTTCAAGAACTTTTCTTGAAATTTTTTTCAGAAGGAAAGGAAGTCGAATTACGGGGTATTGAAGGGAAGCCGTGAAGGATAATAAGCTCTAATGTCATGACAAAGCTTCTAAAGAAAGAACAACGAGGCGTAATTGCACAATTATGCTCACTAGAAGTTCCGACATCAAAATCATCTATTTCTATAGATCTCCAACAAGTCTTGGACAATCATTCCAAGGTGTTTGAAACTCCCAAAGGACTCCCACCTATTCGTGATCATGATCACGCTATTCATTTGATTCCAGGAAGTGTTCCTCCAAACATTAGGCCTTATAGATATCCTTACTTCCAAAAAAGCGAAATTGAACGTATGATTGCAGAAATGTTAGAGGCGGGTATAATTCAACCCAGTCAAAGTTCTTTCTCTGCTCCTGTAGTGTTGGTACACAAGAAGGATGGATCATGGCGAATGTGTCCGGATTATAGGGAGCTCAATAAGCTCACCGTTAAAGACAAATTTCCCATTCCTGTGATTGATGAATTATTGGATGAATTACATGGAGCAATTTATTTTACCAAGTTGGATCTTCATTCAGGATATCATCAAATTAGAATGAAGACTGAAGATATTCCAAAAACAACATTTCGAACTCATGAGGGTCATTATGAATTTTTGGTCATGCCTTTGGCCTTACCAATGCACCTTCTACATTTCAAGGGTTGATGAATTCCATTTTCAAACCCTTCCTTAGAAAATTTGTGCTAGTATTTTTTGATGATATACTAATCTACAGCAGGTCTTGGAAGGATCATGTTGAACATGTTGACAGGGTGCTCAAACTATTGCAGGAGAAACAATTATATGCAAAAAGTCCAAATGTTTACCTCTTTAATATCTAATCGTCACCTATAAAGTCCCTTTATAAATCTGAACGATCATCCTTAGCAACCAACATATGAATATAAATACAAACCTTTATCACCACTTAAGAGACAAGCTTTTGAACGTATCTTCTAAAATTTTCGGTCATCCTTGAGGAAGCTACGCTAATAATTTGTGAGGACAGGGGTTGACATCTTTTGAAAGGTTCGGTTGAAATTTCAGTTTGAGGACTTGCTAGACGAGAAAGGAAGTATTTCTCAGAATTAAATTTGTGTAGAAATGATTCTTCAAGGGGAGCAAGGTAAAAGATAATCCTTTTGTGTCTCTTGTGTTTTGGTTAGGACCTTATTACAGTAAGCCTTGTGGAGAAAAATTATAGCCTGTTCTGGGAGAAAAATTTCCTCAAATTCAACATTTGAAAGGTTCGGTTGAAATTTCAGTTTGAGGACTTGCTAGACGAGAAAGGAAGTATTTCTTAGAATTAAATTTGTGTAGCACTGATTCTTCAAGGGGAGCAAGGTAAAAGATAATCCTTTTTTGTTTCTTGTGTTTTGGTTAGGACCTTATTGCAGTAAGCCTTGTGGAGAAAAAATACCGCTTGTTCTGGTAGAAAAATTTCCTCAAATTCAACAACCATTAACTATTAAAAGAGAGAGAGTTAGGGAACCTTTCTAGAGCAAGCTCATGATTGTTAACAAATATGTATAAAACACATTTTATGTGAGACTTATTGATTCTATTTGAAGATCAAATCATATGGAAAGTAGTCTGAGACTACAGAAAGAAATACATGCATAGTTTAAGGCGTGTACCCTCCTTATTATAGTCCACAAAATCTTGTTACATTACAGGTGTGGATTTCCTATTTGATTAAGCGTATAAGCTCAGGAAGAGGAATAATTTAGGATGCATGCATTATAAGAAATTAAGACTCCATTAAGAATTGTTTTGGAAGTCAAATTGCACAAATTACATTGTACCCTAACCAGTACTCTAGCAGTGGCAATACTATCCAGATAAGTCTCCTCACTACAAATACATATTAATTTTATTATAAAGTAAATCACAAAAATTTCTTGTTTATTGTCCTCTGTCAACTTGAATCATTCTCTTATCTTTTGTACATTTTTTTACGCAAAATTATCCTCATATCTCGTATACACGTAAGTGGTAAAAAAATGCCCGCAAATCGCTACCAGAAATGATTTCTTCCTTTGAGGAACAAGTCATTTCTTCCTTCGAGGAATAGGTTTTTCCAATTCAAGAAGGCGAAGAATTATATTTTTTCGCAGAGGATGAGGAAGCTCAGGGGCAGGAAGTGCAGGGACAGAGGATTGTCGAGCTGTGAGAATATATAAAAGAATAAAGGGACATAAATGTAAACAAAAATGCTCGCAAACATATTGGAAATTTTACATGGAGGATGGAGCATTTCAATCAATGAACTACATAGAAGGTGAACATTGTTTATCAAGAATGTGTTAAATTACTATAGAGACATGTTTTACTAACACAGATAAAAAAGAGCATGCCGATACCTGGTATTGCAGTCACTTGAAGTCACCACAGACCAACAACACAGACGGGAGGAGCAGCACAAACAAAAACGCACGAACAAATAGACCAGCAACAGCACATACAAAAAAACGTGCGAAAAAATAGATCGGTAAACAAATCAACTTCGCGGGGGATTTATTTATAGCAACTAGTTCGGCCGAACTATTTTAAAAGTAAAAGTTCGGTCGAACTCAAATTTCGACTGAAATTTTGTTGCCAGGTTTCCCATCTCCGGCAAAAATTATGTTTGCCCATGTCGTCAGTGTGCCGTCAATATAAACGGAATCACGAGTTCAGCTGAAATTTCTAAGAAAGTTCGGCTGAACTATTAAATAGTTCAGTCGAAATTTATAAAAGGTTCGGCCGAGCTATTGCCGAAAAAAGTTTTCCGCCCCCGATTCTCACAAAAGTGTAACCCATCTTCACATATCCGCCCTTTATTGAGTTATTAATTTAAATTTTATTAAAAAATTGAGATTAAAATCTAACAAATTTTTTATAACAACATTTTAACTTAAAAGTCGCCAAAACCTAAATTCAATCAAAGTTATTTAAAAAAAAAAAAAAAAAACTAACATTACAAAAAACATATATAAAACTATTTAATTGTAGATGTAATGGCCTAAAACATTTCAATCATCTAACATTTGATCCAATGGATCAGACATTGACACACTGACAACTAGGGGAGTTGTTTTCAAAGAGGAACACCTTACGATGTAAAAATAAAAAATATTAATTTTTTTTATTAAATGTTATTGATATAATATTTATTATTAAAAGAATTTATGTTTTGTATAAACATAAATTTTGGATTACATATATTTTTTTTAATGTTTAATCAATTATCTAAATTGATATCCACTTTAATTAGAACATTTAAAAAAAAATTCTCAAAGAAATATCTCGCCAGATCCACCCTAAGGGATCACTTCCCATTGGCTTATTAGCAGAGCCTAACCCTGAGAGTGTGTTGGAGAATTGACCATGTGACCTCCCACTAACGAGGTGCTTTTAGAAATAGAAACTTGATCAATTGAACTAGTGCCCACCGCTAAAAATTATCTTACTAACATATATCATCTAACCAAAATACTATTAGAAATAATTGATACCAATAAATAAAGTGAAATACTCACAATGATCCAACCAAGACATAGTCATTTTTATATTTATTTTAATATTTAATTAATTATTTAAATTGGTTTCCACTTTAACTATACATGTCTAAAGAATATTTAAGACTATCTTATTATTCCTTGCCTAGTGTTGGTTCTTAGATTGCTCTTGATGATTTAGGAACAATTTAAGAAGACATTCGTTGAGGGTTAAAAACCCTCTCGATTTAGGTGAATAGGGTTGACATCCATTCACCTTAGGGGGAATTCCCTGTGTCTAATGTAAATTAAATAACTTTTATAATTCCACAAATAAATATGACCAAGTTATCAATATCATAAAAAAGGAATGTCAAATGGGAAGCACTAGGAGGGAGATACTTACATACAACATGTAGTCAATGATATCAAATTGTGACCCTAATATGCAATAATAAAATAATATTCCATGAAACTTAAAACGAAATAAATAACAAAATAAAAAATGAAAAGAAGGGTTACTAAATGTTAGCTATTCTTATATCAATTTTATTGGTAACTTATCAAAGTGCAAAGTGTGATACAATATAATGTCATGCATTATTACTCCTCATTCACCCTATAGAAGGCAAGTGTTGAGAATACGCTTATAAATTAATAATATAAATACATACTCCAATCCAAAACACTTACTTTAAAAAATTCAAGAAAAAAATGTCTTAAAAAATGAAACGAAGCTCAAAATATTTACTTCAACTCAAAACACGTACTCTAAAAAAATGTCACTTCAAAAAATGCCTCCAATTTAAAAAAAAAAGTCAATTTAAAAAATACTTTCAAAAAATGTATTTTCGAAATTAAACGCAACTCCATACTTTCAAAAAAAATGAAGCACACAAAACACCCAAAAAAATGTATTACATACCTCGAAAAAATCGCTGAATGTACGTC